>GL501517.1:4816447-4884172 GCA_000149185.1 Mayetiola destructor
TCTTCTCTCTCTTCTCTCTCTCTCTCTCTCTCTCTCTCTCTCTCTCTCCCTCTCATTATATGAACCTGCTATACCTGATTCTATTTTTGAGACATTTGTTTGGAAAACAATTTGTTTAATAAACGAATTTCGGAAAAAAAAAAATAGAATTTCTTTACTTAAAACTTCAATAAGAATGAAAGCAAAGGCGCTTAGATTCATCATCCCACAATCCACAATTGCCATATGTTGACAATAATCGCATACATTATTTCAATATTTCAGCTAATAAAAGTTAAGCATTTTGAAAACAATGTTTTTCTCATGTTTTGTTAATAATAATTATTCAGATTTTCATTGAATATTGAATATCGCCAAGTTCTGTTCATTCGGTATTTCATGAGATTAAAACAAATATCTAAAGATTAAACATTGTCATTTCAGTCATCAAAATCTCGAACCTCCCAAATCATATCCGTCTATCACTTTGTAATTCGTAATGTAAATCATATTTTGATCGAATATGTTCGAATATATTCAATACGGAATATATTCCTAAAGTTTTCCAATAATAATAATTCTCATATTCAAAGTCCTAAATCAGGATCAAAATCTCAATTACGATATCAAAAGACAGGTATGCACTGCTTACTTATCAAAATAAAAAATTCACATCATGCCAAACTTATTTATTCTGAATGTTTTATCCCGTCGTCTAAACTCATTCATAGTCATATGACGTTGATGTAATGTTGTTATTCAGCTAAAATTTCAAAATAGTACGATGCGATTGGAAATGGTGCTATTTCTTTTGCATCAAACAAATGGGACACATCATAAAAATGCAAATGAGAATGTTTGTTTATTCCATTGAACTAAAATGATAAAAGAATTGATGTTAAGGGGGCGATCATTATTGATATTATCGCCAATACATGCCATATATTGTGGTAACATTCGCAAGGGAACTCTTTTCAAGTGTAAATCTTTGGATTTTTTATGATACCACATCAATAAAGTTCACATCGCTTGGATGTGCCTTGAACGTTGAAATGTTATTGTTTTTAACAAGAAGTAAGACGTAGATATACCGCAAAATAAATTACATTGAAAAAGTAATAATAATAGTCCAAATCAAGATTAAAGCAGAAAACACATTCACATACATCGAGTGGAGCAACGCATTGAATCATTTTGCGTTAATTCAAAATAATCTTTAAAACGGCTATTGTCGTGTTTAATTGTCAGAAAAAAAACGAATGTGGCAAAGAGCCACAGCTCGATAGCCGTACAAAATTGTGATAGGATAATATGGGGGCGTTTTTGTTTCCATATGCAGGAAGTGATAGACGGACTTCCCCGTCTCAAGCTCGATAAATTTAAATCGCAAGGAATAAAATCAAACAAATGTTTCAGTGTGTCATATTTCTTTCAAATATGAATTTTATTTGTTCATATAATGTTATTTTTTCGCGCAAAAATACAATTTGACATCCAAACCAAATCATTGATATTTTGTCTTTTGCTAGATCAATTTTGTTAAGAATTTTTTTTTTTTTTCAATTAAATAAATGAAATGGATTTTAGATCAAAATTGGATAGAAAGAGAGAGAGAGAGAGAGATAGAGAGAGAGATAGAGAGAGAGAGTTTTTAAATGCAAATTGCTCAGTTTTATTAAATAAATACTTGCAGGTTACGAATTGTTCGATTTCATAATTTCTTCAAATTTGAAATTCATTATTGGATTACGTGCAGCTTTTCATTTATCGAAAATTATTTATCGTTTTCGGATTTTTAATTTAATTGATTTCCATTGGTGACCAAATTTTCGCTTTGTTGCAAAATTTTCATTGCATCGTTGTCACCACCGGACTTCTTATCGTTTGTATCGCTTTCAGCTTTTGCTTCTTCAGCTTCATGAACACGGTCAGCCTTTGCAATATTTAGCACATCAAATGTGGCACTCAAATTTGTGGCATTTTCATGCAAATGACTATTGCCTTTATGTTCTTCTGGTAATGTTTTGTCGGAATTGAGATTTAATTTGCGATTCAAATATCCGGTTCGCCATTCAACATAATCCTTATAATATTGATATATTGGAATCACTAAAACGCTAATGTCATCAACGGTGGCGGCTGCTTTACTTTCAGCTAAACGCCAATGGCCCGATTCATTCGCTCGACCACGTGATTTGGCCACTAATTCTTGGGCGGCCATCGTATATCGATGTTTTTCAATTGGATATTTAGACAATGTATTGAACACAATTTTGCTGACAGTTTCAATGTCAAGAACATCCCATAAACCATCGGTTGCCATCACTAATATACCATATTCACCATCTTCATTATTATCATTGGGATTTGATTCAATTTGTGATAAATCACGACATATAACCTCTGGATGCGGCGATAAAAATGGTTTAATCGATAAACCAGTACATAATGCACGTAAATCATGATCACCAAATCCACGAGTCACACCAATTGTGCCCAATAATCGAGATCGTTTCCCTTCACCAGTTACAATTGGAATTTTTAAATCATCTATGGTTAGCGTTTTATATGCCCAACCTTTCATCGATCCATGTCGATACAAAACACGTTTGCCTAAATCACGTTGCATTGGACGTTTTGCATATTCAGTGGCCACATATTCTCCAGCCATTAAATATGGATTCAATTGGGCTGTGCTCATTAAACGTATCCGTTCAGTTTCTGGTGTATGGTCATAGGACATGAGCGTTGGATATATATGCACATTGTCAGTGCTGTCATCATTTTGAGCTACATTTTTTGTCTGATTAAACGTTCCGTTGGAATCGTTTTGTCCGGTGTCACCGTTTAAATAAATTTTCGATGTGGTTGTTTGTCGTTGACAGAGAATACCTCTTGAATCGCCGGCATTTGCAACAAATAATTTTCCATTTATAAATAAAGACACCAAGGCAGTACAACCCCCAGCATTTCGATATTTATTTCGATCACCGGCTAATAGAGCGTCCATTTCTAGGAATGCACTTTCCAATGCACCAATAATAAGCTCATCTTTAGAAACATTTCGATAAAATGCCATCGGATGTGGAATATTTTCAATGGATGCTTTGGCCCGCTGTGCGGCCGTTTGCGATGAATTTGATGAAACTAACAAATCAATAACATCAACCAATTTCTCATGTAGAATGTGATGGAATTGATGTGATGCTGCCAATGCTGCACCATATCCAGCATGACCTGCAATGAACAAAAATAGAATAAAATCAATTATTATTTATTATTTGTTTTAGGTTTTTTTCCTTTTTCAAATTTTTCCAGCGATATTACCATCAAATATGCCAAAATAAGTGTATGGCAGTCCCGGTTCATCATTATTTGTCGGATGTTTTAAAATTGTTCTATAGAATGCTGCTTGATCTTCATTCCATTCGGATTTGCCGGAATTGACGCACTCCGCATAGCCAGTATTCCATGGCATTATTGATATATCTCTAGGCACAATAATCGGTCTCACATTATGATCAGCCGATGCACGTAATTCATCTTGGGTTATTAATTGTAAAAATGTCGGCCGATTGTAAAGAAATTTATTGGGCAATGTTCGATTGTCAGCATTTCGATTTGATATAATCGATGCGGATGATGACGCCAAAATGTTACCACTGAATGGGTTTTGTGTGTGAGCAGGAATTGTCGGACCATCCAAACTGACTGCATTTAATACTTTTGTTTTAATGCGAGAAAACATTCCTTCCATGTTGAATGTATTTATTGCTTTCGCGTCTTTTTAAAAATCGAAAATTCTAACGAAATTGTTATTTTTTTTTCTCAAAAAAAAAAGAAAAAAGAAAACAACACACAAACAATATTGTCCGAATTCATTTACTATTCCAATTTGAAAGTTATATTATGTCACTTTCAACTCACAACGACGAATAGATAGTTTCTTGACTTCCAGTAAATTTTATCGTGAACAATGTTTCTCTACTTTTTTTCTTTTTGCATTCAATTGAACAAACTATCAAATGAGATCCATGAAAACACAAAGTGCATTCATTATTATCTATTAATATTGAACAAACAATAACATTACAGATGTTCGATTAATAGCAACTGTCTTTGCAATTCACAGATGTTCGTTAAGTTCGATTTTTTTATTTTCATATGGATTCGATGCTCTGCATTAATTGAAGTGAAAATAGAAACTAAGTGAAACACAATAATGACAATCTGTGTTGTTTTGATAGTGAATACACATTATTACGGACCAACAACATAAACACGAAGCTTGCGCCGCTGTTATACACTTTTTGTCATGGTCAACACGTATCCAATACCAATTAAACAAAGGAAAAAAAATAATCGTCCATCACAGGATTCATTCAATCGATTTATTTCATCAAAAACTCCGTAGTCAAACTATTTTCATTGATCGCAATAAAAATGCAGCGCGATTGGCGATTATGAAATCATTGAAAAAAAAAACCAAACGCTCTTATTGGAATTCATCCATCGATAATATGAATAGTATATAAATGTGTAGCATTTTTACTTGAAGCCAATACCGTCGCGTACTCAACACATTTTACCTCAACCATATCGATAATGTGACATTGAACGCACTCCATTCAATGACATTTATGTTTCATTTGACAGTATCTGATTCGATTTCGAGACGGCAAAAAAGCAATAATCCATTTAGCACGAAAATTATCAATTATATTTATTTGTTGGAAGCGCATTTAATTTTCATCAGTGAAAGAATGACGATGCGTCTGTTAAATTTATCTAAAAATATAAAATCATTGTCGCAGGTAATTTGTGAATATTGTTTTTTTTGGGAAAGATCGCAATTAGGATAACCGCCATGAGTCAATCGAAAACAAGCCTATGACAATTTCATCATAACCATTGACGCTTTCAATGATGCCGAAAACAATAAGATTTCAGTTTTATTGAATTTTTTTTTTTCAGTGCAGCTGATGATAAAAAAAAGAGTAATAATAATAACTATTTCGTTTTAAAATAATAATTTGCAGTTGCAGCGATTTCAGTCATCACAACCTTTGGCACGTGCACTTTTATTAAATGTACCGCCAACAGAAATCTCCACACTTAGCAATGGTATGCGAGTAGCAACCGAATACAGTGGTGGATCAACAGCAACTGTTGGTCTATGGATTGATGCTGGATCCAGATATGAGGAGCCCCGTAATAATGGTGTTGCCCATTTTTTGGAGCATATGGCATTTAAGGGAACGGCAAGACGATCCCAAACTGACTTAGAGCTAGAAATTGAAAATCTTGGTGCCCATTTGAATGCATACACATCACGTGAACAAACTGTTTACTATGCAAAATGTCTATCAAAGGATGTTCCGCAATTGGTGGACATTCTATCAGATATTATACAAAATTCAAAATTATGTGAAACAGATATTGAACGTGAACGTGGCGTTATTTTGCGTGAAATGCAAGAAGTTGAAAGTCAATTGCAAGAAGTGGTTTTTGATCATTTGCATGCAACAGCCTATCAAGATGCAGCCCTTGGCCAAACCATTCTTGGCCCATCCGAAAATATTAAATCAATTGGCAAAAATGATTTAAGAACATATATTGAAACTCATTATAAATCATCACGTATTGTTTTGGCCGGAGCCGGTGGTATTACACATCAAAATATGGTTAATATGGCAGAAAAATATTTCAATTTGCTGCCAGTTGGTGATATGCCACCATTTGCCAGATGCAATTTCACCGGTTCAGAGCATCGAGTTCGTGATGATTCATTGCCATTGGTTCATTTTGCAATTGCTGTTGAAGGTTCTGGATGGGCAAATCAGGATCATATTCCGTTAATGGTTGCAAATACATTAATCGGTTCATGGGATCGATCACAAGGCGGTGGAGTAAATAATTCATCAAATTTAGCAAATATATGCACCGAAATGGGTTAGTGATTTGAAATTGTTAGTGGTTTTTCCGTTGTTTGCATAATTTCATCATTTTTCTTTCTCATTTGATGAAGGCCTGTGTCATAGCTATCAATCATTTAATACATGCTACAAGGATACAGGACTTTGGGGAATTTATGTTGTGTGTGAACCATCTACGTGTGAGGATATTGTAAACAATGCATTGAATGAATTCATGCGACTTTGTAATAATGTTACTGATGCTGAGGTGGATCGAGCCAAAAATTTACTTCACACAAATATGCTTCTTCAATTAGATGGTATTAATTCGTTGTGAAATTTGAAAATCCACGCGATAATTTGCATAATTTTTCATTTTGCTTGTTTTTTCTTTTTTCTTTTTTTTGAAACAGGAACAACACCGATCTGCGAAGACATTGGACGGCAAATACTTTCGTATGGCCGACGTTTACCATTACATGAGCTTGAGGCTCGAATCAATAATGTCAATGCCCAAAATATTCGTGATGTTTGTAGAAAATACTTTGTAAATCGAACTCCGGCTATAGCCGCTATTGGACCAATCGATAATTTTCCTGAGTATGGGAAAATTTGTCAACGCATGAGCTCATTTTAGTGATCTAAGTTCTATGTGGCTTTATAGTGTTAAATAAATTCGGATCAGATAATCATAAATTGTGTGGATTTCTTTATTTATTCCAAAGTTTTCAAACCTTGGGCACATGACCACCGGTCGTTAAACACAATCGAATTGATAAAAATATTTTAAACAAGAAATTGATTTATTTTTTATTGATCGCATTCGACAAATTTTTGAACGTTTTCAATTTGTTTTCAATCTTTCTTTTAATTTGTAACAATAAATAGTAACTTAATAGATTTAGTTTTGTTGGGACAACAGGAGGTTCAATCACATTCGATTTTCGAAATGCATTTGTGTGCTTTTTTTTTTCTTTTTGATTACATTTATTTAGTTTAACCTGTAATCCGCTAATAATAGTTGAAATAATGAATAAATCTTAGCATTTGCATTGAAAAAATAGCAATCGATATTAAATGAACGCAGATTCTGAGTTCTAATTTATACACATATTAAAATTACCCATCCAAAATGCAGTGCGATTTGATTTGTTAATGTCGGAGATTTATATGAAATTCTTCCTTTTTTTTTTTGACAACTCCATAAGAATAGCATTGAATAGATGGCGCTAATTTCTATGTGGTTTTAAAAAAATGCAGAAACCAGCATTGCTCTTTGAGCATTCCGTTAATCCCGAACCCATTATTTTTTTATCAACTGTAACAACAACCTTTTATTGAATAGCATCAATCATCTGGTCATTTCGATCATTTGGTATCGACAAATCCACCGGGATTATCTTAACAAGTTTGTTTAATATTTTTATACTCACAATTAAGAACTCACGTAAAACGAAAATTCATTAATTAAATTTAAAATTAAATTACGACCTAAGACTGCCCCGAAAAACTTTGAAATCGGTTCATATCACTTTTCGTTTAGATATTTAGGAGCACATTATCTGTTGTTTTTTTTTCTTTCCATTCGTGTACTAAGCAATGGAATATACAGGAATTGGATTTAACTAAACCAATACACTGAATATAATTGAAATATTTCGATGTAATTTTTCGTTTTTTGTTTTCAATAATCGATGCCATTGAAGCACATTTCTCATATCCATGAACTGAAAATTGACAGAGCAAATGGAATCGTTCAACATCGGATATCCATGCAGAATTCGATTCTACTCGCTTTCAAATAGAATACTCGTGCATAGATAAGCGTTTCCATGACCGTTTTTATTAAATTTATTTGTTTTTCAACATTAAAAAAAAAAAAAAAAAATAACTTGAAGAGAAAATTCATAGTGAAGGATTCCGATTCTGGATTGCAATTAAACATCATTCAATTGATTAGCTCAAATGAAATTGACATTGTTGCTATTGCTGCCAGCTGGACTTTCGTCATTATCCACAAACAAACTTTCAGTCTTCATTTTATTGTCCCTCACATATAATACTTGTTGGATTGTTTTTGTTGAATGATTATTTATTTCGCTCAGTCTAATGGAATTGTTACATCGCTGTCGAACTGTAAAGAAATGAAATATTTTATATGATTTTTATGATTGCGAAATTCGAAATGAGTCTTCTATAGGTATAAATTTTAAAATGAATAGAAAAACAGCTCTCATCATATCACCCATTTTCATAGGCAATAAAGAAGACCATAAACAAATCGAGAAACAAAAAACTTTTGACTCAAATCTAAAGCAATGAAAAAGAGCCCAAAATACATCATCTTCATGTTTGCGGTGTATATGTGTGTGTGTGTGTTTCTCTTGTATACAAAAAACGAATATGATTCAATTGAATGATTTTTATATACAAAAAAAAAAATGTATCGCAATTTCTAAATATTCAAAAATACTTACAAGATCTTGATCGGCGTTCAATTGACATAGAATTTGGCATGTAAGCCGTTTCGCTTTTTAGCAATTCGCTATGTTGCCATAAATGAAAACAACAACAGCAAACTATCTTTTGAAAATAATGTCGAAACCTTCGATTCATCCAGTAGTAAATGATTGGATTAACCATGCTATTTGACATGGCTAACCAGTAAAATGCAAGAAACAGATGTGGCACATAATTTGATGATGTAATTTGCGGTTGATGATAGGAATACACGTAAAACAGATGATATGGCAGCCAACAAATTCCGAATATCGTTACAACGGCAATAAACATCCGAACAACCTGCATTAAAATATGGTGGTTAAAAAAACATTTGAAGAAATGAACCAAAAACACCAGTGTCTAATCGATAAAAAATAAAAATCATATGTTCATGGCATTTAAATTTCCCTTAGCGGTGAGAGAATGGTAACATATGACATTCTGATCTTATGTTTCTCATCAAAAGTCATAGGATCAAATTCAATGCAATGCAAATTGCAAATGATTAATGGTTTAGATTCCGAAATTTTTTACAAAGTAAATCCAAGCATTCTGCACCCGACACCTGGCACACATTCAGTTCTCTGAAAGAGTTCAATGAGTCTTATGGATTCATTTAATCTGACCATGAAATGAGCAATGAGCAGCACTCACTATATAGTGATGACGCTTTTTGTGTTGTGTTTTGTTTTGTTTTGCTGAATAATGCACAAACCTTTTTCTTTGATTGAATTGATTCTATCTGACGCTGTGTATGCTCTCCAATGGATTTACTACCCCAAAGTACCTTGCCCATTATTGTGTAGCAGACGACCATTATTAACATCGGAATACCGTACGTGAGCACCAAAAACACCACATTGTATCTGATAGACCGAGAAAAAAAATAAAATTCATGATAAAAATATAGACGAAGAGATTACAAAAATTGCTGATTTCAACAACAATCCAAAATCGTACAAATGAATCGCCATCGCATTCACTCTCTATCACATTTTTACATTTTTTTTAACGAATATGATTAAGCTTTTCTGTTAAGTGAATACTAAAGCTGCATCAATTACTTCATAATAAATATTAGTTCCAACAATCGATGATTGATTATTATTATTATTATATTTTATCAAGAGTGTGCTTCTTCTTTTTTTTTTTTTGTTGCCAGGTTTTGTATCAAATTGGTCAGAATATTCATACTTCGTCAGCGTTGACAAATTGTTTGCACTTTATACGTCGTCGTCTGACGTCAACAAAAACCCAACACAACACGAATATGGATTGTTTGTCAATAATGACGCATTCTTGTTTTTTAACATTTTTGTGCACCGCTTTGAAATGCTATGGAAATTTAAAACTCTAATTTTAATCGATTCGATGAATATAGGATGCGGGATATCCATCAAAATACATTGAGCTGCTTATGTTTTTATTTTAAATTTTCGAGATTTTTATTTAATTTTCAAATTGAATGTTCGAAACAAATGTCCTTCTCAAAAAAAAAAATTGATTAATTTCATCAGTGAGAATAAAACAATAAAAGTTGTCCATAATTTATTTAATTAAGTTGCACTTGTATGTTTGTTTCTTTTTTTTTTTTTTTTGAATGACAGTCCAGTGGGAACAATTTTTAATTGAATTTTCAGCAGATCCTTCGGAGAATAGCAATTATATTGGCTGTTCAGTAATCAGCATAAATCTTCGAAGCCTTAAAGTTTTGCATTGAAATAAAAAAAAAATGTCATTTAGTTTGGTTCAGTCTTGTAATCATTGGCATCTCCATCGAATCGCTGATCGAACTGTTCATTTTACGTGCTTGAAAGGGAAATTTCAGTACCATGTTGAAGACTTTCCCGAAAAACGGTATTTTTTTCCATTTGCTTGTAGTTAATGTTGGCAAAAAATAGTAAATAATAATTTAATGATTGTGACTTGTTGGCTATTAACGTGCTTTGTATGAGAGAGTCGAGTATTCTTTTCGAAACTAAACTTAATGACCACAAAGTCACCCATCCACCACTATATTTCATCTTTTTTTTTCCCCACAAGCAAATTGAATATTACGTATATATCAAGTTCCTTGACGCATTGTGACATGACACACGTACACTTTTTTTTCATATTGTTTTTGTGCAGCATTTTTTCCTTCGCATAATTTTCGAATGAATGGAACCCAACTTCAAAAAAAAAACAAATGGAATGAAAAAACTTTTTAAAGGATAACATACATGTAGTCTGTGACTGAGGTCGGATACTTTCCGTCAGGCCAAAGAATGTAGCAAACAACTCTCCGTTTTCCACTATCATATCTATGAGAAGAAAAATGAATACAACAAACCAAGTAACATGAATGGATGGTATTAAACAAAGAGAAAAGAAAAAATAGAAAAAAACGACTGGCATTCAATGAATTGAAACAGAAAAATGCCACTATTTTCTGTTGTCGTGTGTCCCAATATAACTACTTTCTTTGTCCTAATATCTATTATATTTCGCTTTGATTGAGTTTAAAATTCAACATGAAAACTTTCCACGTATCAAAAATCAAATAATCAAGTTCTTGAAGTGAAATTTCAATTGGAGTAATGATGGCAACAACAAACAACAACATTAACAAATAATGCTACTTACATCTTTGATTCGGTAGTTGAATAAAAGAGACACGGCAAAGATAACATACTGCTGAGTAACCATATCATGATAACAAACAGTCGAGCTTTTTTCCTTGAATTTCGGCGATGCAATGGCCTTACAATCGCAACGTATCTGAAAATGTATGTAACAAATATTCTCCCATTGAAAAAACTGATTGAATGATGCAAATTACCCAAAGGCCGTAAATCGAAACAAGTATTCCTTATCTACCATTCACCATCAATATTATTAGATAAACGTTACGGACTTGTTTCGGCAAAAATTATGCGGCGAAAAATTAATCAAAATAATATCGTTAATTATTATTTGTTAAGCCGTTGAAATAATAATCTTTGACGGAAATGTTTCTCTAACAAAAACTCCACTCAGAATAAAGCATCCAAAGAAATCAAATCGTCAAAATTGAAAACTACACCCAGATTAATATCATCACAAAAGAAAGAAGAGGAAAAAAAATATTTAAAAGAAAACCATTCCATCAGAATCTCAATGTATTCGACGAAATCTTTTAAAATTTACAATGTTAACAAAGAAACATCAAATTTCAGCTTTTGTTGTAGACAATTTTTGGAATTTTATTAGCATTTAATGTGGCTGAAGAATGGAATATAGAATATAATAGAAATTTATCCTCAAAAATATATATCCAAAAAGCAATATGAAGTGGAATTCTTAGTGCTTTTAATGTAAGTGAATGAAAATGGATGAAAATGAAATGAAGTAAGAAATGGACCAAAGAATTTTCAAAACCTTCGAGAGCAGATAATATTACGTTTCGTTATTTTTTTTCGAAAATCGATCCAATTGAGAGAATCGAAACAAATAAACACGAAAAAATTGCATATGCGGAAAAATTATTTCAAACTTACCGATCAAATGATATAGCAACCAAGGTAAAAACAGATGTGGCAACCGTTACATTTCCCATGAAATTATTCAATGAACAATAGAAACTGCCAAATGGCCAGTCTGAGTTCAACATATAAATGAAATTGAACATACAATTCAACGAAGACATTAGCAAATCAGCAATGCTTAAGTTAAGAAGAAAATAATTTGTTATGGTTCGCATTTCACGGTGTGCTGCAAAAAAAAAAATAAGAAAGCAAATAAATGAAATGAGGAAAAAGTTAACACACAAAATGAAATTTACATGCAAAAGGAAGACATTCAATGTGGATTGCGTGTGTGTGTGTGTGTGTGTGTGTTTCAATTGCAAGCCTTTCGCGTTTTCACTATAAACTGCAGGTATTCAAAATATGTTCATCAAACGATTATCTGAATAAATGCGGCTAAATTCCGACCACGTTCTTCTAGTGAAAATATTTACGTTCACACACATTAAACACTCTAAAGTGTGAATCAACTTGAAAAGCATGAACGCCTTTTGAAACGTTCAAAAAACCTGCTCACAATGGTGGTTTTGATTTTTGATGCGTAAAATATGAATATTATTGAAATGTGTGCATATGGCAAATATTTTCAATGTTTAATCGTTTATACGTTAGTAAGAGGTGAATGGATATAAGGTAATTTATAAGAGGTATTTAGTGGCATGGTAAGGCATCGAAAGGCATACGCCGAGATTTTATGCGATGTTAGACAACATCCGCCGGGAATGTCAAGCAATCAAAAAATGAAAATAAATAGAAAATTTATACTTACTAATAGTAGTCATGAAACATTGATTTTTTTGCAATGAAAATGACAAAAGCAGGAAAGGAAATAATGACACCCATATCAAATTTGTCATGTGCTTTAATGGATTAGATGTTTGCATTGTATGCAAAATACAAAAAACCCAAACAACCATAATATGTAGTATATGTTTGATACTATAAATCCTTTACCTCAATTTCATTACCCATGTCACTGTTGCGAACAAATCAACAACAATCAGTCATTATCCCTGTATGTTTTACATGAGTTGGCAGCCACCGAAGTGGTACATGTGCAAGAAAAACAATCAAATGGTAATAATGAATTACCATTCGGCTCGATTGATAATTGCCAATAAAGAAAAATATCAGACCTCGGTTCGCGATACTCAGTTTCGTCGCATCGTTCGTAGCATGGAAAATTTTCATTTTCAATTCATATACTATAATAAATGATTTATTATTCAAAATCATTACACGTGTTGATACAAGTGTTCGATCAATATAAAATGTTTGGAAAATTCAGTTGAGATTAGTCGATGTGTCAAATTGAACAGGGTAAATGACGTTCATTCCGAATAATATGTTTAATCATTGATTTGACGTAATCTCTGACATTCCATTAAGAATTGAATAATTTCGTTTGAATTCAAATGACATCGAACACGAACAAACTGACTTCGTTTTGTGAAAACATATCGAACAAATAGTGAGCAAAATGTTTTCTTGTCATTTATTCCTTGACTAAATCACTCACTGAAATCATTTTGGCCTAAAATGAAGTTTTGATTAATTTAGTGATGCTTAATAGCTTAATGTTCTATTTATTGGATTAATTATTTAGATTTAACACTAAAATATATCAACAGTTACACATCTAGATGTTGTTGAGCTTTGATGATTGACGCTATCAAGATCATGATTTACAATTTTCCAAGTGTCTTTTGTTTAATTTTGGATTTAATCATTAGATTGGTGTATTCAAAGTGCCTTAGTTAGGAAAACTTAATGAATTCATTATTTGTTTGTCAGACTTAACAGGGATTGCCTTCGTTAGGCTCAATAATGACAAATTCATTTATTCAATCGTTCATTCACAGATCTCATAGACCGTAGATGGGTTCAGTGTTCCTTTTTTTTTTTTTTGTAAATCAAAACAACCATGACCATGTACCGGAAATGATGGAACCATTTCCTCAAATTTCTCAACTGACCTGAGTCTTGGATAGATATACATATATTTTGTTTGTATTAAATGTTGAATACATAATATGTTTTACATTCCCATTTTATTCAGATTTCAATTTTTCATTCCATCAAATATCAAACAGGATTTCAATTTCAATTTAATATTGCCATCAGATGTCCCATCGATAATAATAACCGATCGATTGCAAAATCGAGATTATATTCATTCGTCAACATTTATTATTATATGTTTGTCCTTTTTATTGGGTATTCATGTCCCGGGCCGTGTGAATTACTGGAAACGCATCTCATGAATATTTTGCGATATTTTGAAAAAGGGTCAATGACAAATAAACGGTTACAATGTATTTCGTGTGCATATATTTCTCTCATTGAAGTGGACATGAGTGTATGGTGTAGGTGGTGAAAAAATGAATAACAGAAACAGTTTAACTTACCCAGAATGATCCAAATTACAATGCAATTGCCGATAATAGCAATGAAAAGCATACTACCGAATAAAAATGCCCAGCCAGCCTTTTGTTCCCATGGTATTTCGTACGGTCGACGGGGTGACTGCTTGAAACAATCTGTTATGAAGTCTCTGTTAAATCAATGAATTACATTCGATTAAAAAAAAATCATAAACACACCAGACAAAGTCAATTATATGAATATAAATAATAAAATAATAACAAATTAAAATTCAATCATACCTGGCACTGGGATTTGTGGGTGGACTTTCATTAAGGGGATATTCAGTTTTTGAAACTGTTGAACCGGTGGTTAGATTCAATTCAGCTATTGGGTTAAAGGCACTCAAACCGTTACTGTCATTGATGTAAATTTTAAACGGATATGTTCTCAATGCCAAAAGCATACAATTGACAACAGTTGATGCATGCGTATCCTATTTTTTTTTTTTTTTTTTTTTAATTTGTTTCAATGAAAAATTGAAATTTATTATCAATGGAGTTTGTTCTCAAAAATTTAAAATCAAAACGGTGCCATTCGTCCGCCTGTAAGAATTATGGGATCAAATTATTATTTTTTTTTTTTAAAAAAAGCATTCAATTGATGAAATAAATTTAATTATTTTTGTTGATTTACTCTTGTCAGGGAACAAAACTGTCGACGACCTTTGGAAATAATTTCCATTGATGCTTTGGTAGAAAATTCAAAATTCATATTGGACAACTGACAGGTCGACAATCGTGATGTCATTTGAATTGTTAATGAATCAAAAAGTGCAAACGATTTTTCGGATTTTCATTTCATCAACGTTTTATCTTATTTTCTTTCTTTGCGTGACCTTAATATTAAAACCATTCTTTTTTTAGTTTTGAATCCTTTTTTTTCTTTTTTTCTTTTTGGCTCTAAAATGGGACAATTCTGTTTCAATCACACAATAATAAAAAAATAATGAATAAGATAAAATAGACCGCTGTGGTAATTCTATCACAAATGGAATCACGTAAAATGTAAAATAGTTTAATTTTGGCGAGTTTTTCAACAATTTTAACAAACATCTGTTTATCATGAGATAATAAGGAAGCTAATATGTATAACAGCTGCCAATGTGCAGTAGTCATTTGTAAATAATTAGAAACTATGTTGCCGCATTCAAAGTTTGGCATTTCAAACATGTATAATAATGAATGATAATAGACTCATTGACATTCCCATAGAACGATTAAATGTCATGGCAAATCCATGCAGATAATTTTATGCGTTTTCAGATTTTCATCAAAATATGTTCTTGATTGCGATGAAAAGTTCAAATTAAAACAAACGGCCTGGTATGGTCGCTCGAAATCTGAATTTCTCTGCAACAGATCTGTGCCACACGTAATCGAGACTGTGTATGAATGATATGGACATCATGTTAGTAGAACAAGTGTGCTATTATCCGTAACATGATACATTTTCGAAAAAAACGGATGGATAAAACGAAAAAAAAAGAGAATTGAATTATCTTTATGTTTTTTTTTTGTATGTTTTTGTGTTACTCGTATTACATGAAATCGATCTAATAGAAAATAATAATACTTCCGAAAAGGTTCCGATTCTTGAAAATTTCAGATACATAATCGACAGGAAAAAATTTGATATATTGTATTAATCGGAAACTCGTGCATAAGTGAACCAGTTGCTGAGCAATAGCCAGCCAACGAGATACATTGCCATTGCATGGAATAAAAAACAATAGTTTTTTTGCCCTTTCAATTCCCGTGCTCATCGAAACAAGAACGATAATATAATTCAATCAGAATTTGATTCAACATATTTTCAATATTCGAGAATCAATCATCATCCACAAAAACTATTCAGAAATCGAAAAGCTGTTGTCATGATTTCAAATAAAACATTTTAATAATTTGAGAAAACCCACATCCTACGCGAGCATCACAAATATTGATGCAGACCAATAAGGTTTCTCTGTGCAAATGTATATTAATTTCGATTTTCCTTTTTCATTTTATCCGTTTTCTGCGCTCTTTGGTGAATCCAATGGATATCATTTGGATGTGATTTGAAATATGGTTGACAAACAAAAGTATTGAACGATAGAACAAATCATTCACACATTATAGCACAATGATACCATAAATCATAACACAATGATTGAATGACGTAAACCGTGATTCCATAGTCGAACTTCCACGGGAACTACTTTTCTATGAAATCAATCAATATTTGAAATTTCTCTTTCTTTCTTTCGTTTTATTATTCCAAAGTAAAAATTTATAATGGAATTTTTTTGTTGATTTTAATTTGGGATTTCGATTTGCTTGGTTCATCCTTCCATAATGCCAAATGAAAAAGAGATAATTCATCTTTTGACAGCTGAAATATCCATCAACACCCACTGCAAACTAAATGGTGAATGACATTATTATTTTATTGATAAAATTAATATTAGGCCTAGCTGGTAAATTTCATAATGTTAAAAAAGTCCTGATCTCATGTTTCAATTTGTTTGTGTGTCTGTTGTTTTTTTTTTTTTTAAATTAATTTTTCAATTTGCATATGTTCTACTATGCTTACAGAGTATAGCTTTATGAAACAGAGAATTTTTAATAAATTATGAAATTAATTGTTTGGTTAATTTTATTTAGCCGGACTTCATAGAAATATGATGCAGAATTGGTTGCGGTTTGGGACAAAAATTAATATGCGTTGAAAACAAATTTGTTATCAATTTTATCATTCAATGTGAAATTTGAGCCATAACATGAAATGGCTGAATTCATTTTTAAAATCAACCAAACCAAATTGCACTGAAATGTCAATCGCCCTTCCAAATACGACTTCAAAACATCATTTTGATGAATATTATTTTCATTTATTTTTGTTTCGATTAAATCTGTAGTGACGGAAGAATATTTCGGGACAAAGTCAATATGAAAATGTTTGCATAAATTCACCTGTTACATCTTTTTCACCACCATAACAACGAAAGCTTAGAAATTCTGAATCGAATGGGCGAAAAGTCTAAAGTCCACACCATTCACTTTTGGATATGTACGTCGCTATTATTAATAATGGTTTATTATTAATGATGGTGAACGCCTTGTTGACATTCCTGTTTATGTATCATTTTATCTAGCCTTCTGTTGAATTGGGAATGAATGGTGATGATTATTATTTTTCGTCGTCGTAAATACAAAAGACATGTGTGCAATGGCGTAACTAGAGGGGAAGAGGGCTGAGGAATCACTGGTAAAAATTTCAACTCATTTCGTGTTGGTTTGGTCTCTCCCGATTTCCATACAAATAGATAGTAACAGGATTTCCAAAGTGAACTGCCATAGAATACTCCAATGCTTCACATTCATTCTCATAATTTTAAAAATGCATGGGAATGCCGATGAAAAATTTAAAAATATATTCAACATGACCAATTAATTGGCTGCAGAAATTTGAGTATCAATCAGCATTTAATGCATAACAAAACGTCCAGACTCGAACGTCACAGATATTTGTTTCAAAATCCCTCCTCCCCCAAATATAATGTCTTAGTTACGCCGTTGCACGCGTCACAGTACTGCCAGTGAGTTCATTCAAACGACAAGAATAAACTGTTATTGACATTGAAATGACGTTCATTTCAACAGTCAAATAACTTTGCTTTCAATAACGAATTAAGTGTAACAACAACCGCCCTCAATATGGAATGCTTAGATAATAATAGTAGTACGGACAAGATAGTGGATACGAATACTACCATTTGGGCGTCGCTTTATTCAATGACCTGAATATATTCCGATTTTCATAAAAACAATAGATAAAATGGGCTGGAATATCAAGCGAATATTTTGGCCTTAATGTGCGATCAATCTGTCTATGGAGCCAGCAAGAAGCTTTCATATCTAGGGGCATTCATCGCCGCAAATGAACGCGAATATTTGCGAATAACAAAAATATTTTCATGAACGTTGCAGATTCGTGCGAATATTTGCGAATATTTGCGAATAAAATGTATAGTCTATATGAATGCACGAATACAGGCAAACATTGTTGACAGCTAGAATGATAGTCAACTTTGAAAGAGAAACTGAAGGAAAAATTTCTTTTAAGTAGGAAAATCTACAGCTTAACCATCAAAATACTTTTGTTAATATTAAAAATGGACACAATAATATTTTTATGACAAAAGATAGGTTCAATCAGAAATTCATTCAACAATAAATTTTAGTAATAACTATTGACTTTTCCGATGATCGACCTCTATTTCTTCTTCGCATCCCCATTCTTCTCTTCGCTTCAAAACAAAATTTCTTTTAATTATGCACGAAACTTTTTCTATTTTTATGAAAACGTTTTCACGTTGCGACGTTCGAATCATCACAAACGTCAAATGTCAATGAGAATATTGTGAAGCTAGTGGCGAATAATATCGAATATCGCGGATGCACACTGCATCTTTACGAATATTTGCGAATAGTTGCGAATAAATACACAACTTTTAAATATTCGTAAGAAAACACCGAATGATATGCGAATATTTCAAATTTTTTCCTCGATAAATGCCCCTAGTTTCATATTGGTAAAAGAAAAAATTCGTATTAACATGGCGATAATTCGACTTTTTTCTATTCAAAAAAAAAAAAAAGATTAACTTTGACTGACGTCAACATAAAAATTCCTTATGATAAAGAAAAAGAGCATTTATTAAGTGGTTACTCAAGACCATCCTCAACACATTTCATGTGAAATCCAGAATATTTCCTTTTTTTTGGAATTGAATTTATTATTGCGTGCTAAAAAGCTTCCATTAATCAAAGTTAGATTAAATATAAATTTTGCTCTTATTCGAAGTTGTTCACACTTTCTTTCGCACATATTTTTCCAAAATAATAATAAATAAAACAGTCGGATGTCCACGAAAGAAATAAATGCAAATAATTTTCGAACTCACGAAAATGAAAATGTTGATGAGTTGTTCAATAGAATGAATTGATCCATTTACGGTATCATGCAATGTATTCTAGTGTTTAATCAATGCATCCGGTGTAATGATTGTCTTTTTCTTTAGCTTTCTTCAGTTTCATATTGGTAAAAGAAAAAAATTCGTATTAACATGGCGATAATTCGACTTTTTTCTCAAAAAAAAAAAAAAAGATTAACTTTGACTGACGTCAACATAAAAATTCCTTATGATAAAGAAAAAGAGCATTTATTAAGTGGTTACTCAAGACCATCCTCAACACATTTCATGTGAAATCCAGAATATTTCCTTTTTTTGGAATTGAATTTATTATTGCGTGCTAAAAAGCTTCCATTAATCAAAGTTAGATTAAATATAAATTTTGCTCTTATTCGAAGTTGTTCACACTTTCTTTCGCACATATTTTTCCAAATAATAATAAATAAAACAGTCGGATGTCCACGAAAGAAATAAATGCAAATAATTTTCGAACTCACGAAAATGAAAATGTTGATGAGTTGTTCAATAGAATGAATTGATCCATTTACGGTATCATGCAATGTATTCTAGTGTTTAATCAATGCATCCGGTGTAATGATTGTCTTTTTCTTTAGCTTTCTTCATAGCTTTTGGCGTTTGGAAGTAATTGAATTTCATCCGTCGCAAATTTGAAGATTGAAAAAGATGAAATGTGCTTTTTCTCTATTCACATATTCTTGTTCCTTTCATCCGATTCAATATCCGTCATATATTGTACAATACAAATTACTATTTCCGTGGATAATATTCTTCATAAAAAAATTGGTGTCCCTTTATCCTTCAAATGAAAAACCACCATTTATACTTCTCAGAAATTCACGAGTTAGTATTTTTCTTTTATGTCAGAGATTTTATTTTTATCCCATTGATTACACAATTGGATTCATGAAATGATCCAACAATGATGGCAATGATGATGGCAAATCGTTTAGTTCAAAGTTCAACCGTATCATTTTTTCAATTAAAGAAGAAGAAAAAATACAAAATTGTATTATTTTTAAATTATGACAACGGCCAACTTCAAATGAACGTTTTCTAAAAAAAAAAAGGAAATACAACAGATCCAAACGAAGGTATCAGTTTCCCTATGGAGGAAACCTTTTTTTTTCTTTGCAAAGAAAAAAAAGAGATCAGAAATTCTTGTGTTTTTCAGAAAATATTAAGTTTGTATCGATTTATTGAATCAAATGAAAAACGTTGAGAATACTGAAATCATCAGAAAAAAGGGTACAAAAGAAAAATTCAGAAGGAAAAAATAAGCGGTTTTAAGATTTAAAATATACTTTTCCGGCACTGGTTAACATTTTTTAAGAGGTCTTTTGCCTCCACAATCATTTTGAAAACTATCTCTACTCGATAAAAGAGTTTTGTAGATAGAAATAGTGGACTGGAAGAGATCTATTAAAATAACTAACGACAAAGAATACTCGTTCCGTACATAGTGCATGACGGAAAAGTAAAATTGAGCATCAGTTTTGGATGATGACTGAAAGAAAAACACACCAATCGAAGTGAAAATAAATAGAAAAGTCGTTTTCGATACCAAATACAATTTCCACAGAAAAAGAGAGGAAATCATGTTGAAAATACACATTTCCTTTCGATTTTTATCGAATGATTTTCGATCAGTAGCTTTCATTCGAAGTGTTCGAGTGGTTTACTTATTGAATTGTATTTATTTAAAAAAAAAAATTCATACACATTCACTTCGAAATGAATGTATCGAATTGTGCACGTATTGGATTACTGATCTGAGCTATCTGCAATTTTGAATGCCATAATTCGATGAGCTACATCGAAAATGTGCTAAATAAAATGAATCGAAAAACGATTAGAGCCAAATATACCAAATAATAATCGCGTATACAGTTTTTCACATAGTAAAAAGTGATGTTACACGTTCGCCTCAGACTATGGATAGTCATTCGAATAATAAACGAAAAAGAAAGCAAGAAAAAGAAGAAGAAAAAAATATAGAAAACAACAAACGGTTAAAAGTAACAATCTGAAATGCGTGGAAATGTGAATTGAATAAGCTTAATATTGTATCGAAAATACATGTGCAATATAAAGTACTTGTGCATGGTGCACATTGCACATTGAAGCCATTGATTCATTCAAAATGTTCGTAATGTCATTGAAGTTTAATTCACTGTGTTCCTTTGTTCATTATTTGAATTCGGTTTATCTACATGTGTAACTATTTTACAGTCGCATCTCGTATCTCGTATCGAAATATGTAGATACAAAATTTTTTTAACGAGAACAATATTGAAGCTCGATTAAACATATCGAACGAGTATTCTGGTTTCTTAAACGACTAATGATGCACCACAATTCAGTTGGTCCAAATTCATTCACCAGGCCACAAATTGCATTCACACGCTAAATAACTAAACAGTAAACAGTTATTCTGAGTATGCATAAGCATATAAACGTTATGCATTCATGTGTACACTTCACATCGCAAAACAATTCTCTGAAAAGAAACGAATATTGGAAGAGAGCGACTGAAAATATTTCGATTTCAATATGTTTAAAATAAATTCGCTCGTATTTCGAAGAATGGTAAACAAGAATACAAAATATTTGTCAGTGAATCATATTGAATTTCGGTTTAAGATGGATGAAGATGCTCCCAGTCCATATGAAATTAATTTTCTTTGTCTGACACAAGTTTTTAAAGGTGATTTGCATGGATTTAACAAGGATCATACAAAAAGTGACACCATTATGCTGGAATTCAACAAAAACGAATTCAGATTTTCATTCTGTTCAATTTTTCCGTCTGAACGGGAGACAACAAAGAACAGTGACGTACAAGGCGATGATTTTCCCATTTTGTCCAACTTATCACCCACTCGGAACAAAAAATATGATGGAAAATAGATATTCACCAGAATTGAATGCATCAATAATGAATTGAACTTCGAGATGCGAATGAAAAAGTTCAAATCATGCAGAAGGAACAAAGAAAATCGGACATAAAATCATTTCAATGTCATTTTTTTAATATTATTTATTCATGCCGAAACAATGGGATGATACAATGAAAGACTGAACCATGAACAAACCCATTTGTTGTTGAAAAAAAGCTCGTGCGTCCTGCACTAACAATATATGTATATAGAAAACTCGTATCATTTTTTTTTTTGAACTGTTGACCAGCGAATGAAATGGATTCAATATGTTCGAATGATTCATAAACATATCTTTTAATTTTATTGATCCAATAGACGCAACGTCACAAGTTATAATATTATTCAAAGTTGATTGTCGTCTCAACTCCATGAATAAATTCAATTTTTTCTTTCTTTCTTTCAAAATAATCTCATGCAATTGAAGCATTGAAGTTTCGCTGCGCTAAATAAATATCAAATTCAAATAGTTTTGTTTTATTGGATTCATGTGTGTATGTTTGCGTTAAACGGTTTCCACAAACGATTAAAGGCGGATTACTGGTTTTGTGCTGTTGAATTATTATAGAAGTTTTGAATTCGGATTTGTTTGAAATTTTCGAAATTTATTTTGAATCTTGAAGTATTTATTCAATACAAACATTATTTGAACACTTATGTCAACTAAAATACGGCAACCGAATATCGGTTTGTGTTTACACGATAAATATCAAACATTTATCAAAAATCAGAAAATTGTGCTGAAGCTGGTGAGGGATCTTGATACGTAAAATTACGTACATGTTGTATTTTGGTAGAAGAAAAAAAAAATAAACTTATACGAAACTATGGTCGATATGATATTTGTTTGTGCACAGTGCACATGTCACAATTATTATTTTGTGTAGACTCTGTTAAAGTAATTGTTCCAGAGAAATTGTTGTACAATTTGTTCAAAATTTGCGATCAGCTCAGACCCTGGAGCGGAAAAATAGCTGAACAAACTTGAAAAGACTTGGACCGTGAATATATTGGAAGTGTATTATGAACAGGAGAGTAGCCAAACCAATGTGAAAGTATGCGATTTGGTGTTTTTTCATTGCATTTTTGATGCGAGTTAAGTTTTGGCTGTTTTTCGTTTCGCCATTGAGTGGACGGTTCAAACGTATACTGCATTCTATCCGAATTTTATAACATATGCTAACTAAATAATAATAATAATTAAATGAATCGTTTCCCTTGATTCTATTGGCCTTTCAGTTAATCGTTATTGTCGATACTATTTAATTTATTCAGTATACGCCTGGGCACTACATACCGTCCATCGTCAACATACATCATAAAACTAAAGTATCCGTATCAGCCGTTTGACATGGATTATTTGGATGATTCGATGTGAATAGTGTTTATTTGAAATTTGTATGCGAATATGTTCTCCATGTGCTAAGATAGTTTTGGTCAAAGCACCAATAAAAAATACAACGAACAAACTAAAACGAAAACAAAGTCAATAACCGAATCATCTGAACGCTATTGAGCGGATATAAAGCGAGGAGAAAAATTGACAACATTCTTGTACACTTGTACACAATACTCAATACATATTACATATTAAAGATAATAAAAAAGGAACTCTTGTCGGAATCTGAATCAAATCCTACGCTCATTTGAACGCGATGTGTGAATTCAAGGGAGGGAATCTATGAAAATGTACATTTGTACAAATGTTGTTACTTTGACAATCAATGGAAAATGGAAAGTGAATTGAGGCTTACGTAACACACCTGTCTCTTGTCTCGCATAAATTGTCATCTGGAAGAGGAAACGAATATTCACACACACACACACACACACACACACACACACACACACACATACACACGCACAAAAGAGGCTGACACAGTAAACAGAAGATAATATGATAAAACTGAAATGCTACTGGATTCAGGAGCCAATTAATATAGCAAACTGAATTTATGGTGACTTTTATAAAGGCCTATTTTATAAATACGTATATATGAATTTAGAAAATGGATTCGCATAATCAAATTGACTTTTACTACTAGACAAAAGTATGTATATTGAACATTTAGTATTTGGTAGGTAATGTGAATCTTCTTCAAGGTATTTTTGGTGTATTTTTGTTACTTTCGTCTTGTCACATGTATTGTGCTGCTGTTACAAAATGAGATTGGCACCATATAATACTCGTTCCACGAAGAAAGCTTTTAAGTTTGTTACCGATATTGCTCGATATAATTTCAAAATATAAGCATCACCACGTGTCAATTCATTGTTGTTGTTTTATTCTTTTGCCTTCTATATTCTCCTCTTTTCTTTTTTCTTTTTTTTTTGTTGTTTTCTTCTCGCACTAACAATTCGCAACCTGCACATTGTTAAATCCAAATAAATTGACTTAGTGAAAAGAATGTGCGAAATTAATTTCAATTAACTGCTCATGGATTTGTTAGAAAACAAAAATGATGAAGCAAAAAAAAAAAAACAATTGACTGGAATTTAGAGAAAAAATCACTCCTCAGACTTGCAGTTATATTGCACAGCAAACGAAAATTAAAAGTTTGTAATGTTGACTTTGAATTTGCTAAATTATGAAAAAAGTTTCGATTATTAAAATTGTTTCCATAACACATAAATTTCGAATGATGTTCCATATTGCACATTGTTGACAACTTCCCTTTTTTTTGTTTTTTTTCTTTTTTCTTCTTTGCCTGCCATCGATACTACCAGTTCATATCAATTGTGTTAACTGTTAACTAAGTTCACCGTTCTCTAGCTGCAAACGTTTCATGCAATCTCGGAAATTGTATTACAAATACGATGCCATCGAATGTGTGGGTAACATGGGTAATGATAAGTGCTCTTAAGCTCCATTATTTCATCGTCTGCATTTTTTTTTATTTCTTTCCAAAAAAAAATACTTCTTGTGAAAAGATTAAAATGTGAGAGTGTTGTTGCCAATATGTTTATTGATTTGACGTCACAATGAATTTCAATTTATGACTTACGACCGAGGTGAACTTGTTTATTTATTCCTTTTTCATATAAGTATTTTTTTTTATCGATGAAGAATGCATCCTCTTCACTCTACATTCTACATCAACATTTCATATCGGTTTGATTGAAAAAATAAGAGCCGATATTCAATCTTTTCTCGCGTTGGCTTCTGTCAATACGAATTATTCGATATTTTCGACATAAAATTGAATACAACATTGCAATGTATGCATTCATATTTCATATGTATGACGAAAATGTATGAATAAATTTTCACTAATTTGCCACGTCACTGGTACTCTTTTTCGTAGCATTCGAGTACTACAATATATTTTATATACGGATCAAAAATTAAGAACCGATTCACTTCTCCAATGATGATAAGGAATAATTGGATGTTGGATAATAATTTTTTTTCTCATCAGCTAATAATAATAATAATAATGATAATAATATTGAATGAATGAACAAATAAGATGCTACCTACTCCACAATAAAGACAAATTGAAATTTCTTTCTTCCGCGCCAAATGCCAATAGTTTGTGTTTCGAATGGAAAAAAAAATTTGAAGAGGTCTTTCAACCGTCTGAGATTGTGATATTCGCCCACCTGTTATGAGACATGATATCCATCTCCGTTTGGAGAATGTAAAATTTCACAATGTGAAAATCTACTTTAAAATGTTTTGTTGCCAGAATCAGACGTTCATATACATATACTACTTATCAATCCACATATCATAAAAAAGTAGATGAACCTATCAAATAGACATGAAAAGTAATAGTATAACGTATTCATAACCATTCTAAAAGGAAAAGAAAAAAAAATAAGTGAAGAATCGCTTTTTTTTTATTGAGCCTTGCAAATTGAATTTCTCGGTCTACGAATAATTTTTAAATCGCAATAAATTCCATAATGTGGTAGATTTAGATGCGTAAAATTCAGCGGATTTACCAAATAATTTGTTGGCTCTCACAGATCGTGATGTATTTCATTTACATATGGCTGAAACAATTGACATATTTTACGTTCAACAAATGAATGGAAAAATGTGCTTTTGTGAAACCGTCTAAGTGGTGGAACAAACACAAATCATTCGTTTCAATTTCGATTTGTGTTAGATTTGGCCTGGATTGGAGCCTTGCTTTTAGGTAATTTTCCTCCCTTCTTTCTTGATGAACACAACAATTTCATTTAAAATGAAATGTGTTTTGTGTTTTTTTTCCTTCGTCATAATAAATGAGACGCAACATATATGAAAATCAACTATTTCATTGAATAAATGCAAATAGTCAAAATGCATAGGCACGACACAAAAAAACCAACAGACAGGGAAAAAAATAGAAAAAAATAAATCTAAAAATTTTAGTCATAAAAATAATAAAAGCCTCTTATCCAAGTGGTACAAGAGTGTAGCGTGTCGCAACCCAAGAAGAATTTTATGCTATTTCGGTTTGATTTTTCTTTTTCAAACGGTGCGACAGTTTCAATTAAACTAGCTCGATACAGAAGCTTCAACGACGAATTTTAGACAGCAGAAGGCGGGCTAAATTGGCATTGTATTCAGTATATTCACTCAATCTGAATTTTATTATTTATTTTCATTCTAGTTTATCGTGTTCTAGCGATCTGAACTGTAAAAGAAAATCGAAATTGAAAATTGGCGTCACTTTATGACACGCGTAAATTCACTGAAATGGCAGCTGTCAATGCATAACGAAAAAATTAAACTTACTTTCATACAAATTGAAATGAATGATACTGGAAGAGGTGAAAACAGACATGAAAATAACAAGACAGTTAGAGCGCCAAGTGGGCTGGATTTGATTGAAATATATTGTCTATTTGCTCTATATAAAATTAACGCACAAAAATCCAAGAAGCAGCTCAAATTTTAGAAATTCTAGATCAATTAGGATTTAATTTTTATTGATGCGAATGTTTAGGGGATTTAAGAGAAAATTCATCGCCAAATTTTCAATCATCTAAATTCGAAAGATTGGAAAGTATAAGAAAAATGCTACACAATTTTTTCAAATCGTATGGGCGATTGAATTCCGTAAAACGCCATAAGGATAATGTTATAGCTTTGCTATGTTGTCTGTCTTCGATCCTCGATTGTTATCATTAATTAATTAATTGAAATAATTGTTTTTGGATTTCACAATGAGTGCATTTGGCGAAGGAAATAAATTGCGATTTGGAAGTCGAATAGCAAAAAAAAAAACAACAAACCCAAGAAAACGAAAGGGTTCATTTCATAACGAGCGAATTGACATAAATGGCATTTCGAAAAGTTTAGAGATTTTTTTTTGGTTTTGAGTTTGTTCGCTCAATGCTATCGCTTTGAATATTTTTGAAATTTTTACGCCCGAAGATGGTTTGATAGAAATTTTTTGTCGAAAAGTACATAAAATCTCAATCTAACTGCATTTTATAAATGGATGCCAATAAATGGCCATTGAAATAACAACAATAGGATATGATTATTATTATTAATAGCAGCATACCTTGGCCAAAAACAAAGGCATTAAAAAGAATACAATATCAAAATGAGGAATCGCCCGCAAAACTATAACCGTATGTCAAATTATTATCCATTGAATAGCAGATGAGATGGTGATAATTATTTCTTTTTACATTCAACGGCCATTCCGACATTTTCGGTTCGTGGACGTAATATTTCGAAAAAATAAAAGAAGAAAAAAACCCATTAAAATCATTCAGTTGTCCGTTGTCTATTGTCTTTTCTATGTGTATAATATGCGATAAACAATGAACAATCCACTGAAGTGCGATTTGTCACGAATGGCTATTCAAATAATAGCAAGTCAAAAGTCGATACTCGCCGTCCGCATGCGATTTGAACATTCAGAAATTAGATTAAATTCCTTGATACCAAAAATCCTTTCGAAACTGATGTCATGCATTTTGCCTCACGTGCACAAGATTATTATTCATTCTTCGAAATATCCTTTTTGAAGCAAAATTTCAAATTTATGAAACGTTAATGATACAACTTGAATTATCAGAATGTTGATCGATGCATTTTTTGCATTTCATAGAATAATTATTTGCTTAAATCAATATCGATCATCCACTATCCATTCATAATGCCCCTTTATCTAATTTTTAATTTGAATTGAATATAATTGTATGAATGATTTACCTTTTTGTTTGATATTGAATCGATGGAATACTTGAAACCGATAGAAATGAATGAAACGAATAACCGTTACACAGGATGGCCGACTGATAATTTTTCACTTCTTTCGACGTTGTGTCTACACTGTGAAATTTTTCGCTACGTGAATCCCAATGACTACACTTTCATATGATTTTATTCATTCAACCATGTCAATTGAGATTGTAAATCTTGAAAATGTTTGACCTCATTCATTTACTACATCGTCTTACGGTTATCGGTTAATTCACATCATTTAAGTGATTCTGTACATAGTACACAGTACACAGTCCACGTTAAGTTCACTCAGCACATGATAGTGTAAATATTCCATGAACCATAGATGTTCTTTTGAATTTTTGAATTTGAATCGTTTTCTATGGATTTATTTTTTGTATTCTCTTTTGGTCCATTTACTGCAAAAACATATCACTTGAAATGTTCGACTTCAATTTATTATTGAAACCACTTCAATATATTTTAAAACGAAAATATCAAAAGAATGAACGCTGTGAATATTTGATGCAGTCGTTTCGGAAGCTTTTTCAAAACTGACGTTTCCTATTTGGATAACCTTTGATGTCAGAGTTTGGCATTAAACTGGCGAATATTCGGTAAGAGTTGTAAATTAAAACTGAATCATGAATGGTAGACAACATGACATTGTTGTATAGCAATAATATACACATTACAAATTGTACATATCTGTAATATTGTATGCTCCTGTTGAATGTTCAATGTTTATCCAGCTATGAAATGTTCATCGTTTCCATATAAAGGGGAAATTAACAGTGATGTTTTCCGTACGCAGCCGCAAATCAAACAATTTGCTGAGCACATTTTGTTCGATTCCCCCTTTTTTTTTTTTTTTGTATGTTTGACCGTTAACAGATTCAAATTTTTGAATGATAAATCGACCAGAAGATATGTTTTGTTGGCAAAAAACATGAATATCAACAATAAAAAGCAAAGAATCAAATCTAATTGAAAAATATGATCGCTTCTTGTTTTATATCATACGCATTGCTGGCATCATGAGCTGCATTTTATCGTATTGTGTAAAATATTGCGCCAAATTTAATTAGCAGAAAGCAAATGGCTAAACTCAATTATAAATTGCTGGCAGATCGTGAATTTTTCTCTTTTACTTTTAGACTTCTCAATTTACAAATCATTCGGTTCAATTCGAAGCCGAAAGTTAATTCGAGATGTGCTACGCAGCATTCGTTACTTAATCTTTTAATTTTATTGCAGCCGTATTGCGAAGATTTGTATATTGTCTATAGAATATTTGCACAATCCAATAGATAATAATAATGGCATTCTGATTTAATTTATTACATTCAATTTCTTTCCGAAACGAAACGTAGAAATCGGCGTAAGACGTTCAATGTCGAACCTCCGATCTGTCGTATTCAATTGCATTGTTAATGAATCATTTTACTTGAAATTGTATTGTAGCGATTATTTTATCGATTAAATGATTAAACTTTTGCTCAAAACAATAAAATTCACAGTGTAATCATCATTGGAAGGGTTACAAAAGCCACAACAATTTCAACACGGATTCATTCCATTCGTCGACCGATGCAATAGCAAGTTTACGAACGTTTCTTCTTTTTTTTTTGGCTCTCTACTATTTTTATTCAGCCTTTATTTATATTGTACATTTTCTGGGTGATTTGCAAGGTGAATCACAAAACGACAAAGACTCATTCATAAAACATTAAATGATGTGAATTGCTCACGAAAACACATTACACTGTGGGTAATTCTTATTCCTAAGAAGTGCTTATTCACTTGGGAGACGATGATCGGCCCCATTGATAACAAGATTCGATTTAATGAAAGCTATAATAACGTATGTGAAGCAATTCCCCTTTTTCTCGACCTTCTCTCTCTTTCTCTCTTTCCTTCCATATATTTTCTTTCATCGATAAAGGAGATTAAGCACTGGAACAAAATTTATTTTAACGTATGTCAAGTATTTGACACCGCAAACAACAGAACCATGACCAATGAGCACAAAACGAATACACAGATTCCGTTTATAATTTGTTCATGCAATCGACATGTGACTTATATATTATTTGTAGATTCAATCGGCATTTAAAAACCTCAAGTCACACATGAGCTACTAAATTGAATAATAGAAAATAAAAATTATATTCCATATCAACAAAAACCAATTAAAATAAAGAAAACAATGACGATAATTGAATTTCGAATTTTATATTTTAATAGTTTGGGCTTGCAGCGATGCTGAAGCGTTCTGCAACCATTTCATGCATCTTCCAATGTGAATAAATATTGAAACGATTTTATTAAGGTAAAAAGAACGTGTTTTTCGGAACAGTCAACAACAGTGTTGTTGGTGTGTCCATTCATAACCGAATAACACGAATTGCTGTCGCCGCTGTTGCACGCTTCTGTTGAACTGTTTGGAAATTGTTCTTTTTTTTTTGCAATTGATGCGGGTTTGAGTTTGGTCGTCAGTGGAAACGAATTTCGGTTAAATCAATATAGATATATTCTCGTATCGAAAGTTGATGTGACTCGGTTCGTTATTTCAGTTTGTAGTTTTGTCAAACGAAAATCATACTTATATCTGTTTTTCTTTTTCTTTTGGTGTGTTTGTTTTGGGATTTTGTTTTTCTGGTTGTTGTTGCTGTTATTATCTTCTGATTGTATTCCAAAATGTAAACGAATAAAAGAGTTAAATACAAATACATACATATCACAAAATAGAATAAGAAAAACGACAAACAATCATGAACGGTGAACCGAACGAAATCGAATGGGTTGACGACGATACAAATGATGATCCATGTCTGTCATTTGTGTCTAACATTGTGATCCGAACAATGAAAATGAAACATGAAAAATGGATAAAATTAATGACAATCGATGAATACAAAGTAAGTCATTTGAAAAAAAAATAAAAAAACAAACTGCTTAAATTACAATTCCTATTTTAACAATTGTTTCCCCCATTTTCTTTTTGTTGTTGTCATTGTTTTGTTTTGTCATTTTGCTTCATTTGCATATGAATGGATTTATTATGGCTCTGGGCGCTAAGTGGATTGTTCTTAAATGGCGTTTGAATATCAATGAATCAATATTGATAATTTCGTTAACACCAACCGGAACGCTATGCTCGAATTTGGGATTTTCTCCATCTATTCGCGGAAAATCTTGTTATTTTATAAAAAAGGCTTCGCTGCCATTGGATGGTGATCAAATGGAAAAGGTTTCAGACAATTGTTCATTTTTATCGATACATTTTTCCGTTATTTGATTTGAACAACATTATGAATAATAGATAAAAATAAATAAGCCATTAGTCATATCATGTCACCTTTTTTTTTTTTTTTTTTGGATTCACATTGCATTTAATTTTTAATTTATAATTCACAATCATTGCATAATATAAATACATTTCTGTATAGATGGTGATTTATGGTGATATATCATCAAATACATTGAATGCCTTCATAATGCTAATTAACGATGTGTTCGGTTCATTGCTTAACAATGTACGAAATCAAAAGTCATGGCCACATTTGTTGACAAAAGAGATTTCAGAGAAATTCTATGAAGTTTTGGAAAATGTGGCCATTGTAAAGGGTTATCAAACTAATCGAACCTTTTTACCACTGCCAATGAATGTGGATACATTTTCGGAGATTGTTGAGCAAATTGTACTCGGGTAAGTCATTATTCATTATTTACTATTGCTAAGAACTTATTATTATTGCTTTGGTACAAACCACAAATCAGCCGACCAGACATATGTTCGATGTTCAATGAATTAATAATATTAATCGAATTGTTGGTCTAGTCAATCGATACCACAGACTTTTAATTGCCATGTCTGATGTATAACCGTTTTTTGATATACATATATATTCAATGTAGTACGATGTCGTGCGATAAAAAAATGCAAAACATGCTTGAAGGTGTCACCATTAAATGGAGCAATCTTATCAATGATGTGATTGTCGAAACGTCTGAAAAGTTATTTACAAACGATGCACATCCAATGCCGTCCGATGAATACAAGTTTTGGCACAATCGTTTGTTCAATTTGGAAAACATTTATTTGCAATTGATTGAGAATAATCGTAAAATGGTCGGCATCATATTGGAACAGTTGAATTCAGTGTATACAACAGCTTATCGTCAAACGTTCAATAATATTGTGACAGCATTAACACAGGCTCGTGATGTGACAATTCATTTGAATGCGTTTACAAAATATACACTTCAATTTCAAAGTAATCATTTTCTTGAGAGTGATGGACTTATGCGACCATTGTTGCATTGCATGTGTATAATGTGGTCACATTCAACATACTATCCAAAAGATAATTGGACGCGCCTTTTTAAAATGATAAACAATATGCTAATTGTTGAGTCGATGAACACATTGGATGTGGACACTCTCTTTCAAAATGACATCGAAGACAGTATGATGAAAATAAATGAGATCATTGCGATTTTAAAACTGTATAAGTATGTGTGATGCAACACTTCGTGTGGTGCTCATTTGATTGTTGTACGTGTTTTTTTTTCTAAAACAAAAAAAAATAATTTTCTTTTTTCTTTTCATTTCAAAAATAAAAAAAAGAAACGAAGTGCTGAACCATAAAGGCAAATTAGATGAGTACCAATCCATTGCGAATCCGGCACCATCCAAATGGACTTTCGATGCGGACACAATTTTCGAACGTTTGAATTTATATTTGATTCGTTTGCATGATGTTTATGGCATAATTGAGGCAGCTAATGACTTTTTCAAATTGGAAAAAATCGAAATGGGCAGCACAAAAGGTCGCTATTTCGGCGAAAAAATGTCAACAATCATAAACGAATTTCAAGTCGTCTATAATAATTGCATTGCAAACAATTCAAATTTATTGGAACCATCGAATATTAAATTCAAACACCTCAACACCTATTTTCACAAACAAATTGCCATTCTCGAGCGAAAACTATCGCAAATTTTTACCGAAGCATTCGAGAGCAGCGACAGCATCGAAACAAACATCAAACTTATTGAAATGATTGGAGGACTTTTGTATCGGCCAATTATCAAAGAACAATTGAATCAGCAAATCGAAATGATTGTCGAAAATGTTCGAAACGAACTTAATATGGTTGACGTTCTATTGCATTCGGATTGGAACAACGACAAAAACATGGTAAATAACTGAAGGAACTAGGCCATTTGTCTAGTTTTCTTTTCTTTTCCGTTTTGCATATTTTTGATAGGAGCCAACCAAAGGAACAGAGCAAACATTTAAATTTATTTTCATTTTGTTCTACAGAAATTGCCATTTGTTCGATTGTACTTTTTGCCAACAGCAGATTTTTTATATTGGTTGCAAATGCTTGAGCATCGGCTACAGCAGACAAGTGAAAAGCTACAGTCTATCAAGTCGCCGTACGAAATGCAAAAATAAAAAAAAAATGACTGAACAGAAAATGTTGGATGTTATTTGACATAATTTTTGCATCTTTTTCAGATTAATTCATTTGCCTGAAGGCGAACTAGTATTGGCAAAAGTGCGCGAAATTCGACAGCGTATCAAACAAATGGAAAATGATAAATTAACACATTGGAAAAAAGAAATGATCAATGTCATTCATTTGAATATATCGAAATTCTTGTTGAGAACCACTGAAAAAGGTCTGTTGGCCACAAATTTTAATGAAAATGTGAGTATTACACCCAACAGGCGACAGTTTATGCAAATTAATTTTTATTTTTGCAATGAAATCCACAGCAGATTCGTTGTTCATTAATATGCTTCTTTTTATTCTGTTTTGATTCTTAAAATGGTTTTGTTTTTGTCGTTGATTTTGAAATTCAAATGACAATGTACAATAAGAAATTTCCAATGAAATTAAGCTTCATTATGCAAATGCTGGTAAATGAACTGAATGAAAGATGCAAATGGTAATGACGGTTCAACTTTTTGCACGTACCGTCAAATTATATGAAATAGCGTAGGGCATAACGGGAGTCTCAATTATGTATATATTGTCTACTTATTAATTCGTTTGAAATCAATGACATTTCAAGATTGAGTTGAATCGTCGTCATTTTGATTTATTTACATTCAAAGTGTAATGCGCTCTGATATTTTTCCAGATATTCAAATATTGGAGATCTATTCATGTTCTTTTCATTGATCACTGGATATATGGCCAATATCCGCAAAATACGTTATTCTCGATACCAAAAAATCCCGCGGCAAGCGATTATATTTAATGATTCTTTTGTGAATGGATGAAAACTCGCTGCTTATAGAGATGCACATAATACAAGAGTAAATTGCACACTATAATTTTATGCGATATTAATATATATATATATATATATTGCATATTCGATGAAGCTCTCCGAACTTTTTAAATAGTATTTTAAATCGAGTGAATGAGAGATTTTCCATTTTATTTATCATTGTCTATTTTTCAACAGTTGGATCTAGTTTTAAAAGAATGTGCAGCTTTGTTGCGTCTGGGCCACACAAATCTACCACAATGCGCATTTCATTTGTACGAGATAAGCGATTCATTATGGGTAAGTTGACCAGGGCACTAGAAAATTGTTATGAAACAAGCTCAACTTAAATTAGAGCATTGCACCCTTTGGAACTTTTATGTCGTAGCCGATGTCTGAAACCAATGTCTGTATTTCGGAAAATAATAATCAATAATTTTGTATTTTAACCGTTTAATTTTCCGGTCAAACCAACATTTTTCTTTTTAAAATATCTTAAAAATTAATTGACGATTCAATCTCCTCTCTCTCTCTCTCTCTCTCTCTTTCACTTTCTCGATACAACGAGATATATTCGAATGTGAAATGTGAATATTGAGAGGCAAAGATGGAATGATGCACATATATGTTTATGTTCTATTCAATATGTGAACGATTCATTGTTTTTATTCAATCGTAAAAATTTCCATATAAGGATTATCTGTATGTAAACATTTACAATTCTATTGGCTTTTGGCATTGAAATTTGATATTGTTGGATTCAATGTTAATGGTTGTTGGTATTGTTGTGAATAGATGCTGTTAACTTTATTCCACATGTCTCACATTACCTCGATTTCACTTTAAAATTCTTTGTTTTTAATTCGAACCGAAAATCAAATGTTCACATGCAAAATAAATGTTTATATTCAAGAGCTTAAAAAAAATTACAACATGCTCAAAAGTTTTCATTTTTCAAGATTAAATTAAAAATAAAAACAACAACAAAAAAACAAATAATAAACTGTTGCAGAATAACCGAATTTTGCTGTCTCGCATTGTGGAATATTATAATTTTATCCATAAAAATACTGAAAGATGTGAATTTGCCATAATCAGCGATCAAATGAAAGCAATCGATGAGAATTTAACGATTCTTTTGAAGGATTATACTTGGATTGATTTTGGTATGTACTATGTACTGGTGACTAATTCAATTTTCTCAAATGGCAAAATCCAAAAAAAAACATAAATCATATTTCGAATGTTGAACTTCGATAGCATCGAATTGAAAAATAGACATTCAAATGTAAATTGTGTATATTTAAAGGAAAATGTTAAAGTAAGTGGTTGAAATCATACACTGCAAATGCGGTTTATCACAGTTCAACACTTGAATCAAGATTTTCCATTGGATTTTTTCTCATTTCAAATTGGATTTCATTTTACACTGACAATCGGACTGAGAAACTTTTTCAATTTTCTTGCAATAAATGTTGCGTGCGTGTGTGTGTGTGTGTGTGTGTGTATGTGTTTCATTTTAGATGCCGATTATGTCCAAATTGTGCATGAAAAACTATATAATCTTTACACACGCATAAAGAAGTCTCAGGAAAATATTGACATTGTGCTGGAAAGTATACGAGTATGGGACCTAACACCAGCCGTACATCGACGTGAAGAAAATCATCTATCTGTATTGGATACGGATGGTGAAACCGGAATGTTTTTGAAATGCAAAGACCGTGACACCGAAGTGAATAATACCAAAAAACTTATCGCCTTTATCGATGAAGAAAACTATCGACTATTATTCGGTTTACCATCATTAGAGCGAAAAAAAGAGTACGGTATTGGTCGATTACGAGGCACAATCATTCGGAAATTTGGCGTACTTCAGGCCAAAGCCAAAAATGAACGGATACCGACTGTGGTACGGAATACGAAATAGAAATGACGCACATAAATGTTAACAAACAAATTATGTGAGGTTTATTATTATCCGTTTTAGGTTCAAATGTTGCAGAAGGAATCAGCGATGCTGAATCTAACACAAACTGAAAATACTGTCAAAAGCGATGATAATTTGAAATTGTTTCGCCCATATCAGGAATACGTTGACAAACTTGTGGCGCAGGCGATTATCAAAAGCATTGAATTGAGGTATCAATTATTCTCATTTTCTGTGACATTATTGTCACTTTATGGAAAATAAATTTCCCGATGGCGCAAAATATATTTCAATTAAATTAAAGCCACAAAGTGGCAGCATATCGAAGCAATAAGTGGATTTTTTATCTAAACCATAAACATAAAATTTTATGGTAGTTTTTGTTGAAAGTGCTCATAATATTGTATTTGCATCCGGAACCGTATTGCAAATACTATTTTGATAGTTTTGCTTTACATAATCTATATAACAATGGATTTTTTGTATGTTAATTCGGTCCAAGCGACTAATTTTGTGCATGTTTATTCGGATATGCAACCATTAAATTAATATCAAGTCAAACATTAAACAAAATAATATAATAAAGAGACATACATTGTACTGACATAGTTGAATATCAAGACGAAGAAGAGGAAGAACAATAATAATAATAAGAATTAGAAAAATAGAACGATGAAACAAATACGGCCATCAACCATCGCAAACGAATGTTATTTGCTAATTCATTTGCATATATGTTTTTGATGTTGGAATTCAGTTTAGCATACATATTGAATGAAATGGAATCGAAACACCATTCGAAGGATAATGACATCCCAAGATTATTTCATATTAAACTACAACTTTGGGAAAATCAACTTCAATTTATGCCAAATTTGATGAATGAAAATGATAACGAAAGTTTCATGGGTACAATGAAACGTCTCATAGATGACATTTGTTCGGTATCGGGTCAAATTGATAAAATAGCACCATCACCAATGCCATCAATCGACTCAAAACGCACTTATCAACGTGAGTTTGTTATTTACAATTCTGAAAATGCCATTTGCATACCATAAATGATTTACATTAAATTTTTTATTTTTTTTTAAGTTGATTTAAATGAAAATCGAGATATTCAAAATCTTCGAAACAGAATTTTGTTGAATATACAAAATGCAATCGACGAAGCTTTTAAATTTATGAACACATTCAAGGTATACGAATACATTTGGTTGGAGGAAAAAGAATGTTGTTTGAACTGTTTTCTGAGTGAATGCAAACAAAATTGTTTGACGAATAATGATTATCCGGAAGATTCTATGTCAAATACAAATGTACAAATAGATTCATTCCAAACGCAGGTACTAAATATACTTGATGCCACTGAAAGGGATAATGTATTTGCATTATGCAAATAAAAAATATTTTCAGATCGAATGTTGGCTAACGATGTATGACGATTTCGAAAAGCTAAAAAACTATCATGCGATTAACGGTTGGCTTTTGATTGATTTGAAACCATTGAAATATATGATGTTGAACCAATGCTCCAAATGGCTGAACACTTTTAAGGAACATTTGCTCAATTATGTTTTGGAACGATTGAATGTAAGCTTAAATTCGATGAGAAAATTAGAAAATACAAACAACAATCCGAAGGTCTCTCTTCATCAAATGTGTCGTTTGTTGTTTTTTTGTTTAGAAATTTGAGCATTTTATCGATGAATCAAGTGAAATATTGTCGTTGGCATTTGAATGGGATGATTCGGGCTCATTATTGAAAATACTTGCAACACAAAAACGTATTGCTAAATACGAACCGAATATAATGACTTTGATTCCATCATTAAAGAAAATCATTTACATGATAATGCAATATGATGTTCCGATTCCGAAAAAATGTATTCATCAGTTTTCGGATTTGCCGGAAAAATGGAATGCACTTTTAAGAGAATCGTCGACCATTAAATACCAAATTGTTCCGATTCAAGCATATCAACATAATTTGATGGAAAAACGAATTGCATTTATGAATCAACTTGTCGCTCATTTTCGGCACACATTTCAAGAGAAAGAGGTAATTAAATGCGAATTTCAATGAAATTTCAATATTAAATAATAAATAAAGTCAATTAAATTAGAAAAAAAAATTTTAATTCGTAACGTAGTTCTTTAGCATTCAATGTCAACACGTTTATGAGCTCCTCGATCAATCCAACCATGAGATCCGTTATTTGGAAATTCGATTGGAGAATCTGATGGAATCTGCAATTATGTTTGGTCTGACATTGCCGTCTAAAGTTGAATTGGAAAAATGCCGATATGAGATAAAATTGGCAAAGGTTATCTTAAGTCTATTTTATATGAATCGAATATTTTACAAACCAAAAAACAACTCTTATTTGTGGCCCGTCCACAACATTTGATTAAAGCAATTCCAAAATAATCTTTCGTTATTGAAAGCACCAGAGGCAACAGCAAAATTGCTACGCAAAGTTGAATGGGACTACAAATATGAGTACGCAGATAAATAGTACACATTCAATAATACTAATGATAATATTTCAGCAACTTTGGGACTTTGTAAATGTTGTTGAGTCATGTGTGTGCAATTGGAAAAAGACGGCATGGAAACGTCTAGATGTCGAAGAAATTGAACAACAATGTAAAAAATTCACAAAAGACATTCGTTTACTAGGGAAATTAATTCGTATGTGGCAGCCATTCGTTCATATCGAAAGGATTCTAAGAAATTTGGTGACATCATTGCGAGCAATTACCGAACTTCAGAATACAGCCATAAAAGATAGGCATTGGCTTGAGTTGATGAAATCAACGGGTGTAAGTTTGTTATATATATATATATGTTTAATCTTCACATTATCATTCATCAAAACGTCATAAACATCACATGCAAATCACTTCTTTATCTCTGATGTTTGATTGTTTTGTGTCAATTGCAGTTGTTTGCAAAGTTTGGGATGATTTACTTGGTAATTTATGATTAAATTTCGATTGACATGCTTACAATCATATACAAATTAAGATGTTGATTCAATTTTATCACTATCCCAAACAGTTGAACATCCGATTGAATAAGACAACAACATTATCAGATCTACTAAATTTGGGCCTACATGAATTCGAAGACGAAGTTAAACAAACGGTCGATAAAGCCGTCAAAGAAATGCAAATGGAGAAAACACTGCGTGACATTGAGGCACAATGGACAACATTAACATTCGATTACGAAGTACATCCAAACAGTGGATTTAAATTGATTAAGGCATCCGAAGATTTAATTGAAAAACTTGAAGAGAATCAAATTCAAATCCAAAATATGGCTACATCCAAGTATATGTCATTTTTTGAAAAGGAAATCAATGAATGGATTCACAAATTGAGCATTGCAGATATGATAATTATAACATGGACGGAAGTACAACGTAAATGGATATATTTAGAAAGTATTTTTCGTGGTTCGCAAGATATAAAAAAACAATTGCCAATCGATTCGGAACGCTTTATGGCAACGAACGTAAAATTTTGCGAAGTGCTCGATCTATTTTTAAATGAATCAAATATTATGGCGATCACCAAACAAACGGAATTGCATAACACAATGGAAAACATTTTGGTGGAATTGATTATGTGCGAAAAAGCGCTCAATAATTATTTGGAAACTAAACGAATCATTTATCCGCGATTTTATTTCATTTCATCGATTGATTTGTTGGACATTCTTTCGAATTGTAATGATCCAATTGTTGTTGGTCGTCATTTGCCAAAACTATACGATTCAATAAAAAAGCTTAAATACCATGAAAACAGTAAACGTGCCGCTGGAATGTGTTCAAAGGAACATGATGAATATGTTCCATTTTCAATTGAATGCAATTGCATCGGTAAAGTGGAAGATTGGCTTAATAATGTTACAAATGTTATGCGATTCACATTAAATCGATTATTTGGGCAATCAATCGGATGCTATGAAGATAAATTACGTGAATGTTGGATATTTGATTGGCCGGCTCAGGTGGGTCTCACGATATCGCAAATATTTTGGTCAATCGAAATAAATGAAATTTTTAAAAAAATCGAAGAAGGATACGAGAATGCATTAAAAGATTATCAAAAAAAGCAAATTGTACAATTAAATGCATTAATTGGTCTATTGTTGGGCGATTTAAGTGGTGGCGATCGTCAAAAAATAATGACAATTTGTACGATTGATGTTCATTCGCGTGATGTTGTTTCGAAAATGATTGCCCAAAAGGTAATGAACGCCTCGTCATTTCAATGGCAAAGTCAATTAAGACATCGCTGGGATCAAAATGAAAACGAATGTTATGTGAATATATGTGATGCTGAATTTAAATACGATTATGAATATTTGGGTATAACACCACGACTGGTAATAACACCTTTAACAGACAGATGCTATATCACATTAACGCAGGTGTTTATCATTTTTCCCATTCAATTTATTTATGTTATTTTGAAATGTTGATTTGAATTGTTCTTTTTTAAACAGTCGTTGCATTTAATTTACTATGGAGCGCCAGCTGGGCCCTCAGGCACCGGTAAAACTGAAACCACTAAAGATTTAGCAAAAGGCTTAGGCATGATGGTTTACGTTTTCAATTGCTCGCAACAGTTGGACTATTTTTCGTGCGGTCAAATTTATAAAGGTCTTGCCTCATCCGGTGCATTCGGAATATTTGACGGTATAATGATGAAATTACCATTTCTAGTAGTTTAACGACATTATACAAATTTAAACAAGTTCAAACAAATTTATTAACTCTTGTGGAACAGAATTTAATCGAATTTCCATCGAAGTACTGTCAGTGGTGGCGGTTCAAGTGAAATGCATTCAAGATGCAATTAAGGTATATTTATTATATATTTCGCATCATTTATATGAAAATTTACACTTTCTTATTTTAATCAAATTGATGAATTGATAAACATTGTATGTGAAAGGGTGGCAAGCAATTCGTTACACTCAGAGACAAGGTAATTTTAGCCCATTAATATAATAATTGCCAAACGATTGAATTTAAATCGTTTTTTAAATGATTGATTCTGACGAAATTATTGTAGCTAATTTAATGTGATCGTGTCACCTTGCAATTCGCGTGCTGACGCAACAATTGGCACTCAAAAATGAAAAAAATAGATTATTTGATATGTTGATGATAATAATATTTAATGATGAGATATTAATTGAATAACCATTGAATTCATTCATTGCAAACATTTTATTATGATGTGGTGCCTGTGATGATATTTCAATAGAATAACAAATCAACGTTTATGTTTATGGGCGATTTGATTTCATTAGTTCCAACTGTTGGCATATTTATAACATTGAATCCAAATTATGCGGGACGAAATGAATTACGTAAGTAACATAAAGCGTGAAGCATCCACACAATGTATGCCATATATTAATAACGAATTTTAATGGTATTCGCTCCGTATCAAATTATAGCCGAAAATCTAAAATCAGTGTTCAGACCGTGTGCGATGGTGGTTCCAGATTTTGCATTAATTTGTGAAATAATGTTGGTGGCTGAAGGTTTTCAAGAGGCACGCATATTAGCCAGAAAATTTATTACTTTGTATACATTATGCAAAGAATTATTATCAAAACAAGATCATTATGATTGGGGCTTGCGAGCAATTAAATCGGTATTGGTTGTGGCTGGAACGTTAAAGGTTAATTTGCGATTGACGAATCGATTTGATGATTCAATATTATTTCTAATTTATAATAATGAATTTTTTTTTTCTCGATAAAATAGAGAAGTGATCGACAACGTCCAGAAGAGCAAGTGCTTATGAGGGCTTTACGTGATTTTAATATACCGAAAATTGTAACCGATGATATTCCAGTGTTTATGGGCTTAATTGGTGATTTATTTCCGTCGGTTGATGTACCACGAAAACGTTCATCAGATTTCGAAAAATTAATAAAAAAATCATCGCTTGCATTGAACTTAGAAGCTGAAGATGGATTCATTCTTAAGGTAAATACTTGTCTTATTCCATTGTTGGAGTATTACGTAATATTCGTAATATTTAATCTTGGCAACGATATTAATTAATCCATGTGAGGATTATTTCATTAGGTGGTTCAATTAGAAGAGCTTTTGGTCGTTCGTCATTCCGTGTTTATTGTGGGCGGCGCTTGTACCGGAAAATCACAAATATGGAAAACATTGAATGCAACATATGTTGAACAGGGCCGAAAGACAATTGTTAATGATTTAAATCCGAAAAGTGTATCGAACAATGAGCTATTCGGTTTTGTTAATTCGGCAACGCGTGAATGGAAAGATGGCCTATTGTCGTCATTGATTCGTGATCAAGCTGAAAGCACAATCGATGGTCCCAAATGGATAATTTTGGATGGCGATATTGATCCAATGTAAATATGAGAAGAAAAAATGAATTGAATCATTTAAATAGAATGTAAAATTTGAAATGTTTTCAATTGGTCGTTGCGCGTAATGGACGACTTATTTTTATCTGGTTTTGCATAAAGGTGGATCGAAAGTTTGAACACAGTAATGGATGACAATAAAGTGTTAACCTTAGCTAGCAATGAACGTATAGCATTAACCACCGAAATGAGATTAATATTTGAAGTGGGTCATTTAAAAAGTGCGACACCGGCAACTGTTTCTAGAGGTACATAGACAATTTTGATTTAGAATTTAAAAAAACAACCATCAATTCATAAAATTTTGTATAAATAATGTTGTTGATAATGTGTTTGTTTTTTCCATCATTCATAAAGCTGGCATTTTGTATGTGAATGATACAGTGCTTGGATGGTATCCGTATGTCATCATTCATTTTTTATATTTGATTTTATAAGCAACATACGAACAACATTAGTGTATAATACATTCAAAAAAAAAAAGATAAATTAAAAATAAAAATTTCCATTGAATTCAATTCAGGATTGTTGCCAGCTGGCTCAAAAATCGTATGGATACAATGAAAATGAACGATTTATTGTTACAACTATTTGATCGTTACATACCTCCATTGCTGGAAGCTAGTAAAAAGTTTACCAAAATAACACCGATAACCGATATTTCACTCGTTCAAATGACATGCAATTTACTTGATTGCCTTTTGACTTCAGATAATTTACCCGACAATAGCCCGAAGGAATGGTATGAAATTTATTTTATATTTGCTGCCATCTGGGGCTTTGGTTCAAGTTTGCACGAGGATCAACAAACTGATTGGCGAGCTGAATTTAGTAAATTTTGGACAAGCGAATTTCAAAATGTTAATTTTCCCGAAAATGCGTGTGTTTTTGATTATTATGTGGACAATGCAACGAAACAATTCAAATTGTGGAGCGATTTGGTTCCAAAATATGAAATTGACACGGACACTCCATTACAAGTAATAATAATTAATAAATAATAATGATAATAATAATAATAATTATAAATTTAATTTTGCAGTCGATATTAATTCCGACGGCAACGAACGTATGTTTGAGATGGTTTTTGGATAAATTATTGGATAGTAAGCAACCACTGATGTTGATCGGTGTAACTGGAAGCGGAAAAACGGTTACAATCAATGACAAATTAACAAATTTAAATGATAACTTTTCGGTGGCTCATATCCCACTAAATTATTATACGACATCGGAAATGTTGCAGAAAATTTTAGAAAAACCATTGGAAAAAAAAGCTGGCAAATGTTATGCGCCAATCGGTTCAAAAAATGTTATCTATTTTATTGATGATTTGAATATGCCAGAACGGGATCCATTTGAAACAGTTGGACCACATCAAATAATCCGACAATTTATGGACTATGGCCATTGGTATGATCGATCAAAATTGACATTGAAAGAAATAAAAGATTGTTTATTTCTAACATGTATGAATCCAACAACGGGATCATTTCACATTGATGCCCGTTTGCAACGGCATTTTTTCACATTTGCTGTAAATTTTCCATGTGATGCGGCCCTTTTTCACATATATCACACAATATTCAGTCAACATTTGTCAAATGACAGCAAACGATTTACAGTTCATCACAAACGAATTTGCGAAACAATTGTTAACATGGGCCTTAATTTACATGATCGAATAACACAATCCTTTCTTCCGACAGCGATAAAATTTCATTATATATTCAATTTACGTGATTTGGCCAATATTTATCAAGGTTTATTATTTGCAACAAAAGAAACGTGCCCAGAATATGAAGATTTGGCCAAATTATATGTACACGAAGCATTTCGTGTGTACAGTGATAAATTGATTGATGATTCGGATCAGGATACATTCAAAAAATTAATACGTGAAATTTTTAAAAAATATTTCGAAGAAATTGATGATGTTAAAGTGTTTCGTGAACCATTGATTTATTGTCATTTTGCTGACGGTCTCAACGAATCCAAATACATGGAAATTAAAAATTGGTCAACACTCACCCATTTATTAATGGAAGCAATGAATGGCTACAACGAATACGTTGGACAAATGAATTTAGTATTATTTGAAGATGCAATGGCGCACATATGCCGCATTAATCGAATATTAGAAACACCATGTGGAAATGGTCTTTTGATTGGTGTTGGGGGCTCAGGAAAGCAATCACTAGCACGCATTAGCGCTTTCATATCCTCACTATCCGTTTATCAAATTCAATTACGAAAAGGTTATACAATTAATGATTTACGTACCGATCTGAATGTATTGTATCATAAAGTCGGAATCAAAAATATGTCCATTATGTTTTTGCTGACCGATGCACAAGTGGCCGATGAATCATTTTTGGTGCTCATCAATGATTTGTTAGCGTCGGGCGATATTCCAGATTTATTTACCGATGAAGAAACCGACAATATCATTAGTTCGGTCAAAAATGAAATCAAACAATTGGGAATAATAGACACGAGGGAAAATTGCTGGAAATATTTCATTGAAAAAGTGAAAAAAATGCTTAAGGTTATTGATCGACACATGTACATTTCTCATTTCTCAATTCTCATTGTTTATTGTTCATTCAACTTATCTGCATTCAAAATGAATTTTATTCAATTTCAATTTATTTTTGCTTTAGGTGGTTTTGTGCTTTTCGCCAGTCGGTTCAACGTTACGGCGCCGAGCAAGAAAATTCCCTGCACTCGTCAATTGTACAGCAATCAATTTCTTTAATGAATGGCCAAAAGTCGCTTTGGAATCGGTTGCAAAGAAGTTTCTGTTCAAAGTCAATGTTTTGCCAGTGAGTCGATGTTGTAAAAGAATTTGGTCTCAAAAAAAAAAAACAGAAAAAAATCGGATGTATTGAGTTGGATATAAATTGGTTTTTTTTTTCAGTCACATTTAACGGAATCTGTAGCTGTTTTTATGGCATATGTATTGAACAGTGTGAACGAAGTATCGAAAAACTATTCATCAAATGAAAAACGTCACAACTATACGACGCCAAAATCTTATTTGGAATTAATTTCATTGTATTCAAAGTTATTGACCGAAAAGACCGATGAACATCTCAATAAGATTCAACGCCTCGAGAACGGATTGATTCGATTGGCACAATGTGCACAACAAGTGGATTTGCTAAAAGTATTGATTTGAAATAGACAATTTCGAAATTGATTGAATGATGCACAATTCAAATTTTGGATTTTGTTTGGAATGTTTTATAAATGTAGTATGTGTTGGCCGAACAGGAGACAACGCTCAAGGCAAAAAATGAGGCAGCCGATAAGCTGATAAAAATTGTCAGCGCTGAGAATGAAATTGTTCAAAAGGAGAAATTAATTGGTAGCAATTCGGTTCTAATCGATTGTTGTCAATCAATTGAAATTGAATTATTTGATTTTGTTATGTAGCCGCCGAAGAGGAAAGAAGAGTGCGTACCATCGAAGAGGATGTCACAATCAAAGCAAAAATTTGTGAAGCAGACTTACGAAAAGCCGAACCGTCACTGATAGCAGCAAATGAAGGTGAGCTCAAATCGTATATAATTTTGAGACAATTTTTATTGATTTCCAATTCTCATTCAAAGCTCTGCATACGTTGAATAAGAACAACTTAACAGAGCTCAAATCATTTGGAACTCCCCCAAAGGCCGTGATACACGTTTGTGCAGCTGTTTTAGTACTATTTGCTGGTAAAGGAAGAATCCCTAAAGACCGGAGCTGGAGAGCATGCAAGGTTTTATTGTATTATATTGGAATTGAAATTACAATCAGAACAGTAATGGTATTATTTTCATAATGGTTTTAGCAAATGATGGGAGCTGTCGACAAGTTTCTTCACAAACTAGAAAACTTTGATAAAGAAAATATTCCGCCAAAAGTTATCAAGGCATTACATCCATATCTTAAAGCAAGTTTTAAACTCGAAAAAATAAAACAAGCTGTTGTTTTATTTACTCCATGTAAATGATATATCTCTTATTCTTCTCTAGGATCCCGAATTTGAACCGCAGAAAATTTTGGCAAAATCAGCAGCCGCCAGTGGTTTATGCGCCTGGGTCATCAACATTCATAACTTTTACAATGTATTTTTGGTGGTTGAACCGAAACAGAAAGCATTGACCCATGCTCAAATCGAACTGAAGGCTGCTCAGGATAAATTGGATTTTTTGAATAATAAAATTTTGGTAAATTTCACCCGAATTCAAAGACTGACACATATTTTTTTTCTTATCAAACTATGATTACATTGAATTGTTTTGCTATATTTTCTTATGAATGCAGGAAATTGAATTTCGTTTGAATTCAATTCAAAATGAATTCCAAACGGCTATCGCTGAAAAAACGAAATTGGAAGCAGCGGCTGAACAAACGGCAATGACCATTTCATTGGCACATCGCTTAGTAAATGGTCTTGGTTCGGAAGCAATTCGATGGCATCAATCTGTTGAACAGTAATCGATAATATTATATTTTCGGATGGGTTTTAATAAATTGTGTACATTTATTTTTTTACCCATATTTTGCTACAGACTTCGATTCCAAATTGAAAAACTTCCTGGAGATATGCTATTGATAGCATGCTTTATATCATATGTTGGCAGCTTTACCCCTTCGTATCGTCTTGAGTTACAGGAGAACATTTGGAAGCCTGCTTTTCGTGAATTGAAAGTGTGAAGAAATGTTTTCTTATCATTTTCATTCTAAATAATATCTAAAATCAAAACTCATCTATTAATAAGTATCGATTATTATTATTTATTATTTCATTTTTATTTTTTGATAGCCTGATATTCCGCACACAGAGGGAGCTGATTTCTTGAATTTGATTTGTGATGATGCAACAATAGCCACATGGCATAATGAAGGTTTACCCAATGATCGAATGTCAACTGAGAATGCTATTATCCTGACAAATGCAACACGTTGGCCATTGATCATTGACCCCCAGCTGTATGTAACATTGTTCCATTGTTTTTCTTTTTTTTTCTTTTTTTTTTCAATTCATTCATATTTGGTTTTGATTTTCCATGAATTTGTTGTGGTTTAAATTTTAAAGACAAGGAGTAAAATGGATAAGACAAAAATATGGAAAAGACTTAATAATATTGCGACCAAATCAAAAATCATATCTGGACGAAATTGAAAAAGCAATTGAAATGGGACGCACAGTTTTACTAGAAAATATCGACGAAACAATCGATGCTGTACTCGAACCATTATTAAGTAGAACGTTCATTAAACGAGGTGCAGCCATTAAAATAGGCGACAAAGAAGTTGACTACAATCCAAAATTTCGATTAATATTACAAACAAAATTGGCAAATCCACATTACAAGCCAGAAGTTCAAGCACAAGCAACATTAATCAATTTTACTGTAACGCGTGAGGGACTGGAACAACAGCTGTTAGCCGAAGTTGTAAAAGCTGAACGTCCCGATTTGGAAAAATCAAAACAAGAGCTGACAATGCAACAAAATCATTTTAAAATAACATTAAAATCGCTTGAGGACGATTTATTAGCAAAACTCGGTGCCGCTGGTGAGAATGTATTGAAAGATCCAACGTTAGTTATAAATTTGGAAGAAACAAAACGGACAGCCGCCGAAATTGAGGAAAAAGTCCTTCAAACCCGTATCACAACCAAACAAATTGATAATGCACGTGAAATATATCGTTGCGTTGCCGAACGTACATCAATTTTGTATTTTATATTGAATGACATGCACAAAATAAATCCAATGTATCAATTTTCATTGAAAGCATTTATTGTGGTGTTCAAAAGAGCCATCAAAGATACGGAAAAAAGAATAATAATACGTGAACGAGTTGAATTGCTATTGGATTCAATTACATATGCTGTATACATTTATACATGCCGTGGTCTATTCGAAAAAGATAAACTTGTTTTTAAAATGCATTTAGCATTTCAAATATTAATTCAAAACAATGAAATCACAGCATCTGAATTGGATTTTGTTTTACGATTTCCATCGATACCAAATTTGCATTCACCATTTGAATTTCTATCGCAAAGCTTATGGGGCAGTGTAAAGGCATTGTCAAATTTGGATGCATTCTATGGCTTGGATCGTGATATTGATTTATCATCGAAACGTTGGAAAAAATTTATCGAAAGTGAAGCACCCGAAAAGGAAAAATTGCCGGGCGAATGGAAAAATAAAACGGCAATGCAAAGATTATGTATTTTACGAACGTTACGACCCGATCGAATGATATATGCGGCTGCATGTTTTGTTGAAGAAACGATGAGCGAACGATATATGGAGATGTGCAATATGCCATTTGGTGAAACATTTAAAGAAAGTTGCCCATCAATACCGATATTTTTTATTTTGTCACCCGGCGTTGATCCATTACAAGATGTCGAAAAGCTCGCCAACACAATGAATTATTCATTAAAGCATGGAAATTTTCATAATATATCACTTGGCCAGGGTCAAGAGCAAATAGCCGATGCTGCCATTGAACAAGCACGGACAAAGGGTCATTGGATTATATTACAAAATATTCATTTGGTCGTTACGTATTTATCGCATTTAGAGAAAATAATCGAAGAGCATTTGGAGTCGGCACATGAAAATTTTCGTTTATTTTTAAGTGCTGAAGCGGCGCCATCGCCTGATTTTCATATCATACCACAAGGGATATTGGAAGCTTCAATCAAAATAACAAATGAATCACCGACCGGAATAAAGCCAAATTTACATCGAGCATTGGACAATTTTACGCAGGAGATGATGGTGAGTATTTGCAATCAATGTAAGTAGGATGCAGGATTAATTATTTGTTTTTTTCTTTTCCGCTTTATTGTTTTCAGGAACTATGCTCAAAAGAGGGCGAATTCAAAGCAATTTTATTTTCGTTATGCTTTTTTCATGCGGTCGTTTCTGAACGTAAAAAATTTGGTCCCCAAGGATGGAACCTCTCATATCCATTCAATATTGGAGATTTAACAATTAGCGTTTATGTGCTATTCAATTATTTAGAATGTAATCGTAACATACCGTGGGATGATTTACGTTATTTATTTGGTGAAATTATGTACGGTGGTCATATAACAGACGATTGGGACCGACGATTGTGTCGAACATATTTAAATGAACTCATGCAACCCGGTCTATTGACCGGTGATTTATCACTTTGTCTGGACTTTAATGCACCACCAAATTTAGATTTGGTTGGCTTTCATCAATATATCAACGAATATTTACCAAATGAATCGCCCCATTTGTATGGCATGCACTTAAATGCAGAAATTGGATTTTTGACCACATTATCAAACAATATATTTTCGAATATATTTGAATTGCAACCAAGAGATTCGGGTTCTGGTTCAGTGATGATTGTTACACGCGAGGAAACAATCAAGCAATCAATTGAAGAGCTACAAGATAAAATTCCGGATAATTTTCATATGGGCGAAATAATGACGAGATTTGAAGAGCGTACACCATATGTGGTTGTCGTTTATCAAGAATGTGAACGAATGAATCAATTATTTTCAGAGGTGAGACGTTCGTTGCGTGAACTAATGCTCGGTCATCGTGGTGAGCTAACATTTACATCGGAAATGGAACAGCTTGATGAATGCATTTTATTTGATCGTGTTCCATTGTCTTGGACAAAATTATCGTGTCCGAATACATTTGGATTACAAATGTGGTTTGTTAATTTGTTGCAACGTCACCAGCAACTGTACAAGTGGTCGATTGATTTTAGTTTACCAATATCGGTATGGTTGTCGGGTTTGTTTAATCCGCAAAGCTTTTTAACAGCCATTATGCAGGCAGCAGCCCGAAAAAATGAATGGCCATTGGATCGAATGTGCTTGACCATTGAAGTGACTGGCAAATCAAAAGATGATTTTACGTAATATTGTAGTTTATATTGAATTTCATTATTTCTGATTGATGGGATATTATTGGTTATGTTTGTTCAATTTGTATTTGTAACATAGAGAGCCACCGCGTGATGGAGCCAATGTGGATGGGCTATTTTTGGAGGGAGCTAGATGGGATAATTCCATAAATTCATTAACCAATTCAAAACTTAAGGAACTTTTCTTTGAAATGCCTATCATACACATCAAAGCAACAACCAAGGATAAACAGGAATTACGAAATGTTTACGAATGTCCCATTTATCGAACAAGGTGTGAATATTTTATTGCAATTTGCTCGTTCTATTTCTCATTTCAAATGAAAATTCAAACGTACGAATTGATTGTAGAGCAAGGGGCCCAACATACGTATGGACATTCAATTTAAAAAGCCGGGAAAAACCATCCAAGTGGATATTGAGCGGTGTTGCTATCATATTGCAACCATAAAATACGCAAACGGAAGTCTGTGGTCACAATACACAGTATTATGCTCTAGAAATCGACTATGTTTTCAAAATATTTAGTCAACAAGATCAACAAATGCTATTTATAAGGAGAGATCGGTTGATTTATTCATCATGATGAATTCGTAATTCGCAATGGTTATTCTATTATGCATAAATGATTTTAACATTTATTATCACCTTTCAACCAATTGAAAATTGAAATTCATTAGTAGAAAATTAGCAAAACCGAATTTCATTTCTTAAATAAATTCCATTTGACGATATAAGCTTTCGAACAGTTTTGGTGAAAAAACTCTAAGCACAATGCTCATGTGTGTATGTTTATCGTTTAGATTTTCTCTTTTTTTATACCCACAATTTATATCATTTCACTAGATCTTTATTCGAATATTAAGTAAAAAAGAATGGTCTATAAACAACAAACTGGATTCGACTCAATCAGGCAGACAAATATAATTCACTGAAAAGGTTTTGAGTAGCCATTTTAACATTTTGTCACAGATTATTTTCTTCTGCCTCTTCATTTTCCTTTTCCTATTAAATAAGAGAGAAAGTAAAAAAGGTTTTAAATGTCTACTCAGCTGCATGGCAAGGTCTTTTGCAAGGGCATCGAAGAAAATGCATAAAACATGTCTGTAGACATAATCTTTCAAAACAAAAACAGCTATACAATGCCCAAATGCATTATCAATAAGTAAAACCAACTGAATGCAGAAAGATTCAATGGTAAATGCCACTGATTCTACAATGCCCCCTAACTTTTGCCCCAAAAGCTGAAGCTCAAAGTTGTATTACCATATTTCAATTTGCATTTTCAATTTTGTTTTGGTTGCGGATTTAAAGATTTTTGTCAAACACATAACGTAAGTAACGATTGGCAAAAATGACACAAAAAATTGTTCAAACGAATATTGTGGAGCACCTGCAATGCCAAAATTCGAAGCGCTCACTTTAATAGAAAAATTGTGAAGAGCATGCATTATTTCGGCATTGACTTACATCCATAAATTTCAATCTGCATACATATAAAACCACGATGTCACATTATTATTGGTACGTAAATTTCGATTATTTACAATTTATAACATTTATGATAACCCATTTGGGCCATGCAGTTGAATTTCGTATATTTAGGATTCCGAAAAAAAAAATGATGACTCAGAATTTCGTCGAGGCTTGATAATCGCTGGTGAACTATCAACGATCAAGCATATGGTTTAAGTCAGTATGATTACAGTCTGAACGGCATGAGAAAATCCCGCAACACACATTGCCTATGAATGCTAACAAAAAGAGGCCTTGAAAAACATTCAATTTATTCATATCGAATTTGTATTCGAAAAAAAAATCATTGTATTATTTCAAAATTCATTTGTATCCAATTACTGCATGTCTTCAAGTATCGTTTTGGATAATCGCGATATTTGTTGCTTGTGTCTGTAATATGTATGACATATTATGTACGCTACGACTTACATTTTACATATCCACAAACATATTTATATTATTATAATAACGAAAGCATTATAGGGCTAAAAATTTCACAAAAAAAAAAATTCCTCTTGATATCATTTGAAATAAGAAGCGAACTGTATACTATCATCGATTCAATATTTCATCATTTCATATCAAACGTTTTAGAAATTTTAACATTGATTCGATTGATAAAGATAGATCACTTTTATGTAGCTGAGTTATTAAATTACGATTCTCGTGTTCATCATTTCATTGACACTATGACATCAGCTGGTTTAATTCTATTTAGTTCTTATTTTGAATTCAAAAGTGATAGAGTACGAAAAATAGTAAGCAAAACGCGTTTGTAGTACTGCAAATTGTTAAACCGAATCTTATTCCTCAGTTGCATGTATGATTGTTTATCTTTATTTAACAGTTGTGGTTGACATCCATAAAATAGCCCGAAAACAAATCGTGGCCATCATCAGGCCCAAATAAATAGGCGTTGTATATTTTGGATTATGTGAGGCGAAAATTGTTAAACTTAACACACTCTGCTCAGGCTTATTCCAAATATCACTTCGCTCAAATCTAACAAATATTACAGAAACGAATATAACAAATAAAATAATGGTTGCGGCTGAGCATCAACAAAATGATGAGAAAAAATATTTTGATACCAATTTTTTATTAGTATTTTTGTAATTCATAAACCGGAAATGAATGCGTTATTATTGTTTAGTTCAGCTGATACTCTGAATTAGACAGATAATACGTGAATAATATTGTTGTAAACAGTAAACAGTAAACAGTAAACACGTATGGTTCAACAATGAAATTTACCATTTATTATTGTTCAAATCGAAACATCATCCCTGATTTGAAAATCATCAGATTGTTAAATCCATGAGACTAAATATTTTACCAAAAAAGGGCAACATTCATATTATATCATATTGTATGCAGTCAGTTTAATGTACAATATAATAGTTCATTATCACGTTGTTTTATAATAATAATCCATTTGAATCTCCACATAGCAATCAAATGCTATCATTTCAGACACATTTCAATCATAAATGTTGGTGACAAAGGTTTGATATATATCAGCTGTTTCCACACACCACACAAACAAATAAAACGGATCTTTTTATATTCTCATAAAATCATATCGTTCGAATGTGTTACAATCGTTTTCTTCTTCAATACCATTCCGATTATATCGTATGCATAATATCCAATATTAGGGCGTCAATTTAGTCTTAATGTCTCATGAACATTGGATATTCGCGATATGCGGTCGATTGCGATGTTTGATGACATGCCGTTGTATCAGTTCATAATAACAAAATGTTCGCATAACCTTATCACATCATACATATAATAAAATTGAATGTGCTTCATTTGTACGATTGGTCCGAATTTTTTTTTATTTTTTTGATTTTCTTTTTCGGCATTTGGTGAATGTAATGGTGATAGTTTCAATTTTATCGCATTATCTACAAGTTCAATGCAATTTAAATAAAATAGAGGCCTCAGGTCCAATGTTCTCTTGTAAAAGGAATACGATTTTTCAATTTTTCGTTTTGATAATAAACATTTAACCGGTCATTTGCATTGCTTCTTATGTATTTGAATGTCGAAAATTCAATAGATGGTCACAAAATTTGTGACACAAATGCAACTGTTCATTCAAATCAAATGTCCACATTTTTTTTTATTATTCGGTTTCACTTATGACCCATGAAACTAAATTCCTTGATAAATATGTGATTATCTTCTTTTAGTTTCATTGAAATGATGTTATGATGACGATGGTCGAGACATTGTAAATCGTTCAATGTCATTCACATTTGACTCGGTCAATTTTTTCTCTATTTTCATTTGTTTAAATTTCGATATTTTTCATTGATTCAATTACTGGACAAAGAATAGCTCGCCTCGGCCCATAAAATTGATTTTATCCTTCATAACACGATAATAGTTAATTTGATATGCACAATGCACATACCCAATCTCTATTGTTATTCTTTCATAGCCATGGAATTGAATGTTGCACGTATTACCTATTTATTTTACCGAAAAGCCAATCGTTTCAAATGAATGAAAATGCTTGCTTGCGCCCGCGTTCTTGATAAAATTGATATCATCACATCAAACGTGAATTTGCTTTTTAGATTTGGCTAATCAAAGTTCGACATTTGTTTTGAATTCGTTCAGCATTCTCTTTCGAAACATAAAAATCATCTGCTTATTCACATAAAACGATTAGCCGCACATGCTTCGACTAGACAGATACGCACAAATTATAATGGCATCAACGATCAGATGAGCCGTTGAGCAAATCAATTTTTATTCATTCAAATGCAAAATTCCATCAATAAGGCGACAAATATAGTACAAATAAAAAGTTCTTTTTTCAGTTTAAATTGAAAGGGTTTGGTTGAGAACTTCCTTATGCTCCGTTCGAATCGAAATTTTTCATTTCAATATTTTATATTTGCTGTTTACCTTTAATTCCATTCAAAGCTTTTTTCGAATTTATCTATTCCGAATGCGATAGGATATCGTCAGAAATACCGAATTTAATATGTTATATGTAATAACAGATTCATTTTATTCGCGAAGGAAATAGAGAATATTGATTGATACGACAAAAGTTACGCAAAAATATAATCCCAGGATTGAGAAATAACGAAAATATCAAGATTCAATGAACATCTCCGTTGTATCATCTGAAATGTATTTTTTGTCGTGGTTTTCCGTAAAATATTCAGCACGTACGATAACGCGAAACATTTTATCAGTGAACAAATCGAAAGACATGTCAACATTTAGTTCTGAATGTGGATCGAAATGTATGGCTTATCAAATTCTGTATCTGAATTGAATTGCTATGGGATATAGGTGCAACGGGCCATAACACGATTCGATATTTTTCAAAATTTCATATAGAAAAACAAATTGGAAAAGGCCGTCCTTAGAACATGGTTAAAATGTTTAATGAAAATATTTGTTTGGTTTTGATTCAGACATTTTTAGATTAATTGGACTAAGTTGATAAGAAAATTGATCGACAAGGAATTTTCATTTTTAGAGCTCTCAGCTGTTAATACGACTATTTGACAATTTTTAGTTTTTCAACAAATTGCAAAATTTTATATCAACAGACATACTGGTAACGATTTGCCCTGTCCAAAAAAATGTGGTCAAAGAATTACTTGACAATTTGCCAACCGAATAAAAATGCGCTCGTCCATTTCTTTTGAACATTTGAAAATGAATCAGAGCATCGTTTAAAGCTTAAAATTAATCAGACCTTAAAATCGAACCGAAAAATGCCATGCAAGAAGTAAGAAATATTTATGTGTCTGCTTTTTATTTGTAGTCAGCAACCAAAATGTCCAGTATTCGGATGCCAAAATTCAGGCTGGGCTATATGTTGTACATGATTGAAAGCATTTACCTTCCAAACTGTAGGAACAATACAAAAAAAGGGTGAAACACAAAAATGAAATGCGTACAAAATACTATAAACCAATACTAATGATAACAAACGACTACTGCAGCGTTGAAAAAATGTTCGTCAAGAACATGAAAAATGTAATGGCTTTCCATCTTGACTTATTCCATTGTTCAATCCTACCGGTATTATGTAGTTAATGTTGCTGTTGTTTTTTTTCTCGACATTGAATAGATACAAAAGGAGCTCAGAATAAGGTGATTCGAACGATTTCCAAAGTCAAAGATATTTCATCATTATCATTATTATTTGATTATTGTGGCTCCATATCAATGTTCTTTGGCTACATATGTTTGGCGAAGCACGGGAACCATTTAATAAAAAAATAAAAAAAAGAAGTAAAAGAAAAATAAATAAACTGAAAATAAATTATAAATGTGATTTTCTTGTTTCAAAATTTAGTGGAAACAAATTATCGAATCGAATGGAATGGCCCTTTGATATATCCATTTGACGTCAATTTAATAGCTCTCACTTATTGATCGATGCAATGAATAATATTCAAAAGATCGTAAAAAATTTTGCAATGTGAATTGTATCGCATCGTAATTGAATTGAAAATCATTGTGCAAAGTAGTTCTGATTGCGCTATTAAATGTGAACGTTTAACGATGTCGTGATTTATATTTTCGGCGCATAGTTCTTTTGAAATTCGTGTTTAACGAAAGAATATCGACTGCGAATTCATTGCGCATAAAAAAATATTCGAATGTAACAAAAAAATGAGAACATTTTATCGCATAATCTGATTAACATTCTTCAAACAGAATACAGAAATTTGTTATTAATTTTATTGTCACTCGAAAATGGAATAGACCCATGATAATGTTTATTTTGATACGGGCGTATATGTATCACATTGATATTATGATCTTTTCTATGAGCAATGATAATACGATAACAAACTCAAAATAATAATTCAAATTGGGCGGCCGAATAAACGCAGTGACATTAAATAAAACAAAGTCCAATGAAATGAATTACAATAAGAGAATGTGCCATCGCATCAAAGATTGTCTTGTATAATGTATACATGTATAAAAAAGAAAAATCTTTTGTACAACCTTTCAATTTGCCGAGCATGAAAGATGATCCACTGAATAAAAAGCTGAATGTCTAAAATCAATCAAAAACGTGTTTGATAGCATTGAAAGGTTTTTTGTGATACGCATGGATAACTTGAGCAATTAACAAAATTTGATGACTGAGGCACAGCTAAGGAATGACGCAGACATCCATTATTAATATTGGTACGATGAGGCCCATCATGATGTTCACTATTAAAACAGATGACTGTGAAGGCACTGCAATTAATTAAACACGTATAAAATATTTGCGGTGAAAATTGAGTGAGATTTTATTCTATGTGCGCTTGATATGTACGGATGCGAAGTGAAACCCACATTTAAAATGAATCAAATGAATCTATCGAGTCAGCGAGAATTTTTGGTGAAGAGTTCCAGAGACTGTAACATTTGAAAACATTTGGAAAATTTCTCGAATAACATGAAGTCTAACGATGCCTAGAATTGGAAATGAGCAACAGCAAAAAAAACATGCCTTTATAACATTCGGGCATCCATGGTTTTCATAAATGATTTTTGACTGGAAAATAAGAAAATCAAAACGATTAAAAATGCATTTCATTGAAATTAAAAAAATTCACAAATTGATTGCACTAACGAGACATCAAATCACCAACAATGTATAAATGAGGATTGTGTGCATATCAAGCAGTTCACAATGTGAACTTCACATACATATATTGAATGAGATTGAACGGTTCCAACCAGATTTTCCAAAAGGAACAATTCATTGAAATGCTAAAAACACAGTAAATTTAATAAATAACCATGCAAGCGAGAGATTAAACGCAATTTTTACACAAATTACTTTCGCAGAAATCAAAGGGCTTGCAGCGTGCAATCAAGCTCTCTAGACTCTATATTAAAGTCCAGAAATATTAATGATAAAAATGTTTAGTTCACTATTGCACAATTGGCATCTGATTGCGTTCTGGAAATGAAATCTCATCATTGATCTGGCTTCAATCTGAACATATAAACGACCGTCTTTCATTAGTCCAATTCCATTGTGAAATAAAAAAAAATTTTTCGTAGCTGTTCAAATATCAATTTCAGGCACAAAATAAATGGAACGTCCGTTCGACTGTCGAGTAAACAGCAATCTGTTTGATTGTTTGCTATAAATTCTATATAAATTGATGTTATTCTTGTGGAATGTGATAGCAGCGATGGTTGATGACAGGGGACAGGGATTTGCCTATTCCTTGCTCAGTATACAGTGTTCAAATGTTGAAATGAACGAAAAAGGGGAATTTTCAACAAATTGTACGCGCATGTACACCAGGCGAAACAAACATATTGACAAACAATCGTACCAATCGGGTTCACATTTTGAATGAACATATTCGGAACATGCACAAGACAACAATCCTCAATTGAATGTGATTTTTTTTTTTTTGGCAACGTGTTCCTCTTTAATCAGTGTGTTTCGGTTGCTCTTCCGTTTCACAACGCTTTCAAATGAACAGACACTAGGACTTTGGATCATTCCCTTCATTTTGAGTAGGAACGTTAAATTTTTGAAATGTGACTGAAGTAAACGAACGAAATTGAAATTAATATAAACATTTTAAAATTGTAATATTTCATATAAGATGAATTTAATATAATATCGGCAATGTGGTTGTTCATATAAATCTAGCTAAATTGAAGTTTATTATTATCATTATAAAACGAAGAAGAAAAACACATAACACCTACAATTCAAATCGACCGATTCGTTAATTTGCAACAATCATTTATTAAAGGAAAGAAAGTTATGTTGGGTTTGGCATCTAGTTTACTAGACCATTTTGAAAAAGTGAATGCTTTTGGCACGTGATTTTTGGTTGAAACTTTTAGTTTACGGAAATCATTATTTATTACATCATTCGAATATTAAGTTCAGAACGAACGAACGAACGAAACAAAAAACGTATACTTCATAACGAACAAATGATCGTAGCGATAAGTGATAATCCATGGCAGCATTATCAAGCAGATGCATGTTTGTACATATATGTGTCAGGATTAATGACCGTACACCGTGTTAACTATTAATGAACTATTATTGTAGGCTCAACAATCGAAAATTCAATTTCAGTGTTTAGTCAAAAGTTAAAATTGTGCAACATTCAAGAAGAGCCACAACGCACCAGATAACGAAAGTGAATGAGCAAACAGGGAGCTTTTTCGTTTATTAAACCAATCACACATCTGTCAAATATTTCCGTGAATGGGGCCCGAATCAAGTGAATGAACAATGCCTAAAAAATGAAATTTGAATTTTAAAACATGTGAATTTATTATTTAAATGTGATATTATGTAAAAATATCTATGGCCCGTCGGTGTATCGTCAATCATGGAAGCAAAAGACCATCTATTTTATGGCTAATAAATTCGGGAATTTTCGTTTATTAAAAGCAAAAAAAAAACAAGAAAAAATTCAAAGCGAAATTCAGTAGCCGAATTTTATTCATCGCATTTTACAAATATCAACGAACGAACATAGTACATCGTAGACAGGCAAGAAAAAGAAAAATAATAACCATCCAAACAACAAACATCCCACAACCACAAGTAGTTTTTCGCAGAACAAGTTATCGCTGTAATATTTTCAATTTTACAATATTAATACTGGCATCTTTTATTCAAAATGCGACTTCAAGCATTCAGAATGTTTACAGCTCAAATAAATAATAAAAAGTGAAGAATAAATCAAGTACAGGTAAGCAATATGATAGATCATTTTACATCAAAACGTTCGGATCAACCGAAAGAAGGGAAAAATAAAATAAAATAAAATTACAATTTGAAAATGAAAATAAAATGAAAGATGATGGAAAATTAGAAAAAGGAAATTTAACGGTGCTATACGCTAACGTTGCCGTTCAAGGAAAAAATATAGAGAGTGATTACGTTTTCTATCGATGGAAATGAAATAAATAATTTTTAGTCTGGGGTAGCGCTTCGCGATTCCAACATCCACCAACATCAAACTTCTCCCATTCTGAAAATTGTATTTTTTTTGATTACGGCCCCTTCAAAATGACTGAGAAAATGAAGAAGAAAAATTTATCACCATACTCAACAAATCATTTTGCCAAATTTGTGAAAGCGTAGAATGGTGACTGCCACTTACTACTGTACACTATACACATTCAACCGATATGATATAAAGTACACAAAGTTCACTCATCTATATAATTGCTAAAATTGAGCGTATACACACAGTCGTCTAATGAGTATTCAGAGAATTCAGAGCATTCATAGCATTGGAAATTTATGCATAAACTTTTCAATATTTTATCCAACGAATAAACAGAATGATTTTAAATAATTATGGAATTGCATGCATTAGTATAATACATATTCAGTTTACTTTTCAGACTTTCGGATTAAGAAGTATTTTAACACTGCATATGTTTAATCACATAATCACATATTGTTAATCAAATGCGTTCATTTCCAATAAGCATAAAAAAGTTTGGATTCAAAATGCGCACGATGGATTTGTTTGAAAAAGATGCAATGCATTTCATGCATGCAAAGAAAAATATAAATCAGAAGTTAATCGCCATAATTGGTTTTCATTCGAATTGAATACGGATTGGGCAGCAGGAGACCAAAGATGATCCGTAATAATAACAAACTTGTGTGCAAATTATCATTCCAATGAAAACAAATAAATGATTATAATAAGTCGCATCAGAGTATTGATAAACGTTTCACATTCAACCCGACAGCATACGTACTACTTACGCGTATATAAATTTGAACCAATTAACAACAAAAAGTTGAGCATATCCTTCACATTATGATATCAATTATTATTAATACAATTCAAATTCATGTTTAATCATTGGACAATTCAAATTGAACAATCCAATAATGCCATTGATCCAATGATCCAATGTATAATGAATATCGTCATTTAGATTTCATGTAAATTCAGAATTGACTAAATGACATATCAATAATAATGGTCATGATCTGTCCTGTATTTAATATACAATTGTTAACATCATCATTTTGTCTATTTATTCAATTTATCGCTGATAATTCTATGTATTGAATATACTATACATATAAATATATTCGAAAACTTGCGGTTCATCAAATGGAAATGAGTTCAACCAAAATCCAATCGACCATTATATCCGGGATGAAACTTTATTCATTTGTTTGGTTTTGTTCATTAAATATTCTGGCAGTGAATGTTTTCCAAATTCGATAAAATTGGTACAGTGATAACCAATAGAAAGGAAGATCAAATAACAACAACAGAAAAAAAAATCCAGCGCAAAAAGTAATAATATTCAATGAAATTATGGTACACAATATTCCCAGGGAAAATGTCGCCAACGATTCTACTGATAAAGTTTAATAAATTCAATTTTTCCCTTTTTATCGTATCGATGTCGAAGGTTTTTAATTCCGAAACGTTTTATGATTTAATGTAAACTGTGTGCTGTGAACACAATTTACACATTTCCATTGTAAAAGAGCACGAAGAATAGACGAAGAACGAGCTGCCGATTCGAAGTTTGTTTGCATTAATATGTGTGTGACGCCATTGAATCGTGTAATGCATGATGGTTATATTTGATTTATTTAGATCACTTTGCTGTGATTTATGTTATTAATTTATTTATTTGGTTGTGTGTCAAATGAGCACGGATGAAATCAAAATTTGAATTTCTTTTGCACATCGAATCAAATCTGCAAGTGATTACGAATATTACGGTTAATAATCATTTCAATTATTTTAATTTATAATTTAGTTCGTAATTTGTGAACTGTTGTGAGGAGAATATTGAAGTGAGTGACACAACGATGATATACATATTATTGTATAATATATAGTATCGCTTACCACATTATTATGATAAATAAAATATAAAAAACAAACAAAGACCAACATAGTAATAATAATTCATTCACGCTATTGTTCAACATGGATGATAGCAAACAGATAGAAGACGATTGAATGTGATACAAAAACAAAAATCCAAGTCAAAGTTGAACGTTGACAACTAAATCAACAGTCAAACTGCAAACGAATGGAAACGACACTTTTGAAATTTACAACTTTTCCTTTTTCCCTGGCATTCATTCGACCTTGATGGTAAGAAAAGTGAGAACGGTCTATTTCCTATCGACTACGTGCTTTCGTTTCATGACTTAAACTCTGGATTTTTTTTTTCGTCCTTTTCTCGATCGACTTTTTGTAAATTTTGATCAATGAATGTCGCCCATGGTCGAGTGAGTTGTTTTAGTATTCTTTCGAACGAAAAAGGCCATAGAGAAAAAATAATTCGTCAAAACGAAGTCGTTAATCTGGGATCGGACACGATTCGCACATTCATGTTTTGGCCAACGATTTTGAAAGCATTTTTCATTTACGGTAGTTTCCAATCACGTTAATAAAATCCCGACATGATTCTTAACGCAGTTCAATAGAGGTTTATTTGTGCGTGAGTGACATTACATTGAATCTTCGGGTGAATAAATTACTGTTCGTGAATGTGCACAGAGAAGAATAAACGGATATTCTCTTATTGCTGGTCGAAGATGCGAATTATAATAATAATAATAATAGACATATAAGGACTTATTCGAATCGGTGGATATGTTAGGTTCGCGTGTGATGAAATCGCAATGTTCATAGATATTCTTGGACTTTTAAAATCTTATTTTTTTTTTTTTTAAACTTCATGCGACCAACATCAGACGAACCGCATATCAGAAATTTGCTCGGCTCGAAATTATTATTATTGATATTGAAGTGATGTTTCTGAATGTTTCACGTATTCTGCATTCACCTGTGATTATATGATAAACGTAGAGGACTTGAGCGAATCGAATGATTATCAAATGATAAGCTGGGTAAGTCAATTATGCTTTGGCCACATAATGCTTTCAAGATAATAGTAGTCATCCATTGCTTTTATGTCGGTGGCACAAAATAAATCCAAACGACAGGTGTTGATGGTGAAAATGGATACGCGTTGAACAAATAGAGAAGACAAAAGGAAAACAAAAAAGACGCGTGACAAAATTGGGGATGAAGTAGATGAATTGAATAATCGAAGTTTAGGCATACAGCTACAAGTAAAATGGCCACGAAAAGATTTATTTGCTGCTTTCATTCCAAAAACAGAGAACACATTTTCATGGATTAAAATAATGCTTTTGTGTGGAATAATTTGGATTTAAAATTCACAGCACAATGTACAACCGGATAAAAGTCCGGAACTGGAAAAATTCGAAATTTAGCATAGTCTTTGTAATAAAAATAGAACCCATAATCTTGTGGGCGATTGTTCAAGTGCTTTGTAGGTCTATATTTTGTCGACAATACATATCACTATTGTAAACATTTGGCCAAAAAATCCCCGCACGCGATGTTCTCTCAATTCCAGCAAAAAAAAAAAAAAAAAAAATAACGAAACGATGATAGTTAACTGAGAGCAAGCTCCATCAGCGAATGACGAGCAATGCAGAGCGCCAAATTCTTTTATCTGCAGCAGGTGTTAGGCACATCAAAATGATAATTTAGTTTGAAGCAAAGATATGAACATCGGATCTGGCCGGAAATCTTTAAGAAGTTCCTATGAGCTTGATTCAATATATTTGTTTGTTTGTTGTTGTTTTTTTTTTGATTCATTCGTTCACAAACATTTGTTCGTTTTGTTTTTTGCTGATGCAATTTTTGCTTTCGACTGTCAAATTCGTTGGTGTTCGCCGAATTCAGTCGTTGAATGTTCTGTATATGACTTCGGTCGGTTACGTGACATGTCAACTGAATTTAGTATTTGGTTCACTGCATTGATGGCACCAGAAGAGAGAGAGAGACAGAAGAAAGAGGCAGCTTCCATTGTCTGTGGATCCAATTTGGCGAGTTTTTGATGCCAAATAACATATACCTATGCTCTTCCATTTATGCTATGTATTATATTTTATATCGATGGAATCATAGACGATTATATAACTTTTCAGGCGAATAGAATCAACTTATTTCCAACGGATGACTTTGTGATAGATGAGAGCAATTCGCCATAAAATAGATTTTGAAATACATAACTTCTAGCGCAGATTCTCTGCTTTATGACGGATCGATGGATGAGAAAAAGAAAAAAAAAAATTAAATGAAATAAACCGTCTGCGTAATTGGATTCGTTTTTCGATATCATTTAACATGATTATGTGAAACAATTCTTATATTATATGTATATATTGTCGTCGTATAGTTTGTTCACACATTTTTTGTTCAGTTTTTGTTTTTTTTTCTTTTTCATATACTTTACGATACTAAGCTGTCACATTAAATAATAGAAATTATTATGGGCTTATGAATAGCGCACATCTCAAACAATTCACAGTTAAAAAGAAAACACTGGAATGTTATATTCGAGTATCAAAACTAATATGAGTCATAACATCCCAACAACAGTTTACAATAAGAATTGACTTTTTTCGTCTCATTGCTTTTATCTAGGAACATGAGATACAATTAAAATATAAGCCAAAAGAAAATGAGAACAAATATTAATAATAATAAAATAATCAATACGATTATTATTATTTATCGTCGGAGAGGCTGATCTGCGCTAAATTCCTTGTGTTCAGTTTTTTTTTCTCAATGCTTTGCTTAATGCAGAATACGATTGTATCTGTATTTGTAGTTGCCAATGCACACACAAAATTGAAAATGTAAAATGTGCAAAATGCGAAAGTGAAGTACGATTTTATATTTGCGTCTCAATTCACAAATGCAATTGTTGTTAGCAAATTGAATATGTGATGATTTTGTTTGTTTGGTTGTTGGTGTTCGTTTCTCTATTCTACTGTTTCATTTTTTTTTTGTTTACTTTATTTTATGATTCGTGTTTATTGTTTGAATACATGAAATCGTTGTCGCCGACGGTACATAACAAAATGATTAAAATTATAAAATGAATGATGCTAATTATTCTTCCTTCAATTTTAATTAATTTTGTTCCCGTTATACTCATTCGTTTCGATGTTTCAATGAGAAAAGTTTGAAATGAAGGCATTAGGCAATATATTTGCATTCGTTCTCTTTGATTAGTGTTTGAATTAAAAATTTTCAAAAAAAAAAATGAAAACGAATCAACAGATACATCTTTTAATTAAGATGCAAATGTAAAATCGTAATTTATTTTCGCATATCACACATTTTACATTTTCAGTTATTTGTGTGCAACGATGAAAATAATTGGCGTTTCCGGCACTTGAAACATCATCGACATTATATGCAAATCAATCAATTTGTTTCTAACAATGGTAAACCTACTTCCTTTATTCATAAGCTCGATCCAGGGTCACTTTTTATTAAGCTTTGAACTGGCCGATATTAGCTACCAAAAGATGCCATTTCAAATCAAATGGAAAACCAGTAAAACAGAAGCAACACACGATATAAAATGCCTGAAACCAGAATAAAGTATTGATTGGATGTTGTTCTTTGATTTTTGCTGCTCTTGTTAGCCAATATTCATCGAAGATTATGAATATATTTGAATCGATGAAAATGAATGCTTTAACGAAAGTCAATCATCCGCAAAATGATGAAGAATTCGAAGCGAAAAATTCAATCTAAGAAAATATTTTCCATTATAAACAATAATATCGACTATACTTCAGACTTTATACCAACTTTCCAATGAAAAGTAAATACGCTGAAGTCATTTGTTTTTTTTTATCTGTCATCTTTTCGATTCAAAATGACAAGATAAACCTAATTATGACAGAAATGATCCGATTCGAGGACAACTTCCGTTTATTATAGCTGAGTTGTCAACGCATTCGTTCCATCGAAATTGGAAAAGTTGGAAACAAATCCGTAGGGTTTATCACCTCATACGAACGCTAAGAATTTTACGAATTCACTGTTAATTTCACGAAGCTCACGAATTTTTTACGAATCTCACGAATATTGCACGAATTTGATACGAATTTTATGAAATTCGTGCAAATTGTTCGAATTTTCACTGAATTTTTTTTGGGTATTTTAGAAATTATCTATTTCAAGCTCATTCATCGTTGGTCACTTCATTCATGGTTTTGTTTCTGATGGAGTACAAATGACAGTTCTGTTTATTTGGAAATTTTCAACACCATAGAATAAATGAAAAAGAATCAAATTTTTGTTTAACTATATTGTACCAAAATATTCGATAATACAAATGAGCCCTTTTGTTTCGAATTTGACGTTTTCCTTGATGTCTATTTTTTGGTTTAGAATTTTATCGTTTAACAACGTTTTATATTCAAAATGGGTTATTCGCGTCCGAAATTAATTTTAAGTTACTTTTGAATTGAATTACATTTATTTCTGTGATCATGAAACGGTTCAATTTCATTTTTTTTACCATATCCAACATTTTCGACAACGAATCCTGCTGCGAAATCTTCATACAAATTTTTGCGCACTTTTCGATTGATGGTAACCTCTAAACAAATCAAAAATTCAGCTATTTTTCGGACTTTTCGATATTTGAATTCAAATGATTGTAAATACTTTTAGATTTCTTTTTATTGAAAATGTTATTTTCTTTCTTTTAATAATTTCAAAAACCGAAAAAATATCTTAATTTTTATTTTCATCTTTCACATTCCGATAGAACGTATGCGCTGACTCAGTTATAATAAACTGAAGTTGTCCGTGGATCGGATAACTTCTGTCACAATTACAGATGAAGACCTTTATGTTATTTTGACGTCCGTGTATATTATTTTATCACTAAAAATGAATAAAGAGAAGCGATTCAGCATTTCGAAGTTTGATCGAAACAAAAGATGAAAGTTGAACACGACTGTTGTCTCCCTACATAGGGTAAAAATTAATTTTATTAGGTGACGACATCTGTGCAATAAACGAGAACTAATCCAAATTATTATTAGCGTAAATTTATGCCATTCGTGTTAAAAAAATTAGTTCTTGCTCATAGCACAGTTGGCTCTGTTTGTACACTTTTTCACCTTCATACAAAATTTAAAAGATTTTTACCCTTTGTCTCCCTTAGGGTGTCTTCGAGGAGTGGAAATTCCAAAAGTGCCTGGTCCCAATCGAAAGATAATTTTTCGAAATATCGCTGGTAAAGATTTCAAATCATTCAGTGCTGCTTTGATCTCTCCCGA
>GL501517.1:4903376-4918376 GCA_000149185.1 Mayetiola destructor
GAAAAGAAAAGAAAAAAAGCTTCAAAACGTTACGATACGAATGATATATCCAATTCTTGTGCTCCTTATTTGCTATAGTTATGAAATAAGGCAGAACTGACTAGTTGCTGAAATCTAGAGCACTTAAAATGAATATCTATCGCTATTCCATAATAGTTTTTATTTGAAAAAAAAAAAAATCAAATGAATTGTTCAACATGGAATTCCGGTAAGTATTCGAAACTTCAATATATTTCTATATTCTTTTATTTATGGATCAGTGAAGCGTGTTCCAGTCACATCGAATATCCATTTAATACTTTTCGTATAAATTGGCATGTCAACAATACAAATAATAATATTATATGAGCAATAAACAGGATATATCCAGTGGATTGTGGATTGTACAATAACAAATAAACGGATAGTTATTCAATGTTTCGTTGGATTTTGGTCAATTTAATGAGCGCGGAAAAAGTTTCGTTCGAATGAAAGAATGCCATCATGGAACAATATTATTGTCATCAAAATCGACAAAAACGATGAAAACAACGATTGTGTTACAGTTCGCCAAATTGAATCAAAATAACCCTTAAAAAGTTCTCTAATGAATAAACCATAAACTCCAAACTCGGAACGCTTTCTATTTTCAAAATATTATTCTTTCGTCGAATAAATGAATTTCGTGCAAAAGTCCGTTTCACGGTTTCATGAATTGAAATATCTTGAACAAAAACAACAACAGGAACAACTTCTGGCTGGAAAATGTAATGAAAATAACCCAAATGTGGAAACACGACAATCGAAAGCCATAAGCTTGAAATAGCAAACGCATTGAAACCGAACTTATTTTAGTAATAGAATCACTCAACCGATGTCAATTGAATTTTTCTATTTCATTGTTATTTGGGCGGGGAATTCGCGCAATTTGGTCAGCATTTATATTCATATAGATGAAAGAACGTTTCATTTGTTATCTTATATGTAATGCGCATTTCCATGGCATTGGATCGTTTAACAACAATTATTTGCTCAATTCTATGTAATCTGAAATGAAAAGTTTTTTTTTTCCATTCGAAGTCGCCACAAACAGTGGTTAGTTAGTTTCACTTTCTTCAATTCTTATTTATTATTTTATTTTTTTTTTATTTTTCACAAATTCATCATGAATGGAATAAGTATTTTATTTTTTCTTTCTTTTCTTCAATTCAAGCTAATTAGTTATTTAACCGCCGCAATAGGATTGTTATTTGCGTCATTGTATGGATTTTTTTTTTTCGGAAATCAAAATCATAAAAGAATCATCAGATCGATTCGGAACACAGCGTTTTTCAAATGGGCAACAACGAACACAATATAATCTCTTTATCATAGCTTAAAGTAAAAGGGTCATCGAAGTCTCAATGGAAAAATTTGTAAACGAATGATATGGGCTTTACATATACGTTGTCATGACAAAAGCAATGATTGCACAGTTTGCATCGCAACGTCTCATTTTGCATTTTTTTTTCTTACAATCAAATTGACAAGATTTCATCCATTTTCGTGGTATCACTTTGTTATATTACACAAAAGAAACTTCAATCTTTGTTTATGGATTCTTTGGAACTCAATTTTCGGTGGCTCAATTGCCTCTTATGCGACATAGAATCCAAACGTTCGGTGCGATTCTGTTATTTAATTTTCAAATATATATTTATTTTACATAATTCAGTAATAAATGTTGCTTCCTTGCATGCACTCTAATTCTGACCATGCCAACTCAGTGTTCCTTTTCCCTTTGGCTGTTTATAGCTACAGAATGACGCTCCAATCTATTTTCGTTCGTTTGTTGTTTCGAATACCATAAAAAAAAAAAGAAATATTTAAAAAAAAGAGATGGAAAGAGAGAAATGAATCTCAAAAAAATAACAGCATGTTATAGCATTATTGGTAGCGAAATCACAAAAATCAATAATGCTCGTCGAAATAGGGAGCAAAAAAAAAAAAGAAAAAGAAAAGTTAAAAATTGGAATAGGACGAAAAGTATTTGATTGCATGAAAGTGGTAGACAATAAGTAGACAAGAAAAGAATTTTATCGTTGGGCATACAGCCCAGGCTAGAAACCTTGGTATTTGTTGAAATTTGGACCGAACAGTGTACCAAAATGAAACAAAATCAAATCCTGTTTTGAGAAAGTGAATAGAAGAAGCAAATGAATAAATCGTCGAATTCTTTGAGAAGGGATTAAGTATCCATCTGAATGATATAGTACTTAGTTGAAACATATGTTTTGAATATAAAATCATGAAAACTTTTGAATAGAATAATCAGCCATTCATTTTGGCTTTTTTATCCATCTGTCGTTTCACTGCTTCTTTCCTGGCCATTTAATATTGTTTCAATATTGGGCAAACATTTTTTCGAGTAGATTCATCCAACGATTGCCTTTTTGTTGAATGAATATTTTCTTCTTCTTTATTCGACTGTTGACGTAAGCGATGTCCTGTAATGTAAGAAAGGCTCCTTTTTCGGCAATCGTTTGCATTACTTGTTTGCCTCATAGCAAATGGCAAATCATTTTCATTCATAGGCCATTACAGCACTCAAATAAAATTGAATTGATAGAATCAATGTGGTGGTTGTGTTAACTTGTGAACGACATCAAAAAGTTTTCCATCCGTTTCGATCTGGGAAGATTTCCTCTTAAGAGGAAAAAAAGGAAAAAGAAGAAAGGGAAAATTAAATTCATGTCGAGCAATCAGCACCAAATACACTTAAACATAACGTAAACTTGATATTAAGCGATTCAACTGCACACCAATCCATTCAGATTGAGACAAATTGTTTTTCTTTAAAAAAAAGTGAGAGAAAAAATTGAAAAAGGATTAACGTAAGCGGTTTTACATCTCACATGAATAATTAGAAATATTAATCAATTTTGCCGGCAATGAGTGAACAATCAAAATGAATATTCTTTTTTATAGCGAAGAATTACAACGGAAAAAAGGCAGATTAATCAGAATATTATAGAAAACCTGAGAAAACCACTATTGCAGTCCTCTGATAACATTGTCAAATTACAAATTCAGCATTCATCATTTCACATTTAGCAATTTCGAAACCATTTGGCTCCAGTCGGCACACGATCCATACATATACGCAATGTCTATCCGTGAGAACAGGTGCCATAAACAGTGATGAGCTTGTCTCATTCTCTTTATATTTTCCATTAGCTATTCCAAATTCCAAATATCATTAAATGAACGTTTTGCTTAAAAAATAATAACATCGAAACCACAGGCTGGACACAACACAACAGCCAAATGATGAGCTATTATTTGTAATTTAAATTTTTGTCGTGAATTTTTAGTAACTAGATTCACGGGTTCAAATGCAATTTTCGAATAATTGGTTTGCAGCCAAGTTTCTATTAATGACATGGATAACAAAGTCTATCAGCCATTATTCATGATGATATGCCATCACCATGGAGAAGGGTCCAAATCCATTGTACATGATTTGTTCAAGAAAAGAATTTTAATATTGAGAAGAGAAAAAATGTCCAGAGTAAATGAATTGAAATGAAATGATTTTGTGACATTACTTTGGCTACCGTTTGTGTTCCCTTTCAAAATCGCTGGATCTAGTAACTGAATATAAGCCTATTATAATAATGTAAAATGTGAAACGACAAGTTGTTTCCGCGAAACGCATATCATATGAGTCATCGGAATAGAAGAAAACTGAATGTTTTTATATCGACATAAAAACCGATGTTGTGGCTATAATACTCTTTGCACTTCACACTGTAATGTAACCACTCATTGTTATAATTTATTGTGTCATATTTAATAAAATAGCCATTTTTATTGTTTCATTATATTGTAGCTTGAAAGAGAGATTCATATTTATCGTTGGTGGCGCTAACAAAAAAGGAAGAAAACAGGAAAAACAAAGCCGTAAACATGGACACTCAAGCATCGTTTATGGTCAATTGTATGCTGTTGGCATTACAAAAAGTTCGATTAAATGCTGAAAACCTAAACAATAATAACAACGACAACAACTACACGAGTATCACAAACATTTCAAGTGCCTTGAATTTTACACTTGACAGCCATAGCATCGAATCGTATAACATCACCCTTAAAGCAAACGATCAAAATAATTACCAGTAAGTTGAAACGTTAAACCAGTTTAATTTATTCGTTGCAATATCTTTCAACTTTTTCTTGTATTATTATCAATTTGAGTCATTTACATTGGAAATGCATATTTCTTCTTTTCAACTTTAATTGTTGTTGATTGTTGATTGTTAATGAGTCGTAGCATCCATTTTGCAATATCTACAGTATTTCGGAAGACCCCCAACTATTTAGCGTGGGCCATTTTCTCGTCCTTTTTTTTTTTTTTGTTCTGGCTCAATTTTTCATCATTATTTTTAACGATCAATTCTTTTTGTTTGTTTGTTCTTTTTTTTTTTGTGATGTGCAGGAATTTTATAGGTGAATGCCTGAAATCACCGCCGGTTCGCCCATACGAAATCTCAATGGAACAGAAGGCATATTGGACATTTTTATTTTCTGTAATGCTATTCATTGCCATCATTGGTAACAGCATAGTAATCTGGATTGTATTGGGTAAGGAGCTTTTTGAGTGACTTTTATTTTATCTTCCTTGTGATATTTAGTGAATATATGTAATATACCAACCAAATGAATACAAAATGTATTTTGAATTTTGAATTCCATTGTTGTTGTTGTTGATATTTTGTAGGCAAACACAGACACAGACACGGCATCCTCTCCGAAAATGTTCATCTTATGAATATTTTCTACGAGAACTTTTACGACATTACCTGTATCAGTTCACGTTCACAAATATTATTTGCTAAACGAAAAGATATTGAAGAATTCAAAAAAAGGTTTTCAAAAAGGTAGCGTGCATCCATTAGGAATGCCGGAAAAACCTTCAAACCGCACGAATATTGTTTTGGTCAATTGCCCAATAAAAACCATTTGGTCTCCCTTTTTCGCTATCGCCTTTTATTCGAATCGGCTGAAGTGTGCCAAACACTTTATTCAGTCAGTGCTGTGCATAAAATTCTATCGAATGTGTCGAAATTTATTGGTGTAAAAGCCCATCAAATCATGTGGAATAATATTTATTTATTCACTGTCCGGTATCTGACGGTATTTCCATTTTTCCATGCATAAGACGCTTACGACCGCATTGACAAAATAGCGAAATGCCAAAATGGCACAATCATTTCAATAAATCCAAATCAAACGAATGAATGAAACGCTCAAACGATCATTTTATTCAACTGAATGTATGTATGCCAAACCTCCCCTATACATATTAATACAAGCGAAAAAAAGAGCGAGCGAGAAAGAGAGAGAGCGAAAAAAGAAACTGCATAAAAAGCGAAGCATATCATTCGCTAAAATTTCCAATTTATTCACTGTATGCTCCCAGAAGGGTCACAAATTTCATGTCGTAAACTTACTGATCACATTTATTATTTATTTTCTATGCCATTTAATAATATCTCAAAAAGGATGGATGACGCAGAATGAAGAAAAAATGTTTTGGCTTTGGCGTTTGCTTCGATCGTTCTGCATTTGATATCAATTTTAAATGAGCGTCAAATTTATTATTGTAAAGTTTTATACTATACCACATATAGTATGTAATACTACATATATTCATTTCAGTATGGCTGCCATAAAATAAACGCAAGAAGGGAGAAATTGATTTGATATTTATTTTCTTCTTATTTTCCCTTTTTTGTTCACACTTAAACGACTATTACAGTTTGAAATAATTATTATAATTGGTTTGAAATGCTTTGCTCGAATGTGTCCGAACTCGTATAATCTATATTCGCATCAATCTTTTGGGCTATCATTATTGGATCCGGAAAGAAATTAAGAAAGTTCCGTTCAAAATCAATCAATCTAAACAAAACTGAATTGATTCTTGTTTGGAGGCAGGCTTTCGTTTTCAATGCAAAATTTCTTCTTTTTCTTCTACGGCCCGAAACCGGATCACACTATATTTGCTTGAATGAGTATTGCTTTCATTGGAATTTCATCGGTTCAATGATTTACGAGGAAAGTCTTAAGCCATAATCATAGTTCAATGCTAAATGTTCCATGCATTCATTTCATTTATCCAAATGGATATTGTGCAAAGGTATAATATTGGATCTTGTTAAATCTCTTCTTCTTTTTTTTATACATTCATTCATGTATGTTTGGTAATATTTTTTGGTTTTATCATGGTTTAGGCATTGTGGTATACCAGCTTTATTTACTGTAATTTTAGACATCATGCACACATATGTAATTTAATACAATACCATTTGGAAAATGTTCGACGCATATCAAGTTCTTTCCGAAGTCAGGAAAAAAAAGAAACAGAAAAAACAACCAAACAAACGCTCAAAGCTGGCAGTGAGCGACATACGTATCAAATGAAATATCATCCCGAAATTCTATCACATTGTAATGTTCGATGAAGAAAAATTGGCCATTGTGAATGTGTGAATAGCCAATTGTGATAATTAATTTTGACTTTCATCATTCTACGGTGTGCACATTATTCATGCAAACTGATATGTTATAATTTCTTTATTCCCAATTAAATATACATGTACATTTGTACATACTTCAACAATGCAATTTCTTTTTCTTTTTTTCTCTTCTTTCCATTTCAGCCCATCGTGAAATGCGTACAACAACCAATTATTTCCTACTAAATTTAAGTGTTGCCGACCTGCTGATGTCGTCTTTGAATTGCATGTTCAACTTTATCTATATGTTGAACTCTGATTGGCCATTTGGAAGTGTTTATTGTTCATTGAACAATTTCTTGGGGAATGTGACGGTTTCAGCATCGGTTTTTACTTTGGTGGCTATTTCATTCAATCGGTAAAGTCATAAAAATGTTAAATATTGTACACACAAACATAACAAAACTTTTTCATGGTTGTTGTTTTACTGTTTTCATAAACATTTTTTTTTTTATGATTGATTCGATTAAATTTGACAAATGATGCGATGGCATTTTGAACATGCTCTTCAAAAAGTTTACTCGATAATATTCACTTGACATTGTTTTATTATGTGCTTTTCTTGTTGTTAAGAAAATATAAAGAAATAAAAATCAAAATTACAACAGTATTTCCATTTTGAGAATGTTGTGTATGGTGCATCACACACTTTATCGATTTTTTCTTTCTTTCAATTGCATTTTTTCCATTTTTCTTTCGGTTCCATTGCAAACAACATGAAGCTATGTTGCCATCGTTCGACCGCTGCATCGACGAAAATCAAGAAAAAAAGCACTTAGACTGCTCATCATTATATGGATATTGAGTACATTATTATCAGCGCCATGCATATTTTATTCAACAACTGAATCAAAACAGTAAGTTTTCCTCTGAACGTAATACTTAAATATAAATACATTTCATTTTAATTTATTTCATTTCTATTTTATATTCTACGAATGTCAATGCCTCGATGATATTCATTGTTTATATCTTTATTACGGTAGACAATCGTTTATTTTTTTAGAAACTTTTTTCGTTGTTTTCTGATAATCTCAATTGTGCTTCAATTTCAAATTCAACATGTTACTATTTCTCTTCTATTCTCTTTTTCTCGTTGTACTCCTTCAAACTGTTTATCGATCTTCTGTCTCTTCTGTGTGTGTGTGTGTGTGTTTATGTGTGTGACAACCGAATAAAATGAAAACAATCCAATGAAAATAAAACAATTAAACAATAACAACAACAAAATGACTGGCGAAAATTCCGTGGCAAATTGATTTACCGCTAAATGGAATAAAACAGATATCATAATGGTAAGACAAGAACTGTGTGCTATATGCTATGGCCGGATGGTAAATATCCAACATCAACCGCAGACTATGTGTGAGTTTTGATTTCTATTTGATAAAATATATAAATTTGAATTTTTTACACCTTTTACAGGCAGCCTTCATTTATTTTTGTATTATTGCTTATATTTTTTTTTCTTCGTTTTTTTATTCAGTAAATAAAAAATGCATTCAATTCGTTGTTTATTCTGCTGGAATGCACAATTCGACACACGCTTGACATAATATATACAGACAAAGATACAAGCATATAGGCAAACATATTTGTATAACATCAAATCAAAATATAACTGCACAATAAGTGTTGAAACGACAACGAAAAAGAAAAAAAAATTACAACTTTGACGCCAAAGCTATTATTAAACTGAACATTTTCAGACCAATTATTTTCTATCAAAAGGGAATGAGCAAAAAAGCTAATAAAAATAAGAAGAAAAAATGCAGAAATGTTCGCCTACACAATCAATGGTCTCAGATTAAATAATGACTTGGCTGAAGTGGTGGCCATTTTCTTTGCGTTTTTGATAGCTGAAAACCGCAGCGAAAGTGTGATTAACTTTTTACGATTTTTTTGTGATTCAATTAACTGTCTGCCGACACACAATTTTACGAACGAAAATTTTATTTATTTTATTTTTATGGCTTTTTAAGCATTTTTTCCATAACTTTTTTTGTTTGTTTTTGGATGGGTTTTAGCTGAAAGCAAATTATTCACGTATTTTTTTATCGCGCGATACGCAAACAATGTCAAAATGACAAGCAAAGATGTATAGGCCGGCTACCAACTGCCAACTGCCAACTGCCGACTTTCGATAGCAAGACATCTATATTTTATTATAGATGCACGACAAATTTTGGGAATTAAACCTATTCACACTGACAATACAATGGTTTACTAGCCTCATAAACATTCTCGAAATTCTCCAATGCCAATGATATATGCACACTGCATAGATGAGCATAACACAGACATGCAGGCCAATATATCTCGGCTTATTCGTCACTGTTGACTCTGTTGAATGTCGTTGAGACGATTATGCACACAAGTAATCATTGTGTCTGGATTATTAGTGAATTACTTATGTATTAACGAAATATTATGCTGAAATTTATTGCCGTTTAGAAAACGGTGTGCGAAACTTGCACAAATTTTCCCATATATATTAATCCAAACTTAAAGCTACGGGCTTTGAATTTTTGGGCATACGACTACGGAGCACAGGATATTATGATGATAATAATACTTAATAATATAACAAATGGAACGGTATGAATCGGCTAGTGCTATGTTCGAAAGTCATGACAAATGGATTTGTTTTTTTTCTTTCATTCGCATCATTTTATTTTATTTGAACTTGGACCACATAATTGAAATAGAATGCGAATCATTTAGGATAAGTGATAAATGCACATTTTCGCTCATAAAAATATGTTATTATATTATTGTCGATATATTTTGTCTCTTTTTTTTACTTCTTTCATCTAGATATAATATTGTTTTTTGGTGCTGACATATGGCATTCCAATGGTCGTTATGATCATATGCTATACTGTAATGGGCAAAGAGCTGTGGGGTAGTCAATCGATTGGTGAACAAACTGAACGTCAAACTGAATCAGTTAAATCGAAAAAAAAGGTTTGTTGCCATCCTCACACAATATGCAACTGCATCAAAAAAAAAAAAAAAAAAAATAATTCGAAAACACATTTTTACTCATTCAGTTGGCAACGACGTTCTTCAATTCATTTTATTTGAGACATTCGTCTTGTGCTACGCAAGTGTGATACGAGCATTGGAAAATGTTTCGTTGTCATTGCACACAATTGAACATTGAACAACTTCGGAGACTCGAAGTCTTTTTGAATTATGTGTATTTATAAGAATTTGCTTCGGTATATTCTAGTTTGACTTTATTTTGGAGATACATTTGAATTGAATACGTACATCAAAAATACAAATATTTTTTATTTTTTTTTATTTTATTTGCAGGTTGTTCGAATGTTTATAGCTATCGTCACAATATTTGCAATATGTTGGCTTCCATATCAACTATTTTATATATATGCATACCATCAACCATATATAACATCAACAAATAATACACCGCATTTGTTTTTGGCTTTTTATTGGCTCGCCATGTCTAACAGTATGGTAAATCCAATCATTTACTATTGGATGAATCGAAGATTTCGTCACTATTTCCAACGAATCTTATGCTTTTGTTACTTTCGACTTTGGAATGTTGATGACACATTTTTGCAACAAAATTCCATGTCAATCGAACGGAAGCCAAGATTACGTAAGTATCACCAACGGATCTACTTTTATTTATTTTTTATCTATTTTATTATTATAGTTTAAACAAGACCAAAAATTGCGCACGAACGTTTAACATTTTTTTTGTTTTTTTAAATAATTTTTATGATGAGTTGGGATTTGATTCTCGTTCGAAAGAATTGCCTCTGGCAATTTGAAATTTTGTTTCACATTGTAATCAATTCACATCCATATTCCGTCCTATTCATCAATCTTTCCTCCAATCCTTATTAAATTGAATTTATCGGAACTTATAAATATTTTGGCGAACTTTTGAATGTTTTCAACTTGTTTGATTGAAACGTGACCTCAAACGCATTGCCTTTGCAAAGATTGATGTCAAGATTGAACGGAAAATAACACGAAATCATTGTTCATCGCAGCAATCCAGTATTCATTTTTTTTTTTTTAGGTCCATGCATGGACTTAGATAGATTTCTATTGGATTGTGTTCATCAATGATTCCGAAGTTTTGGTTCATATTCAGATTTGATGGTGTGATTTCCGTTTTTTGTTTTCGCTAACATTTTCCTTGATATTTGAAGTTTGTAGCCATTTATCGGAGGGGAAAAATCAATGTGTACACAGTGCACAGTTCTGTTGGGTTAGTGCCGGAAATACTGTAACTTTCAACCTTACAATCTTTGATACATTCACTTCCGGACACCCAACCGTCGTTCAATGTAATCAATTCGTAAAACTTTATTTTTTGCGACTCATTGCTAAAACTTTGACCATATTGTGAGTAAAAATGATGAACGTCGTCCGCCGGTCAATCGATTCGCAAGCACGAAAAAATAAAATACCAATCATTTTGTTTTATACAATAACATAAATGAAAAAAAAATCAATTGAATCGAAATTATTCTATTTTATCAGTGAAACGACGAACAACTCACTCATACCGAATAAGCAATGGTAAATTTGCAACACGAACAACAAAAACATAACATCAAGCGCCCGGCATCCAAGAAAACAATGTGATGCACACGGAAACTGTTTAAACTCGAGAAACTTTAGAAATATGTATGGATTTTGTCATTTAACATTAAATGGTAAAAATTTGTTTTGTCCCGTTTTGGGATGTGATGTGAAACATAGATTTTTTTTTTGTCCAACAGGACCGAAATTTAGAAGAAAATTGTGTCAATAAAATAAAAGTGATTTAAATAAAATCGGTTTTCTCTTAGCAAATCGTACGGAAATCATCCAATATTTCGATTATGAAATTTGTTTTTTTTTAAAGTCCATCCATCTAATTCCAAAAAATTCAAAATGTATCAAATCGATTGAAATATAAAATGTGATACCGACTGAATGACAAAGGAAAATGTATGAATAAATTTCATTGTTGACTGTTCTTTGAAAGTCGTTCGAACAAGTTTAAATAATATCCAAATGGAATAGTTTAGCATGTAAACGGTTCAGGTTGTTTTGTTCATACAATATTCAGTGAGCAGTAACCAGTTTATTTAATATATTGTATATGTTCAAGTAAATAATATTAGAATCTATAGCTGAATGGTTCAACAGTTTACAATTATTTATTGAAGATGCTGGTTTTTATCGTGTTCAAAATGAAGAGGCTCATCGGGTCTGGAATGGTCCATAGCAAAGAAAACTGATACTAGTAACTAATAAATTTTAATTAAATAATAATGAATGTATAAATGTTTTGGCTAAATGGCATATGCAGATGCAGTCAACGTCGAAATTAATCGCAATTCCTGTAGATTGTGTAAATAATTGTATGGGTAATGGTTTCATAAATACATAGTATACATAGTATACATGCCCCAGTGAGAATCATAATCACACTCAATACAAACATCGAACGAAGTATCGCTCATTCGTTATAATTATCTACCAAATGGTTTATTCTTTATTTTTTGTTTTGTTTTGTTTTTTATTTTTTTTTTTGGTTTATTTGGCCAAATAAAGCTGAAATGAAAAAGTTTTTCACAAGCTATAAATCCAAATCGATGGCTGAAATGCTAGATCTGTAATGCATAGTGCAGAATCGACGATGTTCCATGTTGTTGAATAACGTTGTTTCTAATCATTTATTTGATCATTTCAATGGCAAACTGATATCAAAATAGACTGTTTATCAAATAAATATGTGTTCAATGTTCAAAAACAAATACGATAATAATAATAGCTGATGATTTTGGTTTGTTTGCGAATATATTTAAATTGTAAATTGTGATTTTAAAGATTAAATAAAATGTTTTGTGTAGCAAACAAATCTGAATATTGGGCTTTTATCATTTGAATCCTGATTGCTGCGAATTTCTGATATGATGCTCTTTTCCCGCTGAAGCGTCTATTTACAATTTCCACCCCTGGAAAATGGAAAAGTTTTCAGGTTTGTATCGTAGACATCATGTAATCGTAACTTTTATTCTATAAGTTAAACCAAAATGTTCGATCTAATTTCGAGACACACGATACCGTTCAAATTTAATTAAATTTCTTCTATGCCAATTGTCGATTTTGGATTTAATGTAAAAGAAAATACGACGTTGTGCTTCCAATCGTTGTTGATATCTTATAAGAATTTTTCGTACATGACTTTGGGAAAGTTTGTCTTCTTTCTCTTCATTTTTGAATTCCTTTCGATTAACTTATTTCTCCTGTTGTGATGAGGCATAGCAGTAGAAACGCGAATAAATCGATTTTTTCAAATAAAAAGTAAGGAAAATACAGAAAATATAAAACATGTTTTTCTGGCAAGATGGCGGTTACAGGTTGCAGTTCGTTCAACTGAATACGCATCAATTATTATCATTTTATAGGTCCCCCAGTCTCAGGGTGTCTCAAATAAAGGAAGAAATACATCAACAAAAACAAGAATATTGAATAAATTGAAACGAATATGCAAATCAAAGGACTTTTCACACGGAAATTCATTCACGCAATGTCAATTGGAGGGGGCCTTGTTGACTGTATACATAATATGCATAGAATAACCAAACACTTTCAATGAATGGCTCTAATCGTTGCTGTCAAAAAATACACAAATTTTTTGCTTTTTTTTTTTTTAATGTTACATTTGACCCGTTAAATGCTCAATTTATGGTAATTTTATGTTCAAACTTTCGTTTGCAGCATTCAGCATTTTGAAAGGACAACGAAGAAATGGTGAAAACTCTTTTTTGTATTTGTCGCCGAAAGGACTTTTATCGAGAATAATAATCAGCTCTTTTGCGTGAAACTGGCCACGTTTGTAGTAATGTTTTTATCACCTTTCTTATAATTAGGTTTGAGAAACTGCTGTACTGCAATTGGACAGAATCTATTCGACAGATTGCTAAATTCAGTCACTACTAAGTACAAACAATTTCACAAACGAGGCAAAAAATGGAGAAAGAAAGAAAAAATATTCGGAGAAATTGAAGTGAAAGAAAAACAGAAAACTTTTTGACGGCAAGTTGGAAAAAAAGCCCATAAATTACAATCAATTTAGAAAATATTCCTCAAACAACCAAATCTACTCATTCAATCCGTATTCTTCCATGGATTCAAATGAATGTAACACAGTATACGAAATACAAAAATGATATAAATTCAATTGCGTTTATTTGACCGTATTCAAATCGTTGTATCTTCAAATCTTTTTACAAAACAAAAACTATCAAAAAGGCTCAAAAGATGACTACATTTGAAAGATGAAAAACAAATAGCAATTCATCGCAAATGGATGAAAAACCGTAAATTTCAATGAAATCTTCATCGAAACAGTTCGGTAGCATTCATCGTTCACTGCTAATATATACAATATATAATAAATAGTTTGTGACACATTAACCGAACTGAATCAACAATAAATGGATCTAATACACAGTAGTGAATCCAAATACAAACATAACATAAAGAGAAAAATCGAAATTATTTTCACGAATGAACACACACATCGGTAGTCACGTGTCTAACATATAGTATTAAATATACACTGAATGCTTTTTTTCCCTCTGACAGAACATTAGTCCTTGTTTGGCTATCGTGAAATTCAGTTCTAATGCAAAAGGATGGCTATTATGAAACAAAAAAAAGGCAGAGATAGAAAAACTCAGCGAAAAAAAGAGGAATAAAGCGTCCGTTATAGTGAGACAACTGAAACGATGATAATAAAAAAAAAAAAATCGAATAAAAGTGAAATCGACCCGAATATAAATAGCTCGTAAGTGTTTCCGGCCAGCTATTGATTTCAGTATTGACTTCGCACTTGAGTTTGAGTGTTGATGACGAATGAAAAAATGGCACATTTTTCTTTGGCCAATGTTGCAATCTGTACATCATTGATCATGAATCATGACGATTTGATGCGACTGAACGACAGTGTCGATGTTCTTTCATCATACATATCATGTGTATTGACTTTAGACTATATCAAACCGAAATCTATACATTGAATCTTTTGCCCTTCGGCAAACCCTCACATCACAGATTAAACTTCAGTTGTGTGAAGCATCGAAATAATTCGAACGCCAAAATATCCAAAGAATATTACATACTTTTTTGATCTATTTTATTCTAAGTGTCTTTTTACTTCATTTTTCTCAGTTCGATACTCTATTATGTGCACCAGAATGCATTTCATTCATTGACACATTGATACACTTCAATCAATGTCTCATGTTGAAAATTCGATGAAATCAATCGAATCAACGATTATCATTTCTTGTGGTTACTGTTGTCTAGTCTTGTTATTCGTTTTTCGTTTGTCATCTTTCGTTGGCATCACTTTTGGTGAAGAGAAAAAAAAAATGCTAAAAATACAATTTTAAATTATTAAATTTTCGATTTGGTT
>GL501517.1:4921855-4936894 GCA_000149185.1 Mayetiola destructor
TCGAAAAAAAAATTCAAAATTTTTCCAATGGGGAAAAAAAAATTCCCGAAATTATTCTGTTTCTACGGGTTTCTGACCATTACCAATCGATTTGCGCAAAAAAAAATTGTTGGAAAAAGAGGAAAAAAAAATTCGAATGCCTATTCCAGGACCGGGGTGGGGTCTAGGGCCAAACAAAAAAATATGGGTCGGGGTATTTTCACAACCTTTCGAATGGTCCAAACTCCAAGGCATAAGACCCATCCCACACGAGTTAGAGCTGGTACAAGAATATATATATATATATTATATATATATATATATTTATATATATAACGATTTTATAACTTAATGTTTCACATCAAGCAAAAGATTGTATTCTAATATCGAAATGTTGATGCATTACGACAACATTCACTATTTCGCGTTTGACGAAATTACCTCTTTGTCTTCGTTTAAGACTATGTGCAGTGTGTAACATTTATTATACATGTTAGAATTCTTAAGTTCCTCCGTCCAATGAATGTATGAAAGAAAATAATCTGCAAAAGATACTGAGAGCTCGCCTCAACCTAGACTAATCAAGTTAAAAAATGCCATTTATGACGTCTTACGACAATAATTCGTTTTATTTGGACTTTGAGCAAATTTTTGGGGTAAAAAATAATTCAAAACTACTAAATTACTTTGTTCTCTTCGGTGCACCGTAATCAAAGACTCAACAAAATGTCTGTTATTTAGTTCTTTGGAGTCTTTGTCAAACGCTATGCCATATGCTTTCTGTTGCTCGGTTCTATGCAAAACTTTCACTTGACTACGAATCGTTAAAGCATTGTCGTTGCCTATGAAACTTGAAAAACATACGTTGCGGAAGATCTGGTAGATGAATAGTTGCATGCTGTGATTGTAATTTATTCGAATTTCGTGCAGTTGAGCTCAAAAGGGTTTGTAATTCAGTTTTGATGCTTGACTTAAGAGTGGAGAGTGCCGGCTCGTCTGCTCGCTCCATGATTACTTCATCAATAAGACCATCTATTGAAATCGGTCCCAGCATACTATAGTTATAATAATAATAATCTTTCTCATATTTTTCCTTTAGAACAAAACGTTTTGACATTCACATAGCCATACAAAAACCATGCGGTGGCCGGAATTTGAATCAAAATGGCAAATACTTGCATGAAAACTGAAAATAATGTAATAAATCAGTTTTAATGAGAGAGATTCAACTGAAAAATATGTAAGAAATGAAAATATGTGAAAAATGTTCATTTCAAATGCTGCACAATGTTTAACCAAGTGTTGAATCGTCATTACATTTATTGCCACCACGCAACACATTAATATATTTGGATGTTAAAGAATTTTTGTATTTTGAAAATGCATTTCAAATTCAATCATTTGTTCTCATTTTATATATATATATAGAATTTGAATGAATGAATATGATGTTCAAGGAATTTTGGCTCCAGTTTTTTTTTAATAATTAACGTCATCCTTCAAAAAAAAATCTGTTTTTGTGCTGAATATTTCAACAGAGCATAGATCAAATGACAATAGTTTTGGCTATTGTTATTCTATTCTTTCATTAAATTTGCAGGTCGTGGTACTTCAATAATATCACAGGTGAATCTGAATTAAAAGATGTCTAACCTTCGAACATTTTATTCAAATAGTCAAAACTATTTCCAGTTTTTGTGTGTTGTGAAAAGTTACAAATGCATGCATAGCTTGTAAGCTATTGTTTAGTTTCAATTTGGGTCCCATGGTCTATGCTACGGAATTTAATAGCCATTTCAATGGCTAAAACTATTCATTTAAAATGAATCACTATGCCAGATGGACTTCTTGCAGCACCGTACGAATTTTTCTCTAATCCAATTTTGGAACCATTTTTGCAGTGAATGAAACAAAAAGTGAAAATACGAAGCTTTTTTGAAATGTGAGCAAATGTATTAAATATATTAGTTTAAAATTGGATTTTTTCGCATTAAATCTTTTGACATTACAATACACGACTGTCGAAAACTGGAAACACTTTACCCTTGTATTCACACACACACACACACACACACACACACACATACGGGTAATTTGCCTAAACTTTTCAACGGTAGAAATTAGATATGAGTATGAATATGGTCAAAAATGCGTACGGATTTTCAGATTTGAAATATTCATCGAAACAATGGAACCCAGAATTTATTTGGAAATTAAAATTAAAATGGTTGATGTTTATTACTTATTGAGAGTATCGATCCGTCATCGTCAAAATATTTCAATTTCTTTTATTTTTATAGCAATTCATTTGCGAAATGCCAGGAGTAAAATGAATGGTATTTGACAATGATATCACAGTGAAAAGTGTGCGCCAATCTTCTATATATTTTTGGGTTCCCTCTTTCACATTATTCTCAATGAAAAATGCATGTTTTGTTTTTGCTTCTTTTTTTTTTGCTTGAACGTAAAAAATTCGAGGAAGTTTGCTGTTTGAACATTGACTGTGGGGTGCTCAACTGAATGGAGTACCATTGTTGGAGTTCAAGTGCAAAAAAGCGAATATAATGTTTTGTGTCACACTCAAATAAATTGTATTTTCTCAAACAAAAATAATAACAGAGTTGTATTTATTTATTTTCTCTTGATATTTCAAAAGCTTTCATATTGAAATCGTTCAACCAAAATTGAAAACGCAGCTCCAGATACTATATATACTCTGCATATTTATGGATATGATTTGTTATCCATTATAAACATTGTGAAACGATATCGTATAAGAACATAAATTATTCTGATTTTTAAAACCATCGCCCAAATCATAAACAACATTATTATTGTTATTATGACCCCAAATAGAGAACAGATAACTTAACAGCGCCCTTTACTTTTGTATAAACAATGCTTAGTAACCATCCGGAAATTTTGCATTCAATAAATTGCGAAGGGTTGTCGGGGGGGAAAAAAAATTCCTTTTAAATTTTGTCTCTTGGCCATGTCATTTTTAAGGAAATTTTGAAATGTTAGACTTTATTAATATCATATTTTGTTCATGCACTAAACATTAGTGCTTTTGTCAGACACACCAATAATATTATGTGTTCGAATGGCATTTTGTCTAAGAGATTGCTTTACGATTGCTTTACGGAAATATTACAATGCCAAATGCCAACACACAAAAATAAAATGAAAAATCTGTGAAGCAATTATAATTTATCTCATGAAGTCTGTTGAAGTCATTCTGATGGGACGGCAAAGATCTTGCATTATTTTTGTTTTCTTATTATAATCTAGCCATCAACTGGATGGAACTGAAATAAATTAAATAAAACTGAATGATTTGATTCCAGCTGGATTTTGTTGCCGTCAGAAAATTGAATTTTTTGTGCTTTTTCTTTCCTCATTTTGAATTCATTCTGCCGAGTGGAAATGTGATTGAAAAGTTTGAAGTATGATATTTGATTTCATAATCCATATCCATATGTGAAAGAAAGAGTTGAAATTCTTTCGAATTCTTAATGTCTATGAAAAATATAAGTGAATGTTCTATTGTAACATTTGATGGGCCATATTAAATCTTTTGAAAAGTTTAAATTAAATGAGTTTCTCATTGCATTATCCTATTACACTTTACACATCGTTTTACCTGGACGCCTCTAATTATTTTTCATCATTTGTCATGAAACGGCGCCAACAAGTTTTATTCTGGTTATGGCTTACGTTTTTTGTTTTGTTTGGGCTTTGTTTCGTTGATGAAATGAAATTCTTAGCCGAAATAACAAAGACAAACAAATTAATTGGACTTGTTCGACCGCCTCTTATACAGTTGTATGCCTATTGTTTGTAATGCTTGAATAAAACTTGAAAAATTGGCTGCCATTTGCTCATCGCCCATACCAAAACATACCAAATAGAATAGCTCCTGAACAGGCTTTGGCAATAATGTTTTTAATTCGAATACCGAAAGACTACTGCCGTTCTCAAACAGGACAAGAAGCCTGCAAATATTTTATTTATTTTTTTGTTAGAACGAACTCAGAAAAAAAACAATGTTCACGTGGAAACAGATCGCAGTGCATCCGTTCAATGGGATTCGTTTTTATTTTGAACAATAAATGATGAAAGTGAAATGGTCATTTGAAAAAAGGGGTTAGACAGACTGGGTGCGATATGAAATGCATTGAGATTGATTCAAGTGCCGAGTCGAGTTTACCAACCAAATTCTCTTGTAAAACAACACGATTGACATAAATCAGGGGTAATTTGTTGTTTATGCGCATGAATTGTTTGAATTGTTTGCGAACTACCCCCATCCAACGGCACGAATTTTGTTTGATGGATAATGGATGCTACCGACATTCGTCTCCAGTATAGCATCCAGTTGGTGAATAGACTTATTATTCACAACAGCCTTCGATACTTTTCACTTTTTGTATATGTTAACCTTATTATTAAATTGCCGAATCGAAAGACGATAATGTGATTAATTTGCTGAAGCAATTCAATACGCGAAACACTAATCAAGGAACCAAACAGAAAAATTCCTTGAAAATGTGTAGCATCTTATTCTTGCAAAACAATGCATCAATTAAATTAATACGCTCATTGCTCATATGGCTCATACGATGGCTGTCTTTAATCAAAAGCATTCATATGCTCATTTATTATTCAATGTCATGCATGCGTTGTATATTGTATTACACTCTATTGAGCGTATGATGCATGAAGTCACTTTAGCACCCAGTTTTTTCGTTTCACAAAATCTGTCCTCATCATACCAAAAAAAAAAACAAAAAAAGAAACAAAAACATAAGTATTGAATAACGAATCAATTTCGGATTTCTCAATCAGCTTTCACATGCATTCGGCCGTATCCACTACAAAAAGCATGACAGATTTTTCTTTATTCAAGCAATAAGGTCGACATATTCATTCGAATCTAAGTATGCATAATAACGCCGAAAAATGATTATTATCATTGCTGGCATCGATTTTTGCATATGAAAAACATTTGTTGAAATGAACGCATTTCATACAGAGCAAAAAATAAAAACCTTCATTGTTTATTATAACAAAATGAAATATGATTCAATGAAGAGCTAGCCATCCGATCCATTTCTTTTAATTTAGGTTTTTGTTTGAAAATATTTACTTATAAATCTACGAATCCAATTATCCGGAATTCGCTGTTATCGAGGTTACAACCAATGGCAATACCAATTTCCATGGTAACGTTAATTTTATTTGTGAAAAAAATAAAAATAAATAAATGAATATTATTATTTAGTTGACGTGGGTTTTGTATAAACGGAGAGGTTCTAAAAAAAATTCCATTAATAAAAAAAACTACCAAATTTAAATTAAACCTGAACAATGGTGAATGAACGTTCTAGAAATTTATATGAATTGGTTAAACATTAAATCTTGAGTTGTTCGGCCACATTCTATTGTCGGTCAGACGTAAATTTTGTGGTTTATCATTTATTTTTTTCTTTTAAAGAACATTGAAATTGAACTCAAACAAAAATGTTCGACTATGTTCGACCCAAATTGGACATAAGTCGATTGAAACGGGAGCCAACATCAATTTTATTACGAAAAATTGTTGAAGAAATTGCTCACGAAATTCAAACCAAATTCAATTTTTGCCTTGATTATAATTTTTCATTGTGGTTAATTCGACTGATGAGCTTGAATCCCAAGTATGGCATAGCATTTGAACGTTCATTTGGTCGACCGGCTATAGATGCATTAATTGGCGACTACATAAAAATTGTTTCGGGTAATTGAATTCGGATGCAGACAAAATAAATGCCATTGAAACCCTTTTTTTTCTTTTTGGCATACATTTACAAATGTGTGACAATGCGATGCATATTGATTAATAATAATAATAATTATTATTATTATTATTATTTAATTTATCAAATAATTAGGGTCAGACGTTCATTTTCTTTGTTTTTTTTTCGTTATTTTTGCTGTTCAGATCCAGACAATGTTTATGCGGCTACCGTTAGAATGCAAGTTTATTACATGGATAACTACATCGATGAATCCTTGATTAGTAAACAAAAAAACGAAATGGAAAATATAATGAGACCATTATACTCGGTAATAATGAATACACGTCTGAAATCTAAAAAGGATTGCGACGAATATGTGAAAAAAATTGCAACAGATATCACCACATTTTATTCACTTGGAGATATTTCAAATGCGGATGTAGGTTACAGATGACAAATACTCCCAATAATAATGATCACAAAATCAGATCGATTGATCTGATTTTTTATTTTTATTATAATTTTTATTCGAGGTGATGCAAGAAACAGTGAATGCTATTAATAGCATGATGTCGATGAATGACGTTATTGCCTTCTCATTGTTATGTGTAAATGACAAAATGGAATCATTATCGAGCATTCGAGAAATTGTGTGTGGCATGAGAGTTTTCAACAAGGATGCCGGACACTGTGGCAATGGAATAATCGACAGTAAGTTTTTAAATTTCACATTTTTGGTCAGCCACCCATTTTCTTTGGAATGAATTATCTTAATTTATCATAGTCAAATCGCCAATCGCCGTTCCAGTTGAATTGGACTGATTACAGTGCTAATTAAATGTATTTTCCCTTAGTTTGATTGTTTTGTATGGCCAACACTTCACACTTAATCCATTTGAATGTTGCATATCATGACAGAACAAAATTACATTATTCATTACGTTATGGATGAGCCAAAGCATCCGCAAAACTTCCATTTCAAATATTTTCAAGCTAAATTTCGAAAATCTTTGACCATTTTTCTAATTTGTTTTTTTTGTTTTGTTTCATTGATCTCTATGTTCGCATTTCCAACACATGAAATACATTGATAGTTGAAGAGACTGTTCAACGAGGATACGAAACCACCAAAATACAATTGAATCGATCGATTGACGACATTAAGAGCCGCATCGAATCGATTCTGACGTCAGAAATCTATTCGCCGAATGAATTATTATCCACTCAATTGTTAAACGATAAATATAAAAACAAAAGGTTCATCGAATTGATTATATTGAATCGGCAATGCGAAAGATTTTTGTACGATTTATTGAACATTCTTTTGGATAATAAAATACGAGTCGATAAATATTCCAATTCTTTTCGCTGTAAATTGTACCAAATTCACGATATTGTTAAGTTTCGAACATCTGTTCAGATCGCAAATATTTTCGTAAGTATTGATTATGGTTTTATTCATTTGATTTTATTCCCAAAATTTTCCACTGAAATTACCAAATGATCGAATAAACGGTACTCCAACATTTCTTCCTCTATTCTTTTCTCTCTTTTTTTCAATTTAATTTTTTTTTTCTTTCTTCACATTCCTGGAGCGGAACATAAAATTTAATCGATGCACCCATAAAAACATACACACACACACACAATTTTTTGCTGGATTTGATTTCGGTGTTGGTAGCCAAAATTCATTGAGGTGGCAAAATTATGGAAACAATTACAGCATCAACTTTACATTTTGTCAGAGATAAATACGATCAATGGGCAATTAATGTTATTCACGAACGCTAAACAATACAAATGCGTTCAAATTGTCGAACAAGCAGCCGCCAAGAGCTGTCTAAACAACGATAAAAATGTTTATAGTGATGCCATGCCACGTAACATGGATATTGAAATCAAAGACCCCATTCAACTAGTACCATATCAGGCGCACACAAAGGTATTTGCTGCTACAGTATTCGAGCGACCGAACATTTAAAATTGTTGTTGTCCCCATTTTTGTATTTCGGGAAGTATATGCCTTTGTGAATGTTTTCGAATAGAAAATTGAAAATCAATTTGCTGGTGTGAAAATGTTTTCAATGTATTTTCGCATAGCCATAGACACCCCAAAATAATTGAGGAAAAACTCAATGCAATTTATTGTTTTAATTTTGATTTTATCTCGTTTTCTTTCGATGAGTATGCTTTAATACTGCAAACACAATATCATTATATACAAAATGACATTAAATTCATTGAATTTAAATAAAGGTCTGTGGGGAACAATGTGACATTCCATTCAATATAAGAATTATTTTGAATTAATTAAGAGAAATTCCCCGAAAATGAAACGAACGATTTTCGTACAATCGCCTGAATAATAATTGCGAATTGAATGATATTGTTGTGTTTAATATATGATTTGATATTGGTTGGAGAATATATTGAGTGAAACTAATACCATCTCTAAATACGTAGATCGAATATGATGGCTTCTGTCCATGGATATTATCAAAATCAAATGGGCTTCTGATATTGGCAGATCTTTCGATTGGCGTAATTAACTTCAACAATCGTTTCTACGCATTCAGTTCAATGGAAGCTGCTCAAATATTCATGATGGATCCGAACACGTAAGATATATGTTATAATGTATAACCACATTTTACGTGTCATGCATGAAATTCCACAAGAATGATTATTATTAATTGTAATCAATATTCAATTTGTCAACGATACCCGAAAATTCGGATATCTATTGACAATTTTTTAGATGCATACGTGAGGCCATTAGAGCGATTTATTGTCATCCAGAATTGGCAATATTCTTCGATGTTTTCGATGAAATTAAGCAACACGCATCATCCGTTCAAAATGATTCGAATGAAACGAATGAGGAGAAACATGGACCAGGCTATCGAAAAACAGTTGAAATTCAAACGGAAACACATCCAATTCCATGCATCCCCAAAAAATGCCCATCGAAATCTTCGCACCGATTTGTTCAACGTTTCACTGGATTGCATACGTTCCAAACACATTCAACCCAAACAATAGTCAGCGCCTTTCGGCGCGATAATTATTCACAGACATGATTTTTATTTGTTTAAAAATTTTAATTCTAACAAAAATCGAATTTTAATTTGAATTTTTTTCAGAATTTATATTTTAAAATTATATGTTTTAAATGTATGGGTCATAGGCAATGAAGCTTATGTGTTTTTTGAAACGATTTGTCGTTTTGTTTTGGATTCGTTTCGTTCTTCAATTGAACATGAATTTCTTTTGCTTAATTGATATTTTTCCAAGAGCAAAATTTAAATGATTCTAACAACAAAAATATCCAATTATTCTGGAGCAAATGAACGTCGATGGATTGAGTTTGCTTTATTTCGCGTTCATTGCTCCAAAACATTTCTGGCTTTTTTTTTTTGTTATTTTGTGGCTGTTTTTGTATTAAAAGTCTACAAAATATATACTCATTTATTTCCAACGAAAAAGAAAAAACGAAAATCAAACAAACAATCTCATGTATTGTTTTATCCGAGAAAATGAGTTTTAAGATATTTTAACATGGCGAATGTACGAAATCGTTTAACGCCCATCAAATTTTTCAATTGATCATCACAAATAGCGAATTGTTTGTTCTTTGGATCGTACAAATTACGTTCATTTATGATGGCCCAAACACGTTTGACCACCTCATGCCGTGGTAAACAATCAGATCCAACCACCGCTGCCAATTGTGGTGACAATTGATATGGCCGTGTGAAACCGGTACCCTTTCGGCCGGTGCCCGTTTTTTTTGTTGTTTCTTTTTTTGTTGCTTTTGCTGCTCTCTTTTTTGCCGAACGTTCCGGCCGATCGCTGGAAACATTGTCATCGTCTGAACTGTTTGCTTTGCGCTTTTTTGTGGCCTCTCGTTTTGGCGGTGATTTAATTTTTGTTTCAATTTCTTCTTCTTCTTCTTCTTCAGATGAAGATGATGCCGAGGAATTTTGTGAATCAACAAATTTCATTATCATTTCATCAATTTCTTTTTTTCGTTCGGTGAAATCGCATTGAAATTTCTGTTGCAGATGCATTCGAACCTTTTTCGATGATGTTTTATCAAGGTCGGCTTTCGCTAAAAGAGCTGAAATTAAAAATGTGACAGTCACACCACAATGGTAGATTATTTCGCATATCGTATTAAATTAAACGAATTTCAATATTTGTGCTATATCAATGTGAAGGTGATAATATGTTGTGCTTATGAACTAAATGAGAATCGATACATAAATTATTTGGCATTGGCAAGAGCAACAGATCGTCACACAATATTTTCGTTTTTCGATTCCATCGCTCGCATGCTCGCAAACTATGACGCATATTGATTATTATAAGCAATGTACACAATGTTTATACAAACTAATAACAATTCCGTCTTTCATAAATTTCTGAATATAAATTGGAATACTTACCGTGAATTTCTTTACGCAATTCCTCTTTTGATACGGCGTGTGGATCCATAATTTGTTTTGTTTTTTTTTTTTTTTTTAATATTCACCGTTTAGTTCTGTAGCCAACAATTCGAATCTGAATTATTTTGATTTTTCAGTTCATGAAAGATAAAATACGTATATATATACTGGACGCCTCTGTACGAATGTCTGTGAATGTCATGTGCGAACCAGCGTGAAGGTAGCCATTTTACATTGGCTTCTCTCGATTGTTGCTGTTCAATGGTTTTGATGAAAGTTCATTGGTGTCGAGCTTGTCATATTGTCGTACGTTAAACACATAAAGTGATGATGACAAACTTCGATTAGATTTTGTTTCTTCCTTCAACAAAGTGATAATTTATCGATAATTTCGACAGAATTTGCAGAATCGAGAAACCAAAATTTCGACAAAATGTGCTAAATGTGTTAAATATTAGTATAGTTTACTCCGGATTCTGTTCCATCAGTGCTTGCTCATATGCCGCCCTAAACTTTATCGAATGGTGTCCTATTGTAAGCATAGATGGCGCTTATAGTTAGATTTATTATTGGATTATATCGTTACAGTTGTAAGATTTTTTTTATCGCAATGCTCTTATTTAAATCAACAAAAATGCATACAGCTAATAAAATGGTTGGCTCAGGCAACCGACTCAATTTGTGGAATTTCAAAATAATAAGTTGTGCCTTAGATCGTGCTATTTCTTGTTCATTAATTTTCTTTGAATGTGCTCTGTTCATCAACAGTCAGAAGCAAACAAAAGTATTCAGTTTAGAGGATTCATTTTGAAACAATGAAATGCATTGAATGGCATAAAAGATGCAGAAAAGGATGATTTTTCGATACTTTCACCTTGTCGTCATTGGCAACTGGCAATTGATAACTCATCAACTCTTTTTTTCGTGAATATTAGAAAACAATCGTTGATAACACTGCTTCATCCATTTTTCTTCTCATCCCTAAAATTGATTGATGGAGAGTTAACTAACCATCACAACATAAAGAAATGAAAACGAGGCTATTTTTCCACCACAATGAGAAAATACTAATTGTAATTTTAAACTCGAAATACAAAACGTAAACATATAAAAAAAAATGGATGAAAAAATAAAACAAAACGAAGGCAAAACCAAGTTGCAGTTAATTCGCATATGTTGTAAAGCACTTGTGAGCCAATTCATACTATGATCGAATAGTAAAATAGGCAATGTACTCTAATGCATATAAAAAAAGGGCTAAATCGAATGGTTAATAGAAGAGCGTAACATCAATCGCAAAAATATATGGATTAAGCTATCCTACAAAAAGGAAAAACTATAAACAGGGAAACCGCATTGTACCCTATATCGCAAAAAGTTTTTGCACCCATTCAACAACATTCAACATTAAACATAGAATATAATGCGTAGCCTCTTGGCTCTCACGCATGGAAATAAATAAATAAATTTGTTCGTAATTTTGCATTTCGACGCTTGTGTTCATTTCACGCGAAATCAAAGCTAACGTGTGTGTGTGTTTTTTTTTCATTAGCAAATATATCAAAATATAGGAAAATTATAAAGAAAGAGAAAATGGAAATGAAAACTGTATTGCCGTAAAAAATACCTACATACACATACGCATATCATAACTAACATCCATCATCAATTTGTTTTTCATGTATCCTATATATGTATGCAGATGTAATTTCTTTTTATTTTTTAATTTTTAATTTTGTTTTGTTGTGCTGCCGATTCCAAATATTTAATTCAATAAATAGAATTGTTCCGATGAATTTTATAGTTTTAGAATAACGGAAAAATCGTTATTGTTAACAGATTCAATTCCAAATTGTAATTTAACGAATTGTTGGCCGTTTAATCTTTGCAATTTAATTTAAATTATTTTATTTCAATGATCGTAAATCGGCACAAACAAGATGCTGATAAATGAACGTTCAGTTTTTTTTTGCCAAATTGCACCTCGATTTATCTATGTTTTTACAGCCGCATGATTTATGATGAATATCAAGAAATTGATTAATGCTGCCTGATTTTGACCGGAAATTTATTGGATTTGATTATTCATTTCGAAATTAATCCTAAAACGAACCACCATTTTCCAATTGTAAAACTAAATGTCAGAATAAAATATGAAAATTTCTATTGAACATGAAAAGAGTACACTTTAATTGATTGCAACGCAATTTACTATTTTAATAACCAATAACAAAAACCGAAAAGAAAGAAGAAAACAAAAACAAATCTAATTTATGATCGCCTTTTTGGTTTTATTTCTGTTTGGTATGTGTGCGTGTGTGCAGGTCAGTCTTCGATCCGGAAATAAAAGAATAGAAATAGAAAAACATAGCAAACAATCAAATGAACAACATTCAAAATCAAAATAAAACATATGAATCGATTGAATTCTAAAATTACTATGAAATTATTAAATATAAATTAAGCGACGCCATCACGATAAGTGCAAATATATTAAAACGAGAACTGTCCAAAGCAATTTGAATCAAAACGGAATATAATTGAAATCGTATCCGCAATTAAATTTCTGTGTACGTTTTTCATAAATTTCAAATTGAATGTGCTGGTTAGTGTATTGGGGGTGGAGAGAGAGAGAGAGAGTTTTGTTGCAAACAAAAATGCCAACAAGATTGAAATTGATTGAAATATAATTTTAGTTTAGAATTCATCGAATATTGTCTCGATATTCGAATATTATTATTTTTTTCTTTTACATTTTTCTGTAGAATGCCAACATCTGAAATGTCAGTTTTTACAATGATCAGACGAAATTCGGTTCGTGGAATGGGCAGTATGCCATGTGAATAAGACTTGCTTACATTGCATTCGTTTGCGTGCAAAATATTCCCCATTAAACACTGTGAACGCCACCATACGACCAGATGCGAAATTAGCTTTGGTTTAATTTTTGTATTTGGTTGGCAATCAAGCATTCGGATTTCTTTTCATTTTGAACGTGTTTAAATAATTTAAATAATTAAAGCGCTGCCGAGCCTTAAAAGTCAAGTAATGCAGGGTAACATGCGAAAGAATGATGAAAACTAAGAACGTTTAATTTGAATTGAGATCGACTGTCAAAGCATTTGCCTTTAAATCTAGTTCTTCCGAAAATGTTGAATTGGCAAGGGTGCAATATTCTTTGCAAAAATGCAATCGACATTTCAGCTTTCATTCTGTGATTACGGTTAGGGATTGTGAATTGTACAAAGGGTCACATATGCTTTATATGAGCACCAGACTTGAGTTCACAGAGAAAACAGAAAATGAAAATCGTAAAATTGTGTATTGAGATCCGGAATAAGTTTGTTTGGCTTCATAAGAATATCAACTGAAGAAATCGTGTATCAAATGATTTATTCTCGCTCGAATGATAAATGCCATAATAACGATTCGGTAACATTGTTTCGATTGTTGTATATACGAAATGTATATGATTCCATTTGTGTTTTCATCTCCGTTGCATTTGGAATATAGTACAAAAAAAAAAAAAAAACAAAAAACAAAAAACAAAATCTCTGCCATTGCGTGATGCTCAACATCTAAATTACCTCTTGATTTGTACAATGATTTCGAATCCAGAATTCTTACGAAACATAAATGTGCAAGCGGTGCACAAGAAGAAAGATAGCATCGAATTTAAATCGTATCAGACGGCACAAAAACAAAAACAAAATAAAAACAAAAAATAAAGAACAATTGCTGCTACACCATAACCAGAATTCGTTTTCACAACCAAACAAAGCTAAACTTGAAAATTGCTCACAAAAATGGAATGATATAAAGAGAACAAACGAATACGTTGAAACGAACATCATATTATGAAATACGAAACTTACCTATCCCAATTCGACATAAATATTCCGTTGATTCTGTTGAAAGACGGAGTGAATGAATGAACATTGAACACACATCGCCAGCAAATTGATGATCATTTGACAATATGTTCACTCTGTACACATCTCACTTGTAGCAAGTAGCAAGTCACTATAGGTGCATAGTAATATAATAATATATCGAAAAAATTTGGTCATTTTTTTTCTTATCACTCTCGAATATTTATCTCAACAATGCAGTATTATTGACTTTTGACATGAAACCATCTTAGAAAATCTGTGCTGCTCTAATTATGGTTTGTCTCGAACACAGTATGTTCCGCTTTTTCCTCGAATTTTCCGTTCATTTTCACATTCAATGAGTGAACAAGTTTTGTTTTTATATTTATCAGCTATCAATGTAGCAATTACATTGGAACCTCATACATATATACAGATAACAGTCCCATCATCCCATCATTTTCAATTCTTTTTTCGTTTTTTTCTTTTCTTTTCTTTTTTTTTCGCCATTTTTGTATTTCGAAAACATTGCTGATCTCAACGAAACGAACAAAATGGTACTTGGTTGTATTGCGTTTTGATTATTTCTCTATAGAATATTTATTTGAATGTTCCATCATTATTTTATCATTAATTTTTTCGTTCGTCCATCATGGTTCGTCACATTGGCTCAATGTCAATTAGTGATGAGCATGAGAATGAGAAAAAGAAAAAAGAAAAATAAGAATCCAAAAACAAAAACAATGTTTATACAAAGCAAGCAACCAACTGCAGCACCATCGCAATTCAATTTTAATCTGATATGTTCGTTGATTTGAGGTTTAGTTAGTTCATTTTATTCTCCTTTCCATCTGCTTTGCCTTTATAACCGAATTCGAAAAATTGTGTAAAGTATTCGTGATGAATCAAGAATTCATGCTTACACACACACACACACACACACACACGACCAACCCAAAA
>GL501517.1:4955871-4968747 GCA_000149185.1 Mayetiola destructor
CAAAAAAAAAATAAAAATATATATTTTCATCCACGCCGTATTACACAGCAAGCATATTGCATATTGCTGGTACGAAGCATTGAACATGTGCAACAATATTATTGGATTGTTTCATCTGTGGCGGTGTGTACCGTGTACTATATATATATATATATATTCATTATGACCTTACACTTGTCTTTACATTTTATTTAGGCTATCCTAAAAATTTCGCATAAAATCTGACGAAGCCGTGCCGTGCCGTGTCGTGCCATCCATTGCATATAAGATCAAAACAGAGCATCATGGCTCATACAAAGTGAACGAAACAAACGAACGAAATGTTAAAGAGAGAATTAAAAGCCATGTGAATAGTGAATGAATAAGGACGATTAGCTTTTACTAATCGTTTTATTTTGATTGACAATGAATAAATAATACTTAATTGTGTGTAGCCCGAAACGTCTCCCAATAATTATTAGAATTCAAAAAAAAAATCTTAAAAAAATACAAAAAATATCTTAGTATCGAACATCCCATGCAAAGATCAATATAAAGAAAAAAAAATCAAAATGATTGTCGATTAGTGAACAATTCGACTGAAATTCGTAAGTGTTCGTTGATTTCGTGGACGAAAAACCTATCTCAACAAATAAAGCATTGAGACAGGTTCATTGACCCACCTTATTCAAAAGCCCATTGCACAACTTTGAATATACACACATATAAATGCTAAAGATATAACATACAAAATAATACAAACCAAACGCTATTTTACTTTGCGCTCACAAAACCTATGTATTGGTTGCTTTCATCAGAAGAAGAAGAAGAAGAAGAAGAAGAAGAAGAAGAAGAAGAAGAAGAAGAAGAAGAAGAGCGAGAGAGACAGCGAGAGAAAGAGAAAAATTGTTTTTGTGTATTCATACTGGATTTTTCTTCTTTTTTTTTTGGATGAGCGGCATTGCATGTGTATGCGCGCTCATTTCGTTTATTTCTTTACAGCATATAAAATTACGTATTGAATTGTATAATACAAGGTATTGCCTAGGGAATACGTACGTCCCCCTCTTTAGATATCTCTCGTTGAATGGCTAATATGCGGTTGTTGTTTCTTCTTTTTTCTCTAAAAAAAAAAAAAAATCATTCAATTTTCTGCCCCGTATATTTGTGTCTACAGGTCTTTTTGCCATTCCGCAAGACCAAGTTCAGTTATTTGTGATTTGAAGTTCAAAGCTGCTTATTATCCCATCCGATGCACAAAATGCTGCCGTAAAAGTTTATTTTTTCTATTCTTTTCTCCATTTAGTTTCTAAAAGACACAATTATGCAAAGTTCGGCCCTTATTTCATGCTGAATCAATTGCAGCATCAATTTTTTGTTTTTTTTTTTAAATTTGAAATGGGACTTAGAATTGAGGTGTAAGATTGCGTACAGAAAATATCATTTTTTTCATTCTGGTTTTCTGGTGCATTTCGTATACTGGGCACCCGGTATCATCACCCGGTTTTCGTTTTTCGTCTTTATCCCACAATACACACACACACACACACCAAAAAATAATTCGTACATGTGCACACATATTTTCGACTCTTCAAATGTGAAGGAGAAAAATTATTTTTTTTTTTTTCGTATTTTTGTATTTTCTTGCAACATTCGATAAGCGTATAAAATGCAAAGACAACATACAGAAAAACCGAATGAACTGAATGAACAGAAAACGATATGGATAACTTTGCCGGATTCCCAATTCATATATTTTACATAGCACACAAAATACACACGATACACCGATTATATGAGAACCATCGTAGCGCGCTTACTTATTTCAAAATTTCCTATGATGGCAAACACATTGTGTGGTGTGTCATGTGACACATTCATGTAAAATGAATTGTCTCCATGTGTATGAGTTTTGAGTGGTGTGAAAATTTCTTTCAAAAATCCAATTTAATCGATAATCGAAATCCTTTAAGCTTTGATCGTCGAATTAGAAACCGTTGTGCAGCAGCTGCTGTTGCTGCTGTTGCTGTTGCTTGGTAGTGATGTTGTTATTGTTGTTTTTGCTGTCTCATGAACGGCTATATTAGGTTTTCGTACATTCAAATCGGTTCATTGACACGGGCCGTGATTTCGTTTAATCATTTGAATTTATATGTTATTCGGTGTTCGTTGCAATGGAAAATATTCCATTTGGATTTATTATTATAATGCGCATATGATGATGAAATGAAATATTGTCGCTTGTCTTTCGTTCACAAAACTGTTTTTCGATTGAAGTCAATGTTCTTGTTAGCTCTTTTTGGCAGCTGGCCACTTCAGAAAAATGATGCCGGAAATCGTTGAAATTTATGAAAAAACAAACTAATATTCGAATCGGATTGAATCGCTTGTTTTTTTATAACTGCTTCGTGCTCTTCGCACTGCAAATCAATCATCGACATGAACGTTTAATACAATTCTATGGGCTTTCGATGGCCTTTATAAAACTAGTTTCATCAATCTTTCAATTGTAATTAAATAGATAATAGAACATGATGTCCATTTAATTATTATTATAAGTATTTTTATAAGCGCACTCGTCGATCACTTGTACACTGTACAGTGTACACACATTTTTCATTTAAACAGGTGATGCGATAAAGGAATTTCATTTTTTTTTTCTGTTCATGCAGAAGGTTTTTTATTGATAATTTTCGCCAATTGTTGTCTTTGACTGCGATCATGGTAATTTACAGGTAAACAAAACTTTTATAATCGATGTCAATTTTTGGAGCGGAAGTTGACGTTACAATTACATGATGACATGATTTGGTGACTATGCACTAAGCAACCTGTCATATCGATAAATTTAAATGTTTTTGGCCAAACGTGCATTGTGAATGGCTTTCATGGAACAAATCTACAAAAAAAAAAACAATTGATTCGAACAGATTCTATATAGATGTCGTCTAAATACTTTTGCATCTGTCTTTAAATAGTATTTTTTTTTACAATTTAAGATTGTAAAACCAACTGATTGAAAGGAGGTTATTATCATGTGGTACATGATTTGACTGAAGATGGACATAATGCACAATGTGCACATAGTTTCTTTTCTCCGCTTGTGTCTCTTCTCTTCTCTCCTCTCCTCTTCTCTCCGCTTAGCTTTTTGCTAGTTTTTATGAAACTTCAAAATAAGTGGAAATGATAAACGGATCGATTGATTTGAAGAATGTGTTAACTGTTCCAAGAATATTTGAACAGTTATTCTATTGAATAAAAATTATTTCGAACGACATTTTTTATTGGCATTGTTTCCAGTTTTCTTTAATACGGTTGTTCTTTTTTCTCTTCTTCTTCTTCTTCTTCTTCTTTCTTCATTTGGTTTGTTTGTTTTTCTTTCTTGTCGATTCAAAGTTTCAGCTTCAGTCATCTGAACTTATGGTCATCATCGAGAGCTCAGCATGATATGGTTTTATGAAAAACAAAGATGACTAAATCGATCGTTTTTTCAGAGCTATGAAGGAATTCAAAATTCTAATCGATCATTATATAGATTGTGTAGCGCGTTTTTTTTCGCATCGTTTCCATTCCATCAAATTGTGAATAATGCTTATCCAGGCCCCAGATTCTTAATTATTTATGTTACTGTTTATTTGAACACTGTGCACTCTGTACACTGTACACATTTAGGAGTTTCGATAATTTTATCAATAATATGTCATGTCCATTCCTGTACATAAAATCCATATTTATACATGAATACTGAATACAAGTGTAAGCATTTAAACAGAAAAAGGAAAATCAGCCAAGTGAATGGTGGTTTTCCTGAAAAGAAATTTCGATCGTAGTGTGAATGGATTTGTATTATGTGATCCGATCAGATCTGGACACGGTGATCAATGTAAAAATAAAGAATAAATACGAAATCTGCCAAAAATTGTTCGATTCCGATATCCGGAATGCTGAAGAAGCTTAATCCGAATAGCCGAATAACGAATACGAACCGGACGATTGAATGAATGAATGAATGAGGAATTGAATGAATGAACGAATTTATGAATGAATAAATGAATGAATGATTTAATGTCGTGATAATGATGAAATGTATGTATTATCTTTCGCATTCGCACGACACACAAAACACACTTCACTTATTCGCTTAATCTAGCGCAAACTATCAACTCCAAATGGCTATTTGTCTTGAATTTCTCGTCTCTTCATGCTCGTAGCAATGCACACAAGACATATGAAAAGCAAGAAAAGAAGAATGGATCAATGGAGCACAACCGATGTGCAGCAAAGAAAATAACCACACATTTTCAATATTCCACTCAATCAGGTCTGATCATTTCATTTCGAATAATACTTGATAATGATTGAAAATAGCCAAAAAAAAATGATTGAAATATTGTTATTGTTGTTTGTATGCTGTGCTCTGGCATACAATGCATTCTGATTAAATGGTATTTCAGTACAATATTGACAGTCAAAAATAAATAATTATGTATTGTGTTGAAAATGTGTGGGACCAAACAACAATCAATTGAAAAAAAAAATATAGAAATATTGCTGGCAAAGTGATTTCAACTTGTTCAAGATGCATACCATTGAGAATAGAGCTAATGCGATGCACAATGAACAACATCCAACACAAACATTATATACGCTGTATCGGCTGAGGCAATCTGAATGCATCACATCGGCGTACAAACCATGAATCGAACATACTGAACTGATGTCGAACCGAAAATCGAATAAACCGGAATAATATATAGTTGTTTTCATTGCCAAATGAATCCGCTATGCAAAATGTGTTCCCTTTATTCGTAATACAAATTCAAATAGAATAGTAAACAAAGTCTTGAAACCATATTATGAATGAAGGCCTGCATATGTCTATGCTGGTTAATGTTATAATCATTCTAATAGTGCAATGGCTTTGAAAATCTTTACGGCAATAGGAAATCTTACGATAAAAATATCAATTTGATGTATAGATTTTTCATTCATGAAAAGTATTGAAATCGGAGTACAAAGTACAAAGTATCAAAAAAACCGAATTGGCCAATAATGATTTTCGGGCAATTGCTTTAGATACTTATCTATTTGAAATTGTTATTTGCGCGCATCAGTTACTAGACTTAAGATATTTGATATTCCGTTGTTGTCAATAATTTTATCTGAATTTTTTTCCTATTCGTTTATAATTTTTTTTCTTTTTTTTTTCAAAAGAAAGTTGACTACAAAACATGTTCCCCATTCGATTTGAATTTTTTCTTTCCCATTCACTTTACGCAAATGCATAGAAAATGAGCATAGAAAAACGAAATGTTTCCCCCTCAAAATATGAACGCATCATATCACGCGTATGCACATTTAATATTTAATATTTTATAAAAAATATTTATAAAAATAAATTAAATAAATTCTGTTAATTAATTTACATGCAGTTCGAATAAAATGAATTGGCGATTGAAAGACAATGCATAACAAAAATTTATTGCGTTTAAAAAATACATACTTTCATACGGTTACCAGTATCGACTTTACAAAAAAAAAAAAAAAAAGAAATTTAGAAAATCATCCTGTGGATGTTATTATGTACATAAAAATATTAGTGCGGGAAATCAACAATATGCAAATAATTATTCTCTTTTTTTTTTCTCTTCTTTCCCTACATCAAAATATTCATAAATTGCATTAAATGAGTTTATATATAGATTTTTCGGATGCCATAACCAAAAAAAAAAAGGGGAGTAAAAGATTGATGAACTGTAAAAATTGTTCAAAATCGAATCGCACTGTGCGCTAAGCGTCAAGCGCCAAGCCTATTGTTCTTCAACATTTATGAATATTTATATTATGCAACATTCAATCATTTCTATTATTCTTCAAAATTGAATTCCGTTCAATCAACACTTGTCGGTCGAATAAATAAGAATTTTGCAATTATTTATAATGTAATTATTTATTTTTATTTTATTTTTTTTCATAATTTTCGGGAGTTTAGATTTGTTAATCGCGAATATTAGTTTAAGCAAGTTCTATTGGAGATAAAAGAGTATCAATTATCAATAGCATCGGCAAATGAATTGCATACAAAACGAACGGCCGATAAATACACTTTTTCCAATGCATGCATTTCTTATAATTCATTATATTGTATGAAACAAACAAACAAAAAATATGTAAATGGATGAATTTCAGTGAAACGTATCATCATTATGATATAAAATGAAATAAAACCGAATCAGAATCAATTTGCTCTTGACTTCAACCATCAAACTGTATCAATATCGATTTTGTATTATACACATATAAATGATGCAGTGTTGGTTCCATTAAATGCATAAAATTGTTTTCAATATTACACAGAAATAATTACCGTTTCTTTTTTTCTTTTCTTTTTTTTTTTTTAAATGCAACGACGATTCGGTTAACAAATGCATACCAATATGAAGTTAGTGGGAAAAAAAGAGTAAAAATGCTACGCACAAATCACAAGAAGCATCAAGGATCAATGGAGTGAGGCAGAACAACGAACAACGAAAAAAAAAAACAGAGAATATAATATGTACAAAAAAAAAACAGCAAAAACACATAACATGAGGGATTGAAAAAAATTGAAAGAGAACCGCATCTATAGCAGCATACAATAAAATTCATTTTGCATTTAAATATTTCATAGGAAAAAAAAATGTACGTGCTCCGTGAATGTACGCACAATTTTCATTTTTCTAATTTACATGTGGAACACATAGAGGCCATTCAATTGGTTCGGTTTCGGTTTAAAAGTCGGTGAATAGTAGTCAAAGTTTTTGATAGGAAAATGCGAATCCATCATTCAGTTAATGTGTCTGCTTTGAAAATGAATGATATTCCGAAAACGTTTGCCATGCATACATTTGGCGGAAGGTGGAGACTTAGTGGATGTGATCGGTGAACCCAATATTTTTCATACATTTCCTCCCTCCTCTCCCCCCCCCCCATTCGTTTGTGTACCGAGCTCAATGAATGCGTTACGCGAAAGAATTAAAATTGGTATTTGGATATAAATAAAAGTCGATTGCTGACAGACAAATCGCATTCAATTTAAAACCGAACGTTTTTAAAATGAAAGCCAACCACCAATTCGACTAATAGTTGCGAGAAAAAATTTTTATAGAAAAAAAAAAGAAGAAAATAACAGCCAATGAATATTTGCATACAATTGGAGTGCGTTAACAAGTATAACCAGAAGTGGGATATAGCTTTTGGCTGATGACATTTTGAACATTGACTGGTGCAAAATCATCGATCCTCGTCATATTTTCGTGAATATTTTGTATAGAGATTTGGCACAGCTTGGTATTGACATTGCGTGGATTCGGATCAATTTAAAAAATTTGTCTTCTATCATTTTGAATTAATCGCTACGATTCAATTTGTTTGAAGAGTGCAACTATAGTGGTAACCGACTGAAAAAAAAAACAACAACAAGAAGAAGAAGGAGAACAAGAAAAGAGATGCCTTGAATTAAATGTGTAAATACTTGAAACGAAATATATTATTTATTAGTCTTTGAAATTAGTTGCATGCATTGCGTTGAAAATATATATTTTAATCATTTCGAATCGCAATTAAAAAATATTTGGAATGGTGTAAACACAATACGCAGCACACAGCACATTTTTTTACATGCAGTAATTAGCCGGTTTACTTTTGCAAATTCAATGTGTTGCCCCTTTTTTCTTCTGTGTATTGCAAGAGTGTTCGGTGTTCGTCCTCTGTATTCTTAATAAAAATAATTATTCGCCCAAATATTCATATAACATCTTTTGGGCTCGACTATATTTCGCCTTTCAATACACAAAAGTTCCAATTCTTGGATTTTACAAATAAACTCATATTATATCATTGTGATAAACAATGCAAATAATGCTGACAACTTAATCTGTGTGTCTAAGCGCATATATCCATCCCACAGCAACATGAATGTATGCAATCTGGTGTATTTTCGTCGGGTTAGTGCTATCTTTTGTCATGGAGTTGCGATTTCATACGTATACAGCATTCAATTCTGTCGGTCTGTCTGTGTTATGCTTCACATCCAAATGTTCTGAAAGTAAATCAAATCGCATACTTTCACATTGCCATGGGAAAACTGAATTTTAAATTAATTAAACGCTTAAAATCGCAAATAATTTCATTATTTTCATCATGATAGACTTTTTTCCTTTTTTTTGTTGTTTTTTTTTTGTTTTCTTAATGAGGTACAATGAATGCGCATTGTAAGCTTAGTTTTCTACATTCTGCATATCTCTCGCATCATTGTACGATAAAGGTGGAAGATGTAGAATGAAAATTTTGAATTTAAATTATGATAAACATTATAAACATTATAAATGCGTAAGATCATGTAAATCTATTAAAATTGAATGTCATTTCCCGTGTGCATCTCAAAATGATATGAACTTTTCATGAATAAGCGAACAATAAAACGGACAAAAACAATTTATAAGAAGTGGCCGCATGAAGGTAATAAAGCCGATGTGTTATGGTAATTATTATCGACGACAATTTGCCATTACATATTCTGTTTTCTATAGCATTTGATAGCAGACGTATTTGTGCATTGGAATGGTCAGTAACTGACCATTGGCCATTGTGCCACCGTACATAATATTTATTTTATGAGCTTTCAGCTAATTGATTGGCGCATTATAGCTATATGATGAGTCGTTTCAATTGCATTTGCATTATGCACATTAAACATTGTACACATTTATCACTTTATGGTGAATTGTGCATAGGGTGCCAAAGTTTTTTTTTTTATAATTTTTGCATACTCTTTTTTAAGAAAGAAACAAAAAAATTAAATAAAATAAAATTATAATGCGATATTAGGTCATGTGGTGGACAATAATAATTGAAACTTGATTTCTTTGGCAGCCAAAATTGGTTATTCATAAATATAAAAAAATTAAACGGTTGAAGCAAATATTCAAATAATACATAAATTGAGATGAGATGACACGAATTTGGTTTGAATGTTGGGCAAGTGATTCGAATGAACACAGTGCAAAGCGAGTCGTATGGAACAATCTAAAGAAACAACAAAAGCGCCAGGGAATAAGACCAAAAAATAAGTTGCACGAAACTGGAGGGGGGGGGGGGGGACAGGAGAGAGAGAGATGGGTTGCTGGGGGTAATCAAGGAACGTAATGCTCATTTATTCAAATTAAACAGAAGCGTTAAGTCGTCTTCGATTCTATTTCAGAGTTAATTGTTCACAATCTGTATCAATTTTTTTCCTGTTCTCATTGCAAAACATGCTTATTTCATATTTTATTCTTCGTTTTCATTCTCATTTTGATATTTGCATACGGTTCGGGAATAATTGAAGAAAAAAAAAATAAAACGAACACAAATTGCATTGCAATTCGAAAATTGCCCGTGTATACTGTGTGTACTTGCAATTCACCAAATTAAAATGTTACTCTCCAGACACAAACGGAATACATGATGCTGACGTTGAAAATGTATTCTGTGCGGTTTGAATCGACATCTTAGCTCTAGAAAGACAAACAATGTGCACGTTAGTACGTTCCATTTCTGGCTGCTGGTATCATTCAACTATTATTTTCTTTTTCTTTTTTTCTGTCTGTTTTCTGTTTATTTCATTTTTGTTCCCCTTTCCATTTTGTGTTGGTTCTTATTGGTGTTGTTGTTGTTGTTATTGTTTTTTCTCTTTCGTCCATAAATTGCATTTGATTCGTTTCCATTTGTGCACTTGTTCTGTTCGTCTTTTCTGCTAATTTCTTCCAGGGATTTGGTTTCCGTAGAAATCGTGACGATTGAATTTTAATATATGTTTATACATTTTTGCCATCATTAATTGGAAGTTATTATTGTTTTTTTTTCTCTTTTCTTTTTTTTTTTTGTTAAAGATTATTGAAATGACGATTTTTATTGCCGACGGCATTCATTCAACTATATTGTTCGTTTCGTTTTGTTTTTGTTTTTGTTTTTGTTTTTCAGATCAACCAGTTCCAGCGAAAAGGATGACCAATACAATTAAATGAAATGATACATTATGTTCTTGAATTGTGAATAAATGCAAGTGGATAATTCGACAATTTGAAATACTTCAAATATAGTCACTGAATATTCTGTATCCTGTTACAGGCTGTTACAGGATTCCTGCATGCTACTCTATACAATATCTATGTAGAGATAAAATGAATTGAAGCACACACACACACACACAACGCATAGATAGCTTCGATTGACTTCAAAGACCGAAAGACGTAAAGCCATTTCAAAAATGCCAGCTGCCATTGCCATCGGAGTTAACGCCAAAAACAGAAAAAAAACCAACAAAAAATCCATATCATTTTGTTACACGAATCGATCCATTTAATGTTAACATTGAAACACAATGAATTTGTATATGGACTGCCAATTATGGAACAGTGTTTGCAATTTGTCTATAACATCTATAAATAAATATATTGTTTTTGTTTTCTGCGAGCGGCTTTTATTCGTATACACCTGCCTCAATGCACCGCTTATAATAATGCGTTCACTCAACCCGAAAAAAACATGTCTGTTGAGAGAAAAAAAAGGCGCAATAAAGTCACGTATTCTTTAACTCAAAATAATGCAAGCAACGATTAGAGAATTAATCGAAATGAAAATAGAAAAATGTATAAAACATTGAAAACGTTACCAAAACCAAAGATGCGTGCGTTGGCGTGAATTTTGTTGTTGTTGTTGTTGCAAATATCGAAAAAGGTTTGACCCAATTATAGATTCGTAATATTATGCATCGAAAACTTTGCCATTGTGGTCAAAAAATTTCCATTGCATTTGAAAATTTATAATTTAATTCTGTTTGCTCTCTGCATATGATAAATATCCAAACGATAATCACAAATCGTAGCCCCTTTAATTTCACTCATTCTCATATTTGACCATTCGAATACCGAATACACACACATTCGGTTCCGAGAATAACAATTTAATTTTTGGGTAAGGTTAGTTCTCGTCATTCTACCAAATCGAATAAAAATCAACCCAAAAAAAACAGCAACAACAACAGCGGCACTTCCATGCAGAAGACCTAGCACAACAAACAAAAACGTATGGCAAATGTGTGTCTCTATTAAATTTGAGCATGCATCGTTGAATGAATGCAAGCGTATGCGTGTACATTTTTCGTTGTTTTCATTGTAATTTTAGTGGTTCAACGAAAACATTGTTGTAATTATACACGAAATGAAAGAAAGCGAAACAAAAAACAAAACGAGGTACAAGCCAAATGTGCTAAATAAACGGAATAAACAAAATAAATATGAAAATGAACTTTCAACTTTAAAAACATTATAATTCATACTTTCATTGGGTTTATTCTATTTTTGCTTTTTTTTTGCGTCTCCTATTCTCCCTAATTCGCGATCATTATCTTGGAAAACCAATGAAATATGGTCACTCATGAAAAAAAAACAAAAAGAGACCAACCAACAAACCAAATATAAATGCAAAAACTTGAAATGAACGAAACGATCCAAAAAAGATTAAATGAATATGTGAGTTGTTTATTGGCTTCACATATATATATTTTATAATGCGTGGAAGATGGAAAAAACAAAAAATAAAATATATTGGTATAGCTAACGTCAGCTACGTATATGGCAAACATGCATGAATGTTGGATGGTTCAAAATTTAAATAGTAAATAGGAAATTTCGGCTCCACTTTTTCCATGTCCGTTCATCGATTGGGTCATTAGGGATTCTCTGGAAATAAAAAAAAACAAAATGAAATTCTATTGATATCCATTTAAATGAAACAAAATATACGTGAAAATGATGAAGGTGAAGATGTTTGAGGATCGGTCAGGCTCATTTAGTGACCATTGAACACAGAGTGTCGCATCAACTTGATGCCCATTTTTCAATTCTTTTATGGATGTACGAAATGGGAGAAAAAAGTCTCAACAACCGCTTTTGCGAAAACTGAAAAGAGCGAATTCTTTTAACTTATAAAGCAATTTGTGAAGTCTCGAAAAAAAGAAGAGAAAAAAAAAGAAGGAAAAAATTCAACAACGCAACAAGTAGCAAAAGCAACAATGATAAAGCCGGATTGCACTTCAATTTTTCAAAGCAATTGTGAAAATAGTGAAATAAGTTCGTTTCTTTACTGGTTGTGCCGGTTGAAAAACATCTGCTCAACGGAGTTTGGTATCTTTTCTATACTTCTTGGATACTTGCTTTATCCATGAGACAAAGCCGATCTTTCCATTTTCATTGAATACATTAAAAACCGTTGAATCATTCTCGGAAAGCTTCCGCTTTAATTACACATCGCACATTTTGTGTTTTTTGTTCTTTTCTTTTCTTTCAAATTGAGAATCTGTGCTATCTGTATGTGTTTCGGAAAATTTGAAATTTATCGTTCCGGACTTTTATGGGTGATTTCCTTTCAGGTTTTTTTTTTTGAATATTATTATTATTTTTCCTGTTTAGCATCGGGTTTCCACTAAAATTTGGAATTACACTCGAAAATTGTTGCACATTGATCTAACAAATTTCAAAACATTACAATTATATTGACAACTCAAAAGCATTTAACATTAACAACAATGGTTGACTACTACCGTCCTAAGTGATAACTCATTATTTGTTTGTTTCCAATTTTTTTTCAATTTCTTCTACTTTTTTCGTAGAATATATGATGTGAGCTGAAACCAAAAGAGGTCTTGAATGGAGAAATTATTGTTTTGCTAAAATATCGAATTATTCATATTTGGATCGGAAAAGCAGATCATGATAATAATCAAGTCGCGAACATGAGCAACAATCAGCAGGCAACGAGAGAGAGAGAGAGAGAGAGAGAGAGAGAGAGAGAGAGAGAGAGAGAGAGAGAGAGAGA
>GL501517.1:4975472-4988664 GCA_000149185.1 Mayetiola destructor
GCACACACACACACACACACACACACACACACACACACACACACACACACATCACACATGCATTAACGTGTGTAAACACAAGCAAAATAAAAGTGAGTATTTTTGTGTAATAATTTCTTGGACAATCGTAGATTCGATGGACGTAGGATATTGCTAAAACTGCACTTGGTAATGGCCTATCATAGGCAAGATGAGCAATGCACAAAATACAGCGAAAAGTTTGCAATGAAACGAAACGGGAGAACCGAAGAAAGAACAAAAAATGGGCAAAAAAAGGTTAAAAAAAAAGAAGAAACAAACGACGGAAAAGAGAAGAAGCGAAAAAAAACCAACCAGCACATGTAGCAAAATAATCTCATGCACTTACCTATTACCTATAATGCGCGTAGTTATATTTTGCTATTGGAAAACGTGTTTCGAATTCGGACAACGTGAAATGAGGCAGGTGTTATTCGTTCAATAATGTTGTTATATATTTATTTATTTTTCCTTTTTTTTTTTTTTGTTGCGTTTCGCGTTATTTCAGAGTCTTCAGTTTTGTGATGATCTGAAAGATAGTAGTGAGTAGTGACGATAGGTGAACTTTAGGCCCATAGCTATGTTTTCAATTGGCCATTGCATATACAATATGCAATAATAGCGGTCGGTTTCATGTAATAAACGGCAATCGCAATTGTTTTCCTCAATTCGATTCAAATATTGGCTGCTGCTGCTTGCATAGGGTAAAATTAGCTAACAACAATTACAGCAGAGCTACAGCTACAGCTACAGCTACAGCTACAGCAGCGGCAGCGGCATTTACACTGCATTTCAATGTCACTATTATTATTATTACCCCAATCGTTTTCGTGCTTTTGTACTCTTTTGTTTTTCGTTCTTGGTCAATTTTCAACATGAAAATTTTCATTGGTTGCTATTAGTTGTTGTCTTTATGCGTAATTATGCCAAGTGCGGAGAAGCTTAATTTGAATACACACAAGAATGATGGAATCATGTTGCCCATGTTACCAATTTAATATCTGTAATACAAAAAATAGAAAAAATGGTTGATGCATCCAGCGTAACAATTGCACGTTTTCGTACTATTTTCCACACTTTTTAACATTATTTTACGCACAATAGCCGCTGATGGCATAACCCCATGAGAGAAAAATAAAGTGAAAAACAATTTCTAAAATTATTCCAAAAATATTCATATTATTATTTATATTATAAGTATATTTTACAATAATATTTATCTGAAAACTATAAATAGAAATTGCATCGCTTATGCATAGAGTGTACACAATTTGCAGTGTACAGTGTGCAGTTTACGTTGTAATGCAGTGGAAAATTGTTTTAATGAAGGAAGTTTGTTCGAATCACCTAATTTATGTGACTTTTTTGCCCACTTTTCTTCACTGTCGAACACGTGAATAGTGAACGATAGGTAGTAGTTAGCGACAGTATAGGACAGATTCTGAAATTCTGAAATTCATAGCAACATACATAAAATGGCATAGAATAATGTCCATAAACAAAGTATTACGAAGAAAATTAGCAAACGAAAATTTCTCTCAGCTTTAAGTGCGGTTTAAATGTGTTTATGTGTGTGTGTGTGTGTGTGTTTGTGTATTCTCAACCGAAGCTATTTTATTTTGCCACTTGTTTCACCTGGTTAGCTTTCCCATTTTGAATGTATACACTATATACACCGTATACGGTTACAAAGCCTGGCTATTTTTATTTGTATTTTTCTCAACAACCCCTTTTCAATCGAATGAAAAAAAAAAAACCAAGCAAACAAAAACATTTCACCGTAAAAAAAAATTCTGTTTTATTCATTTCTTCTGGAAATCGACTTTCGCTATTCGGTTTTCTATCCAATTCGAATTTAATATGAAAATAATGAAAGAAAAAGGGAAAAATCACACATTCAACACACACATGAAAAGATTGAAAAAGTATGGCAAGTTCTAGCAATGCACAAATAAATGGAATACTTTACGAAACCAATATGCCCATTCGCAAATAAAATGAGGAAAAAACAAACGTTCAACATCCAGATTGGCCTAAGCTGTTTGCATAAAACTCATCTTTTGACACTGTCTCTGATTGCATATGATTTTGATGGCCATGCATAGCCATTGAATGCCAATGCAAAATAAAATAATTATAAAGGAAAATACGACGACAACAACTTGATATTCGGGAGGAAATGAGTAAACGGCAAGCAAATTAAAATGAGAAATTGGAAAAAAGAATCATATACACTGAGAGAATGTACACTGAACACTGAACAGAATGCATTCATGAAATACATACAAAATAAAATAATGGCATGATGTTTGGTACACAAATTATGCTGGACAAAGTTTTGATTGGAACCGAACAACAGCAAAATTACGAGCAGCAGAATGGGGGGAAAAATTGCAAAAATTTACGCAGTCATTTTATATTGTGCATTATTTTACTGTGCGTTTGTGTTTTTGATATGTAAATAAATTTTCCTCTTGGTCGTTCGAATTAAATGGTATGGCATTTTCACTTTATGAATGATTTTTTTTTTGTATATAGAAAAAAAAAACATGCACACTATCGCATAGTGCGTTTTGTTGGATAAATACGTACGGCACCTCTTGATATCTCCACCATTGAAAAACTCTTCAAATATACTGAACATGTTAAAAAAAAAAATCTCTCTCGCTTTTGTATTTTTATTTTGTTTTCGTTTTTTATACAATTTCACATAGCCCTCGAAAAAAAAAATTACCGCTTAATGTTTTAACAGTAAAAATGTACAGTAAAAGTCGGGCAGAGTTTTCTATGAGTAAAAAAAAGAAAAAAAATTAACATAAATGTATAATGAAAAGTGCGTATGTAATGAGGAAGATATTCAAAACATTTCAATCCGGCCCAGTATTTTCCGTATTTCCTCCGATATTCAACACTTATGCAAACATATGTCATTAACCTGCAAAAAATTATTATTAACCCAAAACATAACATTCAACTTTCAACATTCAAATTTGTAATAGCATTTTGCACAATTCCACATATTCCTTCACATTCCAAATCATAAGCCCAAAGCACTGAAAATCCCGTAATCCTTTTTCCATATTACAAATATTATACGTTTAACATTTAATATATACGATACACGGCATTATCATAGCAATGGAATGAGTTAATTTTACAAATGCGTATGGGATTTTTAACTGTGTTACAAACTATTTCATTGATTGAGTGTATTTCACGGTGTTTTGTGTGCTATTTTCTCCCTTCCTTTACTATACTTTGTTTAGGTTTAGTTTAGATATTGTTTGGCTTTGAATCAAAGTCAATGGCTAATGTTAAATTTTCGCAATTACTTTTCATTTGAGTGTTGTGCACATGGCGTGTGTGTGTGTGCAGCAGCATGCATTCGATCAAAGATAATAAATGAGCCGATAGAATGGAAGTAGAAGTTTGGTAGGTAATCAGAGCGGTCATCGCCCTACGCATTACGCACCTTCGTTACGTTGGTTCAATGAACAACAACGAACGACAATACAAGACGGTTAAAATGCTTTCGATTTAATCTATTTAAGATTTGAAGAACGGTTTTCATTAAACTAAACTGAAATGTATGATATTATATGTATACATGAATACAGTATACATGTATATCCTTTTTAAGTGTTTCCTGCATATAGCCGTCTTCAAATTATTATAATCGGTCTTTGCTTGGCTACAACTCCCATCTGTAAACATTTATGCCTGTTTTTGGTTGTATTTGAATCAAAAATAAAGCAAAAATAATATGTGAAATTGTGTTGCATTTTCCGATGCTGAACGATTTGCTCAAATTTCATACAGTTTTCAATTTCCAAACAACAATCAATATCATCCATTTTATTATCTGAACGAAATGCATAGAGCATTGACTTAAATTCTTGAAATTTTCCCGGAAAATCTGGATAGAAAATATAAATGTGTCCTGACTCACTGAATGACGGTGATTTGCTATTTTTGCTATAATGATTTTTTTTTTTGAAAGATTTTATTCAGAATATGTGCAACAGTCAGCGTATTCTCGCATTTTATTTTCGTAGATGTTAAAAAGCGTGTAGGCGAAGCCTTTTGTTATTCCATTCACTTCAATACTTGCTGCTCTTAAGGGAATTCGAACGTTTAACATCTGTTGGCTGATGGGAAAATGAGAGAGAGAGAGAGAGAGAGAGAAAAGACCGGTACATGGAATATTGCACACAAAATGATATCCAAAGAAGAAGACAAAAAATCGTATTAATGAAAATGAATTGGTCGAAAGTCATGAACCTTTTAGCGTTTGGGTTCCGTACAGTTCATCAGCCCATGTTCAAATGTTAAATTGTTTTGGAAATGTACGAATAACGAAGTGATGAGCGATAGAGAAAATAAAAGCACATAAGAAATTCTAGGAATAAAAGTATTCATACAATATACAACTAATTTATAAAGATCTACATCTTATATCACATAGTGGATGGAGATTGGACTGTGAGCAGAGAGTTGGATTTTTTTTTTCATGCATTTTCATATTCTATGGTCGCATTGATTTCGGTTGTGCTTTTAACAATATATCTTTATATTGATTAATATGGCCATTTTATGAGTGTGAAGAGTGAAATATGTATGGATTTGAGTATAGCTATCAAATTTAAAGTGTAAAACTGTAAAACGCATACATTCCCATCGACCATGTTTCGGAGGTAACGGAATTTAATTCATTTTTTTTTTTAATTTTCGTTTTTATTCTATTCTTATGAAGCAAAAAATAATTCAATGAGTGAAACGATCGAAGCGACATTTCAAATTTAAGTTGAGAAAGAAATGGTTTATTACAACTAAGCTGCAGTGGAAAAACAACCAAAACAGAAAAAAAGCGAAGAAATAAAGAGAAGAAGAAGAGGAAAAGAAAACACACACACTGATTGAAATCAATGAAAGCTTGTTAACAGTCAATACACTGTGTACTTTTTTTCATCATTTTATAGACATGCCACTTTCGTTCTATTGAAAAATGTAGCGCAGAGTTGGTTTTTGGTATTGCAACTATAGTTAAAAATAATAATGCTTCCCTTTTCCTATGCATTTTCACTATTCCCATTACCCATTTCCCATTTCTCATATATAGTTTCATATTTCCACACACTTGTCCACTGGCATGCATAGCAAACATCTCAAAGGTTTAACTACTCCTTCATTTTTAACGCCTGCGTTACGACAGGGATCGGCAATAACACCACGAAAACCGTTAATATCAAAGTAGCTTTTTAGAACGACGTGTTATATGCACTCGTGAAATGAACAAACATTTTCATTTTTTTTTTGTTGAATTTCTTCGAATATATTTATAATTTTCCAATCTATATTTTATGCGTAGAAAAATACACTCCATGATAGGTTTTCCGTTTAATATTATTTTTATTTCAACTCACATATGGATTTTTTTTTTGTTGGATCCTATTATGAAAAGGGTTAGCAATGAGCAATGGACAATAGGCACCCGAAAATCATCTATTAACGTAAAATAAGCCAAAGTCGAATCCAATTTTGATTTTCCATAAATTTCGTAAAATGGTTCAGAGAACAAAAGCTAACTTTAACGACTAAGTATTGTAAGAACAAATGAAATGGTTGCTATTTATCAACCACTAGGCATGCATCATCATCATTATCTCCATTTAAATGGTCGAAACATGTGCGAAACTATTTACTCTTTTGTATGATATGAATTCGATCCAAGCAATGTTCAATATCCAACGAAAATTTCATTCGGTTCGGCTCAATTTTCATTGCGCGTTCATTTCTTTCCACTTTCTGAGTGTTTATCGTTTTCTTTTTTCAGTCAGTTCGTTTAATGGAAAAATGGACGGAACATGGGTTTCTGTGCATTTTTATAGATTGTTCGTGCCCGTTTTTCATGTGTGTGTGTGTGTGTGTGTGTGTGTATAAGCTATTTTCCGTCTTCGTTCGTATTCATTTGTGCTTAATGTCATCAGATCTGTGCAGCTGCTTTTCAAATTTAAAATTCGATTTATTCTTTTTTCCCAACTCGTCCACAATTCACAATACTTATGAGGTAACAAAGTTCACATCAGTGCACATTGTTTTTTCCATATTTTTTCCCCCCTCCTGTTGCGATTCAAATAGCTGATGCTTCTCGAGTTCGACCCGAAGAATAAAAGGAAGATAATAATTCACTTGGCTGCATCGATCCAATTGACAACATACGAAAAAAAAAAATACCAAAATTTCAAAGGAAAATAAAAAGAAAAGCAGGAAACGATGAAGGATTGTGTTTGATGGCTGTATGAGTAGATCACCGCTGTGAATTTGAAATTAGCTGCCTAAACATATTCACTCTTAAAGATTGCAAAAAGAACTTACCATTAGAACAAAAGTACCGAAGAGATTGAAAACTTCACGGCCAGCAAATATGTCAAAGAATTGCTCAACACAAAAGAACCGATGATCCGATGACAAAGAGGCAAAAGAAACACATTTCCAATAAATGATGATGAATAAATAACAGAAATATTTAAGAGAATATTCAAATTATTTTAAACAAATCTAAATTAAATTTACTATGCATCCGAAAAATCATCCCTAAAATTTTCATTAATTTTTTTAAAAAATTGATTTAAATCAGCCCCCCCCCTCCCCTATCCTCTTTCTGAAAATCTGACCTCGCAGTGCACACTGCTGGTATATGTATATATAAATATGTATATCGATACAAAAAAGATACAAAATGTGATGCTTGCCTATGCATTTTATATGCATCGATATATGCACAAAATATGAACAAGGCAAAACTGAAATGTTCAGATGCCATGTAAAAAGTATAGCGCATACATATGGTACACTTGATAGATAAAATTTGAACGAAATGGGCGAACAACGAACAGATGAAAAATGCACAGAAAAAATTGTGGATTAAAAAGGGGAACACAGATATTTTTCTTAATGCTTGCCTATTGTAGAGACAAGCGAGAACGAGAGAAACAAATATTGAAATCGCGCAAGACAAGTTTAAAAACAACCTCTTCTTCCATCATTTTAGCCACCGCATTTTTTCCCTATTAGCAAAAAATCAGAAGAAAAAAGAACCTAAAAATGCACACACACATACACACAAACACAGGCACAAACACCGGATTCAGTTGTGCGGCTGGTTCACTCTTTTTAGCACAGTCAAATAATCGGCAATTTTGAGCAACATCTGAAATTCAGAGTGATTTCAATCGACTCATTTTTCTCTCATTTTCATCATTTAAATAATTTATAATCATTTCAATTGCATTTTTCGTTTCATTGAGTGACTCAATTAACAAACAGAAATATTATAATTTAAAAAAAAAAAGAAGAAGTAAAATCAAAAATAGGCAACAACAAAAAATGTGCCGAGTGTGTAGTTTGAGATAATGAAAAAAAATCGTGACTCCGCAGTACCTTCAATCAACATCATCTGAAATCTAAAGAAAATCGAAAGGGATGAGATCATTCATTTGAATATGTGCAATGTGCACCATCCACACTATACACACACACACACACACACACATCATACAAGTATATCTGAATTGCTGTACAGCTATTGGGTGTTGTTTTCATCACATAAATGTGCACCAGAATGATTTGGTGCTCGCAAAGAGTTTCATCCATTTTCATCCTGATTTAAGAACCATTGTATTATAGGACTCAAATCAATCAATAATGATGGGCATGAATTCAATCAAAAACATATTTCATTTCATCCATTTCTGCTTTTGTATGGAATGCGATCTGTCATCAAAGAGCCAAAACTGGACTATAGTTTTGGATAATGAATAGCCGAAAAAGAAAATCGAGCATATTCAGACAGAAAGAAAAAATAAGTATTTTACTATTCGGTAAATGATTATTATTTTATAAGATTGGCGTGAGCATTCAATCGAACATTTCGTTTTCAGCATGAAAATTTTCAGCTTTCATCGTTCAAAGCAAAGGAATATTATTTTATTCATTGTGCCCGAAAAATGACTGCCATCAAAAATACATTGTATACCTCGCATTGGGCCACAAGAATAGAAGCACACAAAAATTGCTGATCATGATTGTGGCTCGGTATGTATATGGATGTGTTCGTGTGCATGCTCAAACGATAATCAAAATGACATAGGACACATTATGGACTACGGAATGAAGGAGAATAAAAAGGAAAAATAACCGATTCCGAGCTTGTTTTTGATGCTCTATGTGCTTGGGCACGTTTTAATGCCACCAATCTCTTCCTCATCATTATATCTTTCATGAACAATTATTAGTTGTGCTATTGTTGGAGTAGAAAGTAGCAAACAACACACGGGGTATTATGTAATATAATTTCAAATGGAGGCTAGCAAATAGCAACAACAACAACAGCAACAACGAAAAAATTCACTTGGTTCGCTCTTTTTTACATTCGTTTGTTCTTATTATTTGAGTATTCAGTATTCGGTATTCGCTTAATGAATATATAAGCGATCGCTTAAAATCATTATGTGCATTTGTGTATAGTTATGGATTTAGCGAATTTAGGAGAAACATCCACCATCGCAAATTATTAAATCCGAAACATCGAATTATTATCAAAGTCAATGACGAAAAAAAAAATAATAATATTTTATATTATCTTATATATATATGTATGTGCATTTTAAATAAAAATCCAGCTACAAGCACATAAATCAACACACCTACATCCCTTATTCATTGCTCACTGCTCACATATCCGTGCTACTGAACTCATGAAAATGTATCGAAGTGGGAAGGAATAATTGACTGGATTTTACATCGATGTAAATAGTAGTTTGGTTATCCATTTACTCCATTTTTTTTTGGTTTTTTTTTTAAAAGCTCAATTTGATTTGGCGATGACATTTTATGTCGATATCGCTTACCATTCCATTTTTCGATAATTACTTCAAAAAAATTTCATCGTTTTTTTCGACTGAATCTGTCGATGTGTTGAGCTTTATTCCATGCAAACGGCGTTCGATTAAATGACAAAGTTACAATTCATTCTCATACGTAAAAATCGGTTCGGTCCATTTTTCCGAAATGATATTTTGTAAGTTTTATAAGCAATATATAAGAAGAAATCCGCTTAAAATGTAACAACTTTTCTGTTTGTTCAACGCTGAGCACTGGTTCTTTTCGTCCCATTTTAAAGATGTTTCAATGGTAAACTTTTCAAACAATCATTTTCAAACCATCTCACATATAGTGCGATTCAGAATCGTAAAGAATAATCTGTTGCTGCACAATACGATTCTCGCATTCCATGAAAATCAATATATTTATGGAAAAAAAAGAAGCAAAACGAGTCCATCTAGCGAAACCTTGATTTAAAAAAAAAAAAATTAAAAATGAATATCATTCAATAGTCCGAAAATTCCAATTCCACATCTCGTATGTAAGTTTACAGAGGTCAAGAATCAGAACAAATTTGAAATTCAAGTGAACGCAAAGAAGAGAAGAAAAAAGAAAAAACAACGACAAATTGATGTAATGTAATGCGGCTTTTTTGCTTTGTGGTTCATAGTGTGATTTATAATAAACTAGTTTTTGCATGCTTTGTCAATTATAGATGAAAATACGTCTCTGTCTATCGCTCATTCTGTATTTTTTTTCGTAAACAATTTAATATTTCATGAATTTGGGGCTTTTCGTGAATGGATTTCCAATATCCCAAATTGTTGCCATCAATAGTTGGCAATTTAATTGACTGAATTTTATTCATTTATGACACGTTGGCGAGCAACAACAAAAAGCATCGAACCACTAACACATTTCATTCTATTCATGCAACTCAAATTGTCTTTGCAAATTTGCTGAATGGAACCAGTTTTTTTTTCTCTTCTTCTTCTTTTTGTCTCTCATACTTCATAAAATGTTTGGTTGAAATTCATAAAACAAAGCAACAAACGATTGAGCGAGAGAAAAAAAGAGACACACGACCACTGTGTAATTACATATTCGCATTTAAAATTGAAACGAAATGATATTCACAATTGGGACCTTCACAGCGCACAAATTTCGTGCACGGGCATACACATAGTTTATATGGCTAATATGCGCGATATTTTTTCGTTTTTTTTTCTTTCAAATCCAAATTCCATTCGAATTGTTCGGCGTGTTCAGTGTTAAGGAATATCAGCAGATTTTTGTTTTTTTTTGTTTTTTTCCTTTGTAAATGTTTGACGATCGATATTCGGTACTCGGCACTTTTATGAATTTGGTTTGCATTCAAAATGCTAATCGAAATTTAATGTACGTGTTGTGTTGTTTTGATTTGGATATTTGTTTTAAGAAATTTCATATCAAAATCACCGTTAGAATTCGAAATGACATCGTAACGTTTTTTTCGTTCAATTCACATTTTCATGATGAAAATGGAAGAAAAATAATAAATAAATTAATTTGAAAAGATTGACTTTGACTGAAATAAACGTGACATAACAAATCATTCTTGTTGCATATACAAAAAAAAAAACAAAAAAATTGCGAGACCGCGATCACTTAATTCCAATGTAAAATGCTAAAATATTGTCAAATGCTGTCAATTGCTGGAAAAAGCTTACCAACTGTTGTCCCCTTCAATATTTTGTCATTGAACACAATTGAATGGCATTTGAACATTTGAAGAAATATTTGTGCACGATTGCATGCATACATACACACATACATATACATATATTTTGTCATAAAATTCATTCAATGTACCAAATTCCATAAACTTAAATGATTGAATACTGAATACTAAATAACACTGAATACAGACAATTTTTCAATTTGAAGATTTCACGAATCATTGAATTTATTACAAGCAACACAATGATCAAATGCCAGCTAAATTAGCATAATTTCAATTCAGTCGTGTGGTTCGTTCTGAAACTAAATCTATTTATTATTTATTTATTTTATTTTTTTTTTACAATACTTAAATTTTTTATGAATCGTTACTCAAAGAAACAGGTTGAATGGAATGAAATATACTTATTTCGCTTAGAAAAATTATTCTAATTTTGATAGAGCTCAATATTACGCATATCGAATTCGACCTTCATAGTATTCACATAGAAATGATTCTTAAAAGACTCTTAACTTTACTTCTTTTTTTTTTTGAATTGATTTCCGTTATTTGATTATCACATCTGAAGGCCAAGCATTCAAACTGAATCAATCAAAGATCTAGAGTCTGGACGAATTGTGCATTCAACTTCGGCATTCAACGAAGAAAAATGACTGCAAAATGACATATTTTAGATTCCGATTTGGCCCGGAATGAATATATGTATGCAGTGTATTATTGATTTTAAATCTTCGAAAAACGAAAAATATCTTTTTCATCAAATATCTAATTACTGAATTTCGAAATCGAAGCGATTTCACGAGTATTCTTGGTTGTATTTCGGAATATTTCAATTGAATGGCATATTGTGGCCGCTTCTAATATGATAATAATTATACATTAGGCTGAAAAAAAGGGAGGTTTTTTTTCATTATAAAATTGAAATGAACGAAGGTTATTCGAGATTTCCTGATGCAGTCGTTCATTTATGTATAATAGATTTTTCGAACAAACTTTTTAAACAGAATCGAAAATGTGTTTTTGATTCGTAACTCATTAAACAAATGCTCAAAATATTTAAGGCATTTGATGAATTTGTTTCATATTTCACTTGTTACGAACAGTTTTGCTATTTTGGAATTTTCCTTTCGTTCCCTTTTTGATAACAAATAAGATCCATGCCGTTCACTTTTGACATGGAACATTTCGAACGTTTCAGTGTGTGATGTGCCTTTTCTATGCGCTGAGAATCCAAATTTGAATTGTTGTTTTTGTTGGATTTCTTTTTTCGATGTAATCAAAATGAATTTGACTTTAGGTCAAGTTTGCTCGATCAGAATAAATATTATTGAATATAACATTATTGTTTCGTATTCAAATCATAACAATTTTGTGTTTGGCGTTGTTTTGTTTTTCCTTTTTCGCGGCAATAGCATTGACTAAAACTGTAATTTTCATTCAATTCATGTGTTTAGTTTTCGCTAAATCCAAAAATGACTCTAATTGTATATAATTATACCGTTATCATTTGGCTTTTTGCGATTCACTTGCAAATCTACAATTTGATAGTTTATTTATTGATTTTATTATTGATGACTAAACGAACATTTTACGAAATTCAATTGGTGAACCGATTGAATGATTCGAACACGGAATCGTTTTATTGTTTGTAATATGAAATATTTTGCAAGTTCATATCCGATATTCGTCATTAGGCCGAATAATTTAAAATAATGTGTGACTTTTAAATGTAAAATATTTTGAATTCATTATGAACGATGAATTCAGAGAAATCAGATTCATTTATTAAGCCGATAGTGTGGTATAGATTAATGTATTAATTTGCGCATACGGAATACGGATAACACGGGCCGATACGAAATTAATTTTATATTGTCAATTAATTTTTCCGATAAAGTACTGAAATTACCCATCAGATTATATTTATTATTGATTAAATTGAATTGCTTGATTAATTTAGCTTATTTGTCCGATGCGTTCGCATGCTTTAATCGTTTCATGTTAACACAAAAAAAAACACATTTTCGAATTTTCAATCATATTTTTTTTTTTTTTGCTCATAAATTTTGTCATTTAATCAACAGGTTCCTTGCATAATTAATAAAATAATACTGCGTTGAATGGTTTATTGTGTGTGGTGTACACTCAAATTACGCGATTATTCTTTCAATCTTACTGTCAGTCAGATCAGATGTTTTGCGGTTTAAATATTCGAAAATGGAATCATTCGAATGATGTGAGATATAATAATATAAATAACAAATAGTGTAAACGATCAAATAACAAGTTGTACGCTTCAAGTAGACAATTCCACCAATTCATTGATTGAACAAAAATGATTCAATATATCGAAGCCCCAAGCGTGTTCAAAGCAATCGACAATATGAAAGTAAAAAAAAAAACCGTTTTTATGTGAATGAATTACAAGCAATCAACCAGCTGCATAATAAATGTTCAAAACTATCATTTAGTAAGAATTTATCACATGCGAATATCGGCTGAATAGATATTTCTCTTTTATTTCATTTTTCCTTTCTTTTCTCTCTTTCTCTCTCTCTCTCTCTCTCTCTC
>GL501517.1:4988818-4998952 GCA_000149185.1 Mayetiola destructor
GAATAGTATTATTTCTTCTTTTATTTCTATTTTCCTTTCTTTCTCTCTTCTCTCTCTCTCTCTCTCTCTCTCTCTCTCTCTTTCTCGTCATTTTGTGCAATGAATGCTCAACGAATTTGTGCAATTTTCTAGGTAAATGTCAGGGAAGTTGATTCGCATTCGGTATTCGTGATCTACGATCTGCGACATTATTATTTAAATTCAAATATATAGATTTTTAATCATTTGGCGATTTGTGTTCTCTCAACTCGTTTGCATTTTTTTTTCTTTCTCGGTTGGCATTTTTAATATTGTTTTTTTGTTCCTGTTTCTTCTTTTTCTTCTTGTTGTTTCTTAGCGTCGAATAGAAATAGGCAGCCGCCGTGAATTAATTACGTACACAGTACACACATACGCACACTACACTAAGTACAAACTACGAACGAAGCATTTTCGAGGCTTGAATAAATGCATTATATGACAAAAATGACGTTTCGGAAATGCAAAATGCAATCAGTCCCATTGCCAATGTTTCACATTGAACACGGAACATTTTAGGGGACTGTTATTGCAATTTTATACATACGCCTTACATGAATGCATCTATTTTCCAAAAACTGGATTTCATATGTCAAAAGAGTTTAAGAAATGAATTCTTTCTTTTTTCTTTCTTCTTCCGCTTTATTTTTTGTATACTCAATGTGCGCGTGTGTTTGAGTACAATTCTTTTTTTTTTTAATTTTTTTCTTTAGATCTGACTTTGGCTGGGTGTATCGAATGATTATGGAGCGAAAATTGTGAATAAAATTGTTCGGAAAAATGATGTTGATGTTTTTGGCAATGAGATTTAAATAAATTATTTGTCACTTATATATAAAATAGGCTAAATCGTGTGATTTGCACCATTTGAAATTTTTAAATTATTTTGTTGTACCATTTCCTGAATTTTGTTGCCACACTACCGTTCTTACCGCGGACCATATGCTATGTCACCGAATACCGCTGCACATTTTTTCGATACGCATTTTGTGGTTTTTCTTTTTATTCATTCACAAGGAAAATGTCGAGAACATTCTGTGAAAATGGACGGCACATCATGTTACGTGCATTTTCATCGAACGTTCCCGTCGTTTTTTCCGTTTCAATTGCAAACTATTCTCACGATGAAATGCAAAAAAACTGAAAGAGAAAAAATTTGTAACAATTTAAAATTTTCCGTTAATACTTTTCTCGTTTCGCGTCTTGTTCGGTGGCATTCTTTATTTGGCATTAATATTGTTTTCGACTTTTGTTCGTCTTTGCTCGTTTACGTTAGCATTTGTTGTGTGCGTTTTGTTTGTTTGTTTTTTTTCGTGATTTTTATCAAATTTTATAAAAATATGCTGCGAGCAAATCCAAAGTAATATAGAAAACCATTCACATAAATTCATATGCACGCATTTTCTGTCCATGTCTTTCAGTTCAATTCATTATTGTAATTATGATTGCCCAGTTTAAGATACATGAAATAAGCGAACCGTTCAAATTCGCTTCGGCAAAAAGAATATACAGAAAAATTTGTTGGAACGGAAGCCCATTATTATTACATGCAGGGCAACGTGTACTTATCGCCAGTACGTACTCTAGTAAAATTATTTTAATGTTTGGTGATACTTGTGTACGTGTGTGTGTGTGTGTGTGTAATGATTAATTCTAATGTTTTTTCTTTTCTTTTTTTTTTTTGGCTTTATTATTACAATATGAAAATGATATGATGTGCTTTAGAAGGATTGCCCGTAAATATTGGATTTCATTTGAGAATTTCAACGGCATTTTGTTTTGGTTTTTTTTTCGTTATTGAATTCCTAAATGCTGATCGGCTGAATACGAGAAATCGGAAATTATGGTGAATGGCTATCCATCGAAACTCAAATATTTAACCATAACGACATCACATGCCGTTTTTTTCCTCATAAAAACAAAGCAATAATATAAGCTATTGAATTTCTTTTCTATCATTGTCACTCATAGACCATAACATTAGTTGAATTCTGTGTTGTTGTTGTTTTTTTTTGTTTTTTGTTTCTCATACGAAAACAAGTCATTCAAGTGTTTGTAGCTTGCGAATCGTAATTTCGATGGTCGGTCGTGGATCATGAAAAGAACTGAATGTCTTCAAATGAACTGAAAAATAAAGAGAGCCAAACTTAAGTACACAATACGAAAAATATTTTCTTAGGGCGTTGCCGCACTCGTTCGTAATGCCAATCTATGCGAAGTGCATCAGTCGAACCATTCTGTGGTGTAGCAATTATTGCATTGTTTTTCCTATTCTCTTTGGTTATTTTTGTTCAACGAAAATGAGAATAAAAGCAGTTAGAACAAGAACAACAACAACAACTGGCTGATGGCTAGTGAATGACATAGATGAAGAAAATAAAAATAAATCAATTTTTTCGTCATTATGTCGAGCAAAAAACAACAAAAGAAGAAGAAGAAGAAGAAGTAGAAAATGAAGAAAAAGAATAGTGAAGAAAAGCGTATTTTGGAGTCTTAATCATTTCATCAGTGAGTGAGAAGTGAGCAGAGTGAAGAGAGGACCAAAAACTTTTCTATGCTTTATCGTTCACAAATTTTTCTTCATCTTTCTTTATTGATTTTCTGCTTTCTGATTACTTTTCATCAATAAAATCGAGAAGAAGATGTGTGTTTTTGATACGACCGAATCGTTGAGTCGAGTATCAAAGTTTTTTTCTTGCCCTGGAATTGTTGAAAACAAATAAAAATTGAAATACAAGTTTGGGTTTGGAAGTAAATTGTTCAGAAATATAATACAAGTATAGGAACATTTTTCGCATCGATCAATTTTTCAACGGGAACACGTTGACTTTGCTGTTACTAGTCCTGCCTAATTTTCTCTAGTATTCTACAAAGAAACGTAAACTGCATTGGAATTTCAACCAAAGAACCGAAAACCAAATACAATATCGATGAAAACAGAAAGCGCAACAACCAAACGACGAGGGACATTCAAATAATACAAAACTCAAAAAAAAAATCACTTGAATAATTCCAATTCATTTTGTGAATTAAATTTAAAGGTTTTTCTTTTTTTTTGGTTTCGTTCATTTTAGAATCTATAATGAAAGACAACGAATAGAAATCAATAACGAATATTTTTATTCGTCAGAAACGAAAATATATTATTTATTCCAATGTGATGACAACAACAAATCACCGAAACGATCGTGCCGCACAAAATATAAATTGTAAAAGCACACAAGCAAATTGAATGCGCTGAACTATTGTGAATTTCGAAAGAAAAACAGATATTTCGTTAACAGATGTATGATAGTCGTTTTGTACCATCATGACTTTCTCGCGTCTCCATCAATTTCATTCATTTTATGGAATTCAAAAGGATTCAATTTGAACAAATGGTTATATTAAGAAATCACTAAAATTTTATGCTTGAATTCAAATTTTCCCCTATCAGCATCACAAAGGATCCCAAAGAACAAGCTTTTTCTCTGAAGCTTAAATGTTATGGACTGTGAATTTGATGCCATTTTGCGTAACTTGTCCTGTTTAATTTCAAATTTAATTCATCTTTCTTTTATGTTGCATACAACATTCTTTAAGAAAACTCATTATTTCTGTCATACGAAAGAAAAAATTGCGTTGAAATGTCCGTATGAAGAGTGACAAATTGATGCATAACTTTTCACATGTATTTCAATTTGTCACTCAAACGTTTGTTTGATTTAGAAGTTTTTATTGTGTCCATATCTAAATAGTTCATTCATTTACTTTGCCAACACAAGCAAATCTTTACCGACAAGAATTTTACTTTTTGATTTTGCATATTCAGTTTGTGCAATGGTTAGCCGATTCGAAGGAGGCGTTTTTTTTGTTCTTTTTCATTTCGCTTTTGCTTTGTCAATTTTTTATTTTTTATATTAAATGAACATTCTCAAGAGGAATGGTGAACAAAAAAAAAAAAAAAATAAGGATTAAATGTTGACGTACAAACGAAAAGTATTCCGAATATCGCCTGGAATCGAGCTCAAATTCATGAAATAATCAAATGCAAACGGAATTTCGTCACTACTTTCAATTTCGTTCGAAAAATTCACTTTTCATTGAAAACATAGCATTGTGGATTGTAAATATACCCGAAACTTATGTTTTTCTTTTCCTCGTTTTCTCTCTCTCTCTCTTTTTCTCTTTTTCTATCTCTCTCAATCTGTTTATTTGGCTGTCTGTCTGTCTGTCTGGCTGGCTGGCTGGCTGGCTGGCTATCGGTTGAATATTCTCTCAGTTCACATAGAATGTGTTGCATTTGCAAACATGTGTAAATATACAATTTATATAGCGCTGAGTAAACAGCACATAAATACAAAGCACAAAATACAAAACACAACAGTACATAGCGGACTTTTACTTATTGACATCCAGCTAACCAGTTGAATTCGGGTCGTCCAAAATCGTTTGCCGAAATTTCGTGTGTGCCAAAATTGAGAAAATGGAAATATCAGAGAATTCAGTTTATATACAAACGTAAAATGTACGTTATATTCATATACAATGTACATTGTACACCATGTTTTTATTCAATGCAGATATATGCGATGTGCGCTCATCACATGGCCAAAGAGAATTCCAAAATATTCAACATGACGGATATTGCCAATTTTATGCTGGCAAACACATTTTTACCGGAATCATTATCCAAACATTTATTTTTCTATTGGCATGGGTTCTTTTCGCATTTCACTTTTGTTCATTTTTGATTCAATTTCATTTCGTTTGAACACAAGCTATCCCGGGGTTTAGTGAATTGGTGGTGAAGATTTTTTGGCAGCCAACAATTTTGGAAATTCATGTATACATAAGCAGACAGACACGCACATACAGTAAACAGTTTCATTTTCATTTTGGAATGCGTCCAGTTGAGGGTGAAGCAACAGGCTTAAATACTGACACTATCAATTCAATTCGGAATCAGTTGCATGTATCATATATGCATTATGAATGTAAATTTCTTCAAATTCGGAATCCTATCTTATTATTCTGTGAAACTTTTCACATTTCACAAAAGAAACCGCTTACTTACTTCATTGCTATAGCTAAATATTTTTTTTTTTGAATATATGATCATATCAAGTATAATAATTTATTAATTTCACTGAAAATAATGTACAGCGCTTCTGGTGGTCCTTCACACTTCATCATACCATAGAATTATTATCATTAGGCAAGAAAAAAAAACTAATAAAACAAAATCACCATTGAATCGGATTCATTCAATGAATATAACCACGAATCAGCTGAATAGAGTGCGTAAAATTCGACAAATCGAACAAATTAAAAAAGGAAGACCCGCCAAAAAAAAAAAAAATATGCACACAAACAGCCCATTTGGATTCGGCAATAGTCGAGAAAGTGAAATTACAGTTTGACTTTGAAACGAAACCGAAACTAACTATTTTTGCTCTTGATCTGAAAATAAATGTTTTTTGCACATTCATGAATATGGGATACGAAATATGGAATACATAGAATCGTTTGCCAAATTTCATTTTCCTTGTTGATTTTGGGGCACAATCACATACGAATGATTGAAATGTTTTAATAAAAACTTTTCAGTTTTCCGACATTGAACATTGATATGGCATATGGCAATATATTTGTTTCTGAAAAATTGAATGGCGGCGTCATGCAGCATTTTATTGTATGAACGAAAATGAATAAGCCATTTACGAAAAATTAAAATTAAATCGAATAAATCGCATATCCGAGCCGTTATTTGAGTAGATGGTTTAAACGAAATTAGTAATAATATTATAATAGTGGAGTTCTAGCTGGACAAAAACTCCAGCGACCAACAATTTAAATTCACTTTGATTTAAATTGTTGGGTTTTTGTTCCCCTTCATTCCCTATCGTATCGCTGGAATATAATAATAATTTGAATGACAGAATAAATGAAAGAGAAACAAAAAATATGTCCGACAAAAACCACCGAAACGAGACATTGTCATTCTTCCTATAATCTAAAAATCTACAATCATCATAAACGATGCCCATTTTTGTTCGCACGCAATGTTCCCCGAATCTTTAAAACACAACGAATATGTAATAAATTTATATACGAAATGGTTGAGTTTACCAAATATATAAATGCGCATACAGGCATCCGACCTAGGGCAACCACTTTCACGTTGAACACATCGGTCTGACGACGACGCAGACAGAGAGAGAGAGAGAAGGAAAAATGCACACACAAAAAAACGAAAAAACAAAAACATAAACAAAAAACAAAAAGAACGAACAGAGTACACAATTTTGAGCCGAGTCAAATGAAATTTGTACACAAAGAAAATGGCATTATAGTACAGAGCACAACATTCGAGCAATGTTCCCATATCGAAAGTGTAATGCCCGCAGATAGAGCGTACAATGTACAATGCTGAACACCAAACAAAAGGAATCGAAAAATACAAAATTGATGTTACATTTTTCGATTCTCCGCTAGTTTATTCCTCTGTTTTACGATTATTTTTCGTGTAATCATTCATCGTCATTGACCGAGGCAACACAAAAACTGCACACACACACACACACACACAAAACTGGCCAACAGAGAGAAGCAAAAGAAAAATAAAAAAGAGAGTTATTTATGAATTCTACCAATTCGAAAAAATTGTGAGAATGAAAAAAAAAATTATAAAAAAACCAAATGGGAACGAGTCGCAAAAAGCAAAAAAAAAAACTGAAAAATAAAACCGAAATAAGGCAGTCCAATCATATAGAACTTTAAAATGTCGAAACATACATAAACCAGACGATGGAAATTGAACGACGAATGAGCCGAATAACGAAAAAGAAACGAATCCGGAAAATGAATAAAAAAAAGAACCGAACAAAAATATAAAAACGCGAAAAAGGGGATTGAAATTTGTAAGTGTGGCACAAGACGAACGTTTTAACGACAGTTCAACCGAGTGTATTTTTTTGAGAGCGCATGACCAAGGCCAAATATCCGCCGAAAAAAGTGTTCGTTTCGTTGAATTTTAACGAAAGAAATGTGAGAAGAGTTCCAGTACACAAACACACACACACACACATATATATATACATACATAAACACAGAAACACACATAGACACATACTAAACCGCATACAATTTACCATATTTATAGCTGATGAAAAATTCTGATGAAACCCTATGAACGAAAATTAGCAACGTTGTGCTAAAAAAAAAAAGCCAAAAAAAAAACACTGAAATATATTTCTGCTTTCAGCCCAATCTTCTTGCCTAGATGTTCATATAATCTTTTGACATATTTTGCATTATCCCATTTGCAGAAGCTACGAATAAAAAGTTCACAAGCCACTAATAAAAAGAGAATAATCCTGGAATGAACTGTATATTCATTAAATTCGTATATCCTCGAACCTCGAACGATTGAATGCATTTTTGTTTTTTATTTTGTTTTGTCGGTTATTTTTGGTCGTTCATTCGCATTCGCATATTCGTAAGATTTTGTTTTGTTTTGTTTTTTTGTTTTTTGGTTTTCGTGTGCGTTTTTTATTTGGATTCGTTCATTATTATTTGCACTCGCAGTATATTTTGGTGTATAAATATACATACGATTCGTTTGTCTCTTTCTAGTATTGCATCCTTCCATATGCTATCGCGCGCGTTTGTTCATAGTCAGTCAGTTGTGCGTGGTGGGTTCATGAACGTTTCTCTTCATTATAATTTTGTTTTTCATTCTTTCTCTTTCTCTCTCTCGCTTCGTCGTTTTCATTACGATTTTTGTTTATTCACAGCCATTGCTGTTTTGTTATATTGTCTTTGCATGCATTATTATTTTGGACTTTTCCGTCTGGAATCGTTTTACGAGTCAGAAATTGCATTCAAGGTTTTTCCATTTAGCTCTTGCATTAAAAAAAATTCATCGAAAGGATGACTAAGAAAGAAATACGAATTGTAAAATAATATATTTTTTTTTCCAATTTTGTATGTCGCTTTGCTCATGTTTCGCCGAAATTGATTTTGTTCTCTGTTTCGATTCATATTTGGATAATTTTGCTTCCTCCTCAATGTTTGCATTTTGGTTTTTTCTTTTTTTTCAACTTAACAATTTGCAATTACTCTTCTCTCCGTATTCGTCTCATGCTAATCATCACAAAACAAATATTGTACAATAATGAAAGTATGACTGTGGAGTTAGTTGGGAGTTGGCGAATATGTGCGTATCCAATTTTATTCATTGAAATGATCATCATCAATCCGTTGACGCAATGATATCACAGTGGCAGACGCAATCAATTGAGTCTGAACTGTATTATTATTATTATTATTATTATTATTATTATTATTATACGATAGTTCATTTTGTTTTTCTTCCTTTCTTTTCGATGCACATTGCACATTGCACGATTCTGAATTCTTATTGCAGTATTTTGTTGGAGTTTTTAGTTGTTTTTTTTCATTCTTATTATTTATTTCATTGTGAAATACATCCAGTCCAATGCAGTTCACTTATTTGACTAACGTCTGGAATATAATGCGTTCCATTTATTATGCTTTTCTTTCATTTTAATGTTAATTGAAACGAAAATAATACATAAAAGTCTTTGTTTTCGGCCAAAGAGAGACGTGCTCATACTTTCAATTGGCATTGGATTTATGAAAATAAAATTCTCATTACGTTGAAATTGAAAACAATTTTTCGCAATTTTGATGGCTATATTTACAAATTTCCGCATTATGCATTATACATTACGATGGCACGAAATAAACTTTCGTTCTTATTGAACGAGACCAAACATTTCAAATTGGAATTCGATTTGTAAATGGCTGCAGCTCTTTATTTCATTCCAAAAGAATGTCTTCTTTTTAAAGTGTTGTTTTTTTTTTCATTTTGTCACATACATTTTGCACATATTTTATATTCGGTTTGAAAAACTGTGGCATGGCTGTCAACACTGTCGCCCCATTATAATATGAATTTAATGCGTATTATTTCTTTGTAGTTTTGTATAGATGATGATGACCTAAACACAATCTCCGCTAAAAGTTCAGTGATCGCATGATCGGTAACATCGGAAGGTGTTCAAATTAAATGAATGACGCATATTTCTATAAATAAAAAGAAGAAAAAACAAAACCGTTGCCGGTTTCAATTTGGTTTCACAATGTGCCAATTTACCATTGAACAAAAGATATTTGTCGTTTTGCTTGAATTATGATTCGTTAAAAAAAAAAAAAAAAAAAAGAAAGAAAAAATTAAAATGTTCGAATAAATGCTTCGGAAAGCACAAAGCATACATGTTATTATGATTATCATTGAACAAAATGCAATTGCACACGTTTAATTATATCGATCGGATCGGATCGATCGATCGATTGAATCTGAAAATAGCAAAATACCAATTCCATCATTGAGGAGTTTGAGAGAGTCTGATGGATTGGCCATTGATTTGTATTCAATTTAATCACAGTTTGAGCACATCAAGGCATCAACTACTTTAGCAAACCATCATACATGATTAAATAAATTGATCTGTGTTACTCTCTCGAAATGCCATTAAAGGGACATAATAAAATAAACCAGTTTTTAACTCTGTACAGTAATTAAATCGAGTTCATTTCATTTTTCACGTGCAATTTTTCTGTTTTGAAGTGTTTTGTTGTTCACAAAACAAAACACAAAACAACGAATCATCCTTTTATGACAACAGCACAAAATTATTGTGCTATGCACTATGCATTATACATTTGTGTGTGACAGTCCTTTCGGTCCATTCATGATAATTAAAATAATTTTAGTTTTTGAATTTTTCTGCGTGCTTCGTTTGCTTTAATTTGCTCTATGCATTTTTCTGTTTCTTATTTTTTTTTCTTGTATTCACAAATAGCCCAGAAATATATCATCATCATCATCTTTCTCATTATTCATTATGCTGCTGGACACAGAAAATGCCAAGTGCCGACCGAGAAATATGCTAAAAGCAGAGCATACATGAAACATTTAGTTTCTCTCTATTGATTTAAGCGTCACATTCACAATTCACATACAACTTATCTTAATCGGTCAATTAATTCGTTGCTCTTTTTCAATCTCTCGCGCTCTCTCTCTCTCTCTCTCTCTCTCTCTCTCTC
>GL501517.1:5004092-5021125 GCA_000149185.1 Mayetiola destructor
TGCCCGAATGCTTAGGCACACTGCACACACACACACACACACACACACACACACACACGACAACAAATGAATTGCATCGCATTTTACATATTTTTGTCAATAACGCAAATGGCTCATCGCAAATGCTATTTGAAGCATCTTCATTAAATTTTATTATTTATATGCGTTCGCACAATAATCATTTGACCATGATATTTTAGCATAGATTTGAAGCGCGATTCTGAAATGATGATGGATAGATAGTTGCATAGATGGGATGCATATATATTTCGATATTAACGGTCACACCTGTATTTTGTATTTTGAATTCCGGTTATTGGTGGTGATACAACAAATGAAATGAAAATTGAGCACAAAACATCACGAACAAGTTCTAATATATGTTCGTATCATTCAGATCCACACAAAATTTTTGTTAGGCTTATGGCGAACATGCGTCTTATGTGAATGTACAATGGGCAATGTGCATTGGAATTTGCCATTTGCCATCCGATAGATTGGATGTGTTGTTATTGTTTTGTGTAAAATGTATTGGTTTTACGGAATACCGACCACAACTGAATACTGGTAACGTTATACATGCTTCCACGCGCCAATATATCGTTTAATGTTTCACAATTTCGCTATCGCATCACATTTTATATTTTATTATTTGATCATGTTCAAACTATTGTTATTTTATAGGCAGACATTAGGCAATGCAACTAAGCAGCATTAAACGTTTTGCATCGGCAAAAATCAATGAATTCGATGGTGTTTACATGAGCACATTCAATTTACACTTTGCCTGTCAATGCCTGTCAACGTTGTGTTATTTAATTATAACCAATAATTTTATTATGCTAGTTTCCTATAAATAATAATAATAATTGTTTCAACCAATTTTAATATAATAATATATCAACCATTATGAGCAATGAGCTCAACAGATCCCTGACTGATTTGCAAAATCAACTAATGACATATATGTGCAAATGTGCAAATGTGCAATGTATACACGAACACCGAACACCGAATATCCATCAATCGTTCACACACCATCCACAAATCATATAATAATAATAATTTTCATGTCCCTTGCGATTGCCATACAGTTCATATAATGTAATCTATTTCAGTAGGTATTTTATGCTATATTTAGTTAGGCCGATGCATCAAATTATGATAAATGTGTATCGTTTTGGAATTAATGAACGATTAGCGAAATGTTGACAACATTAACCCAATGGTAATTGGAATTTTTACTCAAAATCCAATCACAAATCGAACATTACAATTTGTTTTTCAATTCGATTGGACGTTTTTTGCGAAAGCTGACATTGCATTCGACAATCAAATCAACAGCTCATTTTATACAAGTAAAAACCCAATTTTTTCAACAGTCTTCTTTTCTTTTACATTAGAAATCATTCAACGCATTCAATAAACTACAAATAGATGTGAATAAATGGCCTTGCGACGTATAACTAAATATATGTAAAGTTACAAAATGAACAATAAACAATAAACACACATTGCCAATGTCATTGTGATTTTGATCACGGCTTATGTTAGACATCAGCACAAAACAACAATGGACAAAGAGAGCTTTAAAAATGTAAAACATAAAGAATAGGACAAATTGTAAAATGTAATCGAGAATTGAAAAAGAAATGGAACAACATTTCTTGCTAGTTTCAGTTGCTAAATTTCAAATGTCAGATCGGTAACGATTAATAGTGATCAGTGTGATTCTTTTGCATCCGAATTCACGATAATTTATATTTATAAAACGATGCATGAATTAAGTGGTCCTCATATCAGACAAGAAAATGTACATGAATTCATAAATACCGAATAATTGCCAAAGCCGCGATCGATAAAAGAAATACATACATGTGTAAGATTCAATAGAATTATACAATCACTTTAAACATTTTCTGGCATTGCCGATCTAGGGTCAAATTTGCGACCTGCGACAAATACAATATTTTGAAGGCGGCAAGGTTTTATCGGAGTCGCATCGAGATTGTGGCAGTGTAAATTTTTATGGTAGGAGTGTTCTAAAATCGCTTAGCATTGAATGATTCAAATGAAAAACAAAACAAAAATATTTCCATTATGTATTTGCTAGATTTGATTCGATTCCACACATGACATCGATAAATATATTTTAATTGAATCACTTCATTCAAATAAGAATTATATATTTTACCCAAATTTACGTGAATTTTGGATCCGCAAGTCCAATGCAAAGAATACATTTACGATATAAATAGAAAAGAAAAAACGAATTACATTCAAGGCATTGCATACATAGGGCAATAAGTTTTTCAGATAAATAATAATAATAATAATAATCAGTAATAAATACAGAAAACAGACTATGCATGTGTTCAATACTATACAATATTCAATATTCACCTTGTGATTTGTGCTTATTTACGAAAAATAAATATGAAAATTCTTTGATCGATCGATACTGCAATGATTGAATACAACGTGTTTAATGTTTAAGTGATTGTATTCATTTTTCTTGTTTCTTTTCTGGTTTTTTTTTCTTCTCGTTGGTTGCCACTTTTTGGGTTCCATTGGAACAAGTGAATAACAAAGAGACGAATGAAAAAAAAAACAAACAAACATAGTATGCAATCGTTGTGCGATTCCATTTTACTCGATTGTGATTTGTTTTTGCCTGCGATCGACCATTAACTAAAATAATTAGTTGTGCCAAAACTGATACAATCACATTGTATTTGATTGGTCAAAGTGAACGCGCAGAGAATGCTAGCAAATGAATATATATGTATTTTTTTTATTTAGGAATTCCTTCATTTTCGATTCAATTTTAGTTAATTCTTTTCCATTTTCGAATCCATTCTTAATTGAATTTCGAGAAGAAGAAGAAGAAGAAGAAGAAGAAGAAAAACGACCGCACCAATAAATCTATGTATAAGTGAATGGTCCGATTGATGTGAAATAATTTTTCAAAAAGCGAATATCGTTGATGGCTGCCATATTTTTATGCATATGAAAAGTGTTATCATTATCATTACTATTACCAAATTATATCATTGTCTTGAGAATGCATAAATTGAAATTTAAAAAGAAAAAAAAAGAAAGATATATATACTAAGGACCGCGTGGTGAAAACTGCATTCAACGATCAAGTGCTCAATATTTAAATTCATTTTAATGTGAATGAATGACAATAAATATGAAATGAGGACAATGCACAAGCACGAGGTCATTTTATAGGTTGTCATTTTTACGCTTCACAAAGTCAATGTGATATTATGGATTTTATCTCTCGTCCATATTGTTTTATCTCTTTTCGTTAAAAATATTCAAAATATCCAGCCGGAAAAAGTTGAATAATATTCAATTTTCGTCTCGAAAACTACAAAAAATTATTGCTTGTAATCAAAATGATAGAAATAGCGAAAAATATCGTTGAAGAACAAAAAAAAAAATTTGTGTTATTTCGTCTTCAATTCGATTTCCAGTATTATTATTATTATTTTTCCGATTCATTTGTACACATTGTTGCTTTTTATTCCAACAATGTCTTGGTTGAACTTATGGGAATCGATGTATAAAATAAATGCAAAACAAAACAAGCGAAAAGCGATATTTTTGGAATATTCAAAATTTAACAACGTCTTGCATTTATTTGTTTCATTTTGTCTTGTTATTTCGATTCTCGTTTGTTTTTTCAACGTCTCAAGAGAAGAAACAATAAAAGCGAACAACAGAACAGAATCTGGCAATAAAAATGAAAAAAAAAACAAAAAAAATTTAATATGATATGATGCGGCCATATCAACGTTACGATAGCGCGGTATATGGTTCCCCAATGCAAAGTGCACGAAAATAATGAAATATAAGAAGGCAAAAAAAAAAATCGAAATTCGCAAACAAACAAACGAAAAATGAAATGAAATGAAAAGAAGAAAAAAAACAGCACCAACAAGAATAAAAAATGCACAATATGTAACGTGCAAAGCGCTTAAAAATAGTACGGCCGAAAGTGAAGCGTCACAAACTGTTCCAGTTTCGAAATATAATCTCGTAATAAACATCTTTTGGAGTGTTTGAATTTATGATCGTGCACACATCGACATCACAATAAATTAGGCAATTTATTTAAGTGTGTCACCAACACCATGCAAACATCAGACAATTCTAAGTTTTTAGCCATTTGATTTGCTGCACTTTTTCGACAGCTTCGAAATGATCACTAATGATTTGTGTGTCTGTGATTGAATGCAAAATTGGCGAATGTTTGAAAGGGTTTGGTATAGAGTTGATGGAAACATCAATGATTCTCCGATTTGAGCAAAATAATAATATTATTTAATAATGAAAATTAAAAAAAAAAAAAACTAACTATTTATATTCATTTTCATCAGATCGACAGATGTTGCCACCAAAAAAGTACACCTTTTTAGATATATTGACTAATTTATTTAATTTAAATCCATAATAATGGATAGCAATCGAAATATATATGCCGAAAATTGGAAAAAAATTCTAACAGAAAATTAAATTCTTAATGTTGAAGTAGTTGATTGAATTGAATGCATTTTTCAGACGCGTTTTGTGGCATTGTGCATTGTGTGTTTCAGTTCATCAATAAAACATTCATATGTATAATATGTATGCATGCTGCATGCAGTGCTTGCGCCAGAAAAATGAATTAAAATAAAAAAATAAGAATGAGAACGAGAACGAAAATCTAAAGAGGTCCATGAAAAAATATGAATGCATTGCATTCAGACTCGCCACTCATTCCATTTTTACAGATTACATTTCAGTTTGTCGTCAACGTTGCCATGTCTTACAATTATTATTGTTATTATTATGATTATTTTGTTCTTTTCTCCTTTTTTTCTTTTCAAAACAACGAAATTAAAAAAATACGTTGCACACACAAAATTATGACTAAATGCAACGCTATCTGCATTTCGTTTTTCCTCTTCTTTTGTCACCATCACAAAATCGAATTTTTAAAATGAATGAAGGGGACAGAGTACAAATTCTAAAATGAAAATGCGAAAAAAAAGCAACAACAACAACAACAACAACAACAACATCATTTTTCAATGTTTCACAGAACTAAAGTGAATGCAACTGATACATTTGTTTATCGAAATGAATTGGTGAAATGAGCACGCGAAGGGATTTTTTTTATTCTTCTGTTTTTTTTTTGTTTGTACTTATTGCAATTGCAAATGCGTTGAAGCCATTTTTATTGCAAGAAGAGACGAAAGCAGGCTTCATCATGAATTTCTTCATATTGGTCTAAAGGCGGCTTAAGCGATTCTACTTGAATGCATGAGGTGATGTCATTCTTAAATGAAATTTAAGAGAATTTGTGCAAACAATTGAAATCGAACATGAACGGTATTTGAATTTGATGTTGATGTTGTTGTTGTTGTTGTTGTCGTCAATGATGACATTGTTTTGTTTTTTTTTCTTTTCATTTTCTACTATGCGCTTGATAATTGCGATGGCAAAACATTGCCGTAGATTGATGTCAATATTTGAAGTCTTTCGTGATAAGAGCCCAAACGGGCACACAAAAAATCAAGCTATTGAAAAGTCTGAAAGCTGAGAACGTGCTACCATATAAAAATCCAGTAATTGTACATTGTGCCAATTTATTCGCACAGCCCCATTTTTCGCGATTGAATTTTGGCAATTCAATATTTTCGGGGAATAAAGGATATCTGACGCAGACACTGATTTTATCTTTTGTTTCGCCAAAAGTCACACAGTAATACTACAATATTATAAATTAATCGGGGCAAAATATATTTGAAGCGAAATTAAATCTGGATTTCCATTCAATCCAACATAAAGAGATCTCTTCAAGAGCGCTGGCCAATTTTCAACTAAAACTATAAATACATTGAAATTTTGAACCCATGCTGAATTTATTGATTCCCAAATTGATCAACAAATAGAAGAAAAAGAAGAATGAAATATATATATGTATATGTATAACTAGATTGAGTATGAATCTCTGTTGAATATTGTCAAATTGTTATCGAGTAGAACACTATACAGTATACACAGTGTATAGAAATAAACACCGAACACCGAACATGATATCCGAAACTATTCGAACAATGAATAACCTTGACGAATGAAGAAAATGGCTGTAATTTGTGGCATAGTGAATCAATTCTAATACATTTAAAGTGAATATAAAATGCCTTTATCTATTTTGGTTTAGTTTATTTATGTTTTGCCATTCATTTTGGATTTTTATTTTGTTTTGCCATTCATTTATTCAAAGCCAAAAATGTAAAAATACTTTTGTCAATAATTTGCGGAATTCATGGATGTATTGTGCAATTGTTGTTCAATGCACAAATAAAAATGGCAAATACACGAATGTACAGAAAGACGACATCACAATTAAACAGTTTATTATTTTGGTTGGTATTTTTTTTTTTTTTTCGTTATTGTCGTTGCCGCCGAATTCGGCACAATTATCAGAATGTGTGCATTGTGCATAGGGTCTTTTTATTTCAAAATCCATATTAAGTTGTAAATGCAATATGCAATTTTAGGAAGAAAAAAAAAATGCCTACATGCACTCGTCTCTGGTACTCGAATATGTGAGCAGCGTGTTCTTGATGACAGCGTGTGTATGTGTGTGTATTTTCCGTGTATGTTTTAATAAATATAATGCAAGAAATTTTCACTGAATTCGGGGAATCAATGATATCCGGACAAGGATGTGTCTGGGTGACGATTTTTTTTTCTTTTTTTTTTTTTGTCATTGGGGCTACTGGAGAAATGAAAGATAAACTGAATGTAGAATAATTCTGAATTGATGTACGTACAGTGGTGAAATTTAGTGAATCAAATTTTCGTAAAAGCAAGTACACATTGCACATTGAACATATAAATGCAATGCGACAGTCATAACATGCATCAAAATATGCACAGACATACTCAAAAGAATAAACGACGAACAGAGAAGAAGGAAAGACAAAAAAAAAAAACAAGAAAATTGTAAAGGAATCAACAGCACACAGCTAACGAGTTGAATAGTATGTGCAATGTCGCGTTGCAAGCAGTTGCATTTTTTTTTTTATTATTGTGCACATTTTTCGTAGTAAGTGCAAACATTGGGCTGAGTACTGAGTACTTGCAATATGTGCATTGCACTAAAATTGCGATTCTGAAATGAAATATGAATATGAATATGAATAAAAAGGAAGAAGAATGGAACACACACACACATACATGGAATACGGATTGTTTGAAACACACGAAACGCATACACAATTTTTTTTGTATTTTTTTTAAGAATATGGCATTTTATGACGACCATGCATTTTGTGAATCTCGATTCGTTTGAATGTGTATTTCATTAAATTGTACGATTACCTCTTGATTTACGACTCTTTTAAGTGACGGTTCTTCCATTAAATAGTATAAGACGGTATCTGCGATTCACTTAAACCTATCAAATCGGTTCGATAATAAATCGATTTGATAAACTTCGGCGTTGATGAGATTTGAAGTTTGTCTCAAATGTTGTTATTGTTTTTCTTCGTCTGTTCGTTTCGGCGTATCATGCAGCCATTTTCAATTAAACTTTAACAACGTTGAAACGATCGTTTGGGTTTGTATCATAGAAAATGATTGATGCCTTAGATTTCAGGAATTTCGTATGTTGACCCTATGCTAAATGAAGAATAAAATGGAAATTCACTTTTCACGTGTCGTTCGGTGTCGCTTGCTATTTGCAATAATTGCGGTGCAATGTGCATTTGCATCGCGACAATACAATGCTAGTCTATGACTTTGTCGACCCATTTCGTATCTCTCTCTTTTTCATCGTTGTTTTACTCTTTCTGTTTCTCTCTCTCTCTCTACAAACACACACACTCAATATATATATTCATTTCTCAGTCTTGTGTTGCTAACTGCTGTTATTCGCGTCTTATTCTAAATTAATGCAATGCATATGACGCTACATCGCATCGCTTCTATTCTATTTTGTATTTCAACTGGCACCCGAAATATTTCTATTATAACAACAAACAGAAGAACTGAAATGAAAAAGCCTTGCCAATGGTTCAAAATGCCGAAAAAAAAGAGAAGGAAAACCAGTCAACATAATGTTCGCGCGCGCTATTTGCTTACATACGAAAAGCGGTGAATTAAAGATAAAATGCATTTTAAATTTTACCGATGTAGATGTTTAGGCTACTTTTGTATTTTGTACACTATATTTATAAAATACACATTCGCAAAATGCACACACGTTGTGTACCCAGTAATAGTTGAGCTCTCATTGTAGTTCAATATGACGAAGAAAAACTACACTTATACACAAATAGTTTGGAAGTTGACGAACGAGAAGTGAACAGAAGAAGAAGAAGAAGAAAAAAAGCATTCTCACCGACCGAATATGCATAATATCGCAATGAACGCAATATTATCTGTTTTTCACATGTACGGGCATATAAAACGTACACCGTCATATCAAAATTTTACATGAGTATAAGTAAAAGTGCATACAGCAGTCATCGGTTTTCTTTTTCTTTTTCGTTTTTTTCTTCCATTTTTACTTTGAAAACATTGTGAGTTGTTTGCTGAATTTTTATTCTTCTTCTTCTTCTTCTTCTTCTTTTTCATTAATTCTTCTCTTACTTTAATTCTTCTTCTTTTTTAATTTTTTGTTTTTATTTTTTCGTTTTTTTCCGAAATACAAACACATCCACACATATATTTTTCTCTCGCTTCATTTTTTCCGCTTTTTTTTTTCTTCAGCTATAATTTTCATCATAATGGCAGCGTGTATTGAATGCTTCTGTGTTTGGTTGTCAATTGCAATTGCATATGAATGTATGAGAGTTGATTGTGTATGTGAGCTGGAAGCAAAATAATGGGTTTGAAAAGGGAGTAGAACGGTATGGGACGTAGGCAATGAAGGTTACATTCGCTTCTCTCTATATGTAATGTATATAACAATTTTAGTTACTGAGTCGCTCTAAAATTGTGAAGAACTGAATAAAAAACACATTTTATATTTTTTGGTGTGTGTTTTTTTTTCTCTTTCCTAGTTTTATAGTTTTCCTAATCTGAATTATCTAGTTGGTATTTTCACATTTTCTATTTTTTCCGAATTTTATTTTGGGCTAATTTTCCCGAAATAAACACACAAAAAAGAAAAAACGATTTTTTGTTTTTTTTTTTTTTCAAAAAAAATTTTCCGACATCAATTCGAATGTATCAATTTTGCGCTAAACTGCATCATTATCATCTCGACATTTGAACACATGGCCAAAAAATATTGAAAAATTATTCAAAAACAGCGGTCGTTAACGTTCAAAATATTAGTTTTAAGCACTGCGAATTCATACAAACAATCCCGAAAAATATTTGTGGTGACACACAATTAAGGACTCAACGTTTTGATACTCGACACATTGCAAAAACAGAGAAGAAAAAAGAGAAAAAAAACCAAAGAATAAAGTGATTTTTAGCTTTCGGAAGTTTTCAGTTTGAGAATTAGCGAATTTTCAACCGAATTCTGAGAATAAATGAGTGACGGTATTTCGTTCTTTTTTTCCTACTTTTGGGTCGCGTTTAAATTAATGTGTTCGATCATAACGGAAATTGCCGGGAAAATCTAAATAAAGCGATCAACAACAACATGTGACGAAGATATCTATTGTAGCCAATGATATCACGTAAATTTCGTCGCTTTTTTTTCCATTGTCCGAAATGGACAAAATTGTCCAATTGTTTTGTTGTTCGGCAAAATTGTTTTCGTTTTCGTAATGATTGAGTGTAAATTCATTTTGAAATTAAAATTTTTCCTTTTATTTCATTTCGTGTGTGTGTGTGTGATATGTGTGATGACGTTAAGCGAACAAGAATGAAAAACAATAATTGAAGCGATAATAATAATTTGTTTGTCAAAATCGTGGCCTAGAATGTTTGATTTTAAATCGAATGTCGAATGTATATCATGAACGCGAAACAATAAATAAAAAAGTGTTAAATCGAAATTCGGTCAATCGTTCATCATCCGATTATATGAATTTTTTTTTTTTTTTTTTTTAAACATGTAGAAACGTATGTTAAGCGAAATAAATCAAAAAAGTGCTCCAAAATTCATTTATGATATGTGTGATGGGTGTGTATGATAGATATTTTGACCGGAACGCGCATTACCGATCGTTGAACGATTTGCCATTAGCTTTTGGCTTTCCAGTATAAGAATATCCATATTATTTTAATGGTATTATTTTATGGCTTATCACAATCTTTAGAGTTTTCTTCGTCATTTTTCAAATGTAACACAAAAAATTCAAAAATGAACATGAACATAAGCGGTGTCAATTGTCCATATTTCAATTTAAGTTTTGTCAACTGTGCTTGATCATAAAGAATGCAAGCATTTGGATTACATAAAATGTTCTTTTTTTTGTTCTAAACGTATATTGGGTAGGTCCGAATGGTCCGTGTCACCCGCGCCTTACTTCTACTTATTAGATCAGTGAAAATGTAAAATATTTTTCATTGTTCTTGCGTTCGTTTTTTTCAGTCATTTAATGATTCTGATGAATTTAGAACTTTTGATCGATATTGCAATGCTCACAATGTTCCTTCAAATCCGAATAATCGAATATTTGTGCATAATTTATATTTGATGTTGTTGTTTTTGTTGTTGTTGTTGCTGTCATTGTTATTTTATTTCATTTGGTTCAATTGAAAGAAGGCATGCTCAAAAAAAAAAAAAAATCCACAATAAATGTGATGACGTGGTTTTCAATGTGAATTGACATTAGTAATTTATCGCAAGCAAATCGAATGTATGATACATCAAAACGCAACTAGGAAGCAAATTGCGAGAAAAGCGCGCACACAAACAATATCTCGAACACACATTGAAAATGGACATCGCTTCTATCAACTAAAACGAGTTTGATCAAGGTAATTAGTGATTTGGTTGTTTTTTTCTTCTTTTTTCTTTTTTGCCATCTTTTTCTCTCTTTCTTTCTTTCAATTCACAATAATTCAGATAGCTGTAGTGTTTTGGTATTTATTTTATAAATTTCATTTTTAGATAAAATTTGTTCTGTCGCTTGATTCCATGGCCCCCCCCCCTCCCGCCTTTCATATTCATACAGAATATTCTGATTGTGATAGTTTTTTTTCTCCAAATTTTGGATGCAAATTCTTATGTTTGATGGATTTGTTTCACAGTCGATATACATCAGATATTTGGAAATTTATCAATTTGTTTTAACGGGAGCGAATGAATGCAAGAAAAACAAAGAAAAAAAAACAAAACTTAACGAAAAACAGAGACGGTCAAAGTAACGTTTTTTGACCAGATTTATTAAACAAAAACAAAAAATAAATACAAATAAATTTATTCATAAGTGACTCGTTTCAATGACATGCCATTCCATGATTTACTGCATGTGATTCCGTATAGTAAACGATCTTTTTTAAATGAATTTAATTGAAAAGCAACAACTTTTAACGATTGGCACTCTAGCATTGAATACTGTCTTACGCTGTCTTATGGTAATCTCATTTTATTGAGTCGCACCTTGACTCTTTGTATCGTGTTTTATTTATTTACGCTTTTTTCCCGTTGAAATTGTGATTTTTTTTTCTCTTCATTTCTGTGTTTCGTGCGCTTGCACAAACTGAGCAGTTTTTTCTGACTTTTTTATTTTATTTTATTTTTTTCTTCTCTCTCTCTCTCTCCCTCTCTCTCCCTCTGTTTTCTTTCATTCATGTAATTCATGTAAATAGAGACAAGTTTCAGGGTTAAATTCGAAATGCAGGGCAACGCTTTCGGAAGATTATTATCAATGATCGATTACATTTCATTTATATATTTTCGGAAGATGTTTTGTATTAATAAAATGCACTATTTTAAGTATGCGATTTCAAAAATAAGCTCAAAAATACTCGTTCAATATTGAAAATATTGAATTATATGATTTTGGTTACATGTATGTAAATGTCACCACTGAACCCGGATAAGCATTTAATCTACAATGTAATAAATATCCGTTGCTTGTGCGTGTTTATGTATACATATGCATATTACATATGGAAGCCATGATATCAAACTTTATCGTTCAGCAGATTTGTTGAAAATTAAATGAAAAATCATTCAAGAATTAATTGCTTGTTGTTTTCGCCAGTTTTTTAATTCGCCCTTTTTTATTCGTTCAATTTTTTTTTCACATCGAAAAATTCAAAGCCAAAAAGATGGCTGACATATGTTTGAATGTTAACCGTTTAACGCACACACACGCACACACACAAAGCGTAATTGCTCAAACATTAAACATGAAATGTAGAATGATTTTTATAAATGGAAAAAAAGATGACACATACACACAATTCATGTTCATTGTTCATTTTGTCATTCGCCCCAAAGAAATCGATCAAGCAGAAGCTTTGCATCAGAAAAATTTCCCAAAATTGATCTGTGCGATTAGTGATGCATTTTTTTTTTATTCGATTGAAATAGTCTTATTATTAAGTATTATTTTCAATCATTAAAATTGCCGTTCAATTGAATGTGTATTGAGTGTTCTCAGATCACCATTGAATCAAGCACAATCCATTTTGAATTTGCACTTAATTCAAATCACTATCAGTTTGAGCAAAAATAAACATTTCAAATATATACAATTATATATACATATATCATCGCAAAATGAGAGTTGAATTTGAATGTGGCATGATATGGCTTGTTTAGTTGGTTGTTTGGAGCATTCCCGTCCCTTCCGCCCTCTTCGCATACAAATCACAGCAAAATGGTCCGAAAATTCCGACATTTGTGTGTAACAGTGAAAATCAGCCGTACAATGTTGTTCGAGTGGAATTATTTGTTTTTGTGTGTCTGTGCCCCTGTGCCTGTGTCTGTGTCTGTGCCTGTACCGTTTGCGTTTAGATTATATTATCAATTGAAATGAATTTAAATTTTAAATTAGAATACACGAGGCGCTCTTGATTCAGACACAAAGTTCGATTTTTCGTTGGACCGTCGCTTCTTTCGTTGCTTTATATTCAATATCGGGGTGAAAACTTAATGAACAATGTCTTTTAATTCAAATTGACTTTGAATCGTATTTTAGCCACGGATTTTACTTCTTTTTTCTTCTCGTTTTTTCTGTTTTTCGTAGTTGTTTGTTTGGTCGGCTGCTATGAAAAGAGCAAAAACGGAACAAGAGAAAAATAAAACAAAACAAAACAAAATCAACAGTGACACACAACCAGTTAAATGTTGATCAGAGGTCATGCATTTTTGTAGTGCATTTGATATTATTTGTTTCAGATCTCTATGTATATTTCCATTCGCTTTACGAATATTGCATTGAACATTGTATTGGCAAGAGATGCCATTTTCAAAATGTATTCTGCCTAAATTTGAATTCAGTCGAAACGTTGAATAATTTCATCAACATCATTTTATTCATTTGGTTCAATTTCATGAGCTATTAATATAACTATTATTATTCAATGGGAGCTCATTGCCCATGTTTCAATGCTGATGGATTATGACTGGTTATCCGGTTCCGTTGATGCCGTTATACACAATCGCACACATATTTTACAATTTGTATTATTAATATATATTTTATTTGGCGGTATTGTTTTAGTTTCCATACAATGCAATTTTATCAACGAATTTCGAAGGACATACAGATAACCTGATTGGATCTTGACGTTTGAATCTTTAACAAATGTTTTCCAATTCATTTTTCCGTTTATTCTGTCTTTTGGTTTTCCTCGTCTTTGGATCGATCAATATACTCCAATCATTTTCGCATACAAATAATCCATATTATCATGATATTTGAAAATTGTGTGAAAATTTTTATTCCAAATACAAATACAAATAAAATTGACATATTAATAATAAAGTGTGCAGCGAACAAACAAACACAACTTACACACGTTCTCAAAATGAACGTTCATTTTTTTGAGCTCCAAATGAATGAGCCTTGAAATCGCACTGATTAAGATGTACTGATATCTGACTACTTGAAAAATGCACAAAATACAGTTTGATTATTATTCAATGTCGACTCAAACAGTACAAATAAAACAAATGAACGAAAAAAAGAAAGAAAAAAGAATGGGAAAAAATGTCATTCAAATTTTAGAAAGAAGTAATTGCCTCGTCGGCCAATTTATGCCATTTTCAATTATTTCTTATTCGTTTCGGCATGATAAAGGTTTGTTAGTTTTTCCGTTCACACATACAGAAAAAAAGAAGAAGTTAAAATTGACACGACACCAGAGGAGAAAAGAAAAAAATTGCCATGCACTCGATCCGTTTCTTATACATATGTATGTACATAGCTGTATATGGTTTTTCGTAAATTTGGAACGGCGACCAGATCTTTTAGGAATACAGGGATGAAAATTAGTTTTGTGTAAAAACGAAACAGAAGAGAAGAAGAAGAAGAAAAAAGAACAACCAACGACAAAATCAAGTATATTCGTATGCAAAAATTATATAAAGTTGAAGCCAATTCTTGATTATTTTTTTTTTTATTTATTTTTTTTTCTGCTTCGTTGTTGACGTTAAACGTCATTTTTTCTGTCGTCATTTTTTACATCAAAGCTGATAGCGTTGGATGTGTGCATTACAATATGATGGTTATGGTTTATGGTGATGGTGCGCTGATGAAAATAAGATAGTTTGGAAAATATTTCCTTCTTTTCTTCCCTCAATATTGTGATATTTCGTATTTTATATTGTGACGCTGAGAAAAAAAGCCAAATAAAGTGTAGGGTCATTTGCGCAAAAAATGCTATATTTGCGTTGTTATAGCCATCGTTCTTGCATACATCGTCTATAAAACTGGACTCAAAACGAGTAAATAGTGTGTGACATCAGTACTTAAGTAAACTTTTCCTCTTTCTCTCTGTTTCGCTTTCTCGCTCGCACTTTTGTCGTCCGTAAGATTTTTTTTCGTTCTTTCGTATACCACTACATGCTCAATCGTTTGCAATAAATGAACTACAAAAAAAAACAGAAGACATTTATATACGTATCTTGAGCCACAATCGTGTATCCAGTTACTATGCGAAAATGTGCAGATATCGTTAGTTTTTCGCCTCATTTATGCTTTAAAAACTTATCGATCGGTGTTTTTTTTTCTTCATTGCGTTCAATTCTCGCATTACTCTCATTCAATCTTTCCATTTCGTTCGCTGCATGTCCACTTGCTATTTCTCTTCAACATTTTATTATTTTTTTTTGGTGATTTTTGTGCGCACACTTTTTTTCTTATGTTCATATTTTTCGCGATATTTAACTTACTTAGCTACTCCTTGGACCCCCCCCCCAACCCCCATCGCTGGAGTCCAATTCAATTTTCATTCCAGAAAAATATGTATATAAATTTCGTTCTCTCTTTTATGGGTTTTTGGCTGCATGCTTCCGGATTTATAAGTTCATTTTTTTACACGTTGGTTTTTTTTCTCCTTTATTTTGTTCAATCTTTTCGTTCATTTTTTCCTTTTTTATATGTATGAACACATTATATTTTTGCCCCGTTGCATTAAAAGGTTTATGATAAAAGCAAAATAAAAATTGCTAAATGGAAATATTGCGAAAAGAATAAAATCGGTCGGAAAAGCGAAGCAATGAATTGAAACAAAATACAGCAACATCGAAACACGATGGGTGAATAAAAAGCTTATGATAAAAAAAACTGTTGCCTCCTCCGGAGTACTGTTCATCCCATTGGCCATTAACAACATAAATATCCACGCATCGTAGCAATGCAATGGGATCCATTCAATAGGCGATAAGCATCCGTTGCTTAAATGTTCCCTTCTAATCATTGTCGAACTTTGGAATAGACACAAAGTTCATCGTATTAAAATTTTGGAATATTTTTGTTTTTGTTATTAAAACTGGCAATGAATTTTCGAAGTCAATCAACAATTCAATTTTGAAGCGATGCCCATTTTCATTTTTCTTCACGCTATCTTTGTTCTTCAATCATTTATTAATATTAATCAAGTTTTATTGTTTTCGGATTCTATCGTTATGAGCAATTTGTAAATGATTCAAGATAATAATGATACCTTGTAACCACGTGCTCATATCAAAATTCTTGAATTTCAAATAAAGGCCATACAATGCATCCATTTCCTGAAAATTATCAAAAAAAAAAAAAAGAAATTAAACGATATAATTTAAATTAATATCGCATTCAAACTTGAATGGCAAATGGCCAATATTCTATTTCACTCATTCCCAAGGCTCAGAGTGTAGGGCGCTTTTTCACATTTTTTGGATTTTTGCAAGAAAAAAAAATTACCGAAAACATTCTTGTTTAAATAGTATAACAGGTTGTTGTTTTATCACAGGAAGAGAAGCAAAAAAAAAAAAAATAATAAAATAAATCAAAAACTAAAATCCAGAATGCAACGCTTTTATAATATGAATATTCTAGAGAACAAGATAAAAATACTATACACGCAAACGGAATTCCACTTTTTTTGCTGTGGCAGAACCATGCGACATCTCTTTGTTTAATGGATGAAAGCGTTTATTCGTTTCTTCGAAATGTTTGCGGTTTTTTTTTTGTTCTTTCGTCAATTTGAGCGACATATTAGTGCTTGAGATCACCTCTCAAATATGGAGTGTGTGCATGTATATATAAGAATGACGGCCATTTTGTTATTTGGCATGTTTCCTTTATTAGCTTGTAGGCATCTGGATCTGGTTCTTGCGTTTTGCCGTGTCATTAAATCTATTAGGCCATATTTGAATGGTTCAACGACTCAACGTTAAACGAAAAGAGGCAAAGCGTTGGCCAAATTTAAAAACCGGGAGTTGATTTTGTACGTGCGATCGAATAAAATATTTTTGATATCTCATGAACTGAGATTTACTTGAATGTAGGTGCCATATCGATGTCTTTATTTCGCCAAAACAATACAATAAAATGAAATTTCGTATTTTGAAAGCACGTTCAATTTGTCTCTCTCTCTCTCTCTCTCTCTCTCTCTCTCTCTCT
>GL501517.1:5021681-5034789 GCA_000149185.1 Mayetiola destructor
TAAAGACACGTTCAATTTGTCTCTCTCTCTCTCTCTCTCTCTCTCTCTCTCTGGCCATCCAGCAATCAAGATGATTGAAAATTGTTTCGAACGTGTAACAGGTTGTATGTTGAATGAAAATTTTCTTTTACACTTGATTCATGAGGGAAAAAAATATTCTTTCGTCTCTTGCATCTTTGGACTGCATAATTTTTGTTGTTGCACATTTTGTATGTATCGCAGGTGTATTTTCAAAACTATTCCATTAGACAATCTATTTTATCGGATAATTATTATTATCACTCATAACATGCAATCTCCGGAATAAATCTGAAAAAAAATCAAACCTTAAAAACGTTAGGTATCAGAGCTCCTGGTGCGTATCCAACAATCACTACGTTTCAAATTCAATCCGTTTATGCGATGTCACTTATGTGTATAGAATATAGGAATACCATCGATGATAATGCATATTTAATTTTTTTGTTGTTCATCTTTCTTTCTTACTGTATACACATAATAATAATTGTTGTGAGACTATAATAGCCAGCATTGGATAGCGGCAATGTAAAATACTTCATACCGAGATGAGCGCAAAAACGGGGAATTTGAATGTTTTTAACGATTTCGTATGCCATTTCACAGACACAAACCGTTTTACAACACTCTTTTTCAGCATTTATTGGCTCTTTTTCTTTTTAATTTTTCGCGTACATTTTTGTTTGCGGTGCCTATTATATTCTCAATGACTTTCATCTAAAATCCATTAAAATCCTGTATGGCAACAATTTGTGAGGAAATAAAAAAGTTGAAATAATTGCATTTGATCCAAGTTCAAATCTTTATATTTTACAATCAAATCCAATGTAATATAGTACAAAATACACATAGATATTTCGACATCGAAACGAAATGAGTTTGAAAAATAAAAAAAAAAACGAAATAAAAACTATCTTGAGAAGTTGATATTGCGAATATCGTTACTCTTGATTCATGATTCATGGTCGAAATGTCGAAATATGTATTGCCGTCGGAAAATCATTAAAATTATGGTAAAAACATGTTTTCAGACGACAATTTGATGCAAATGTGTCCCGAGTCCTGGTCATCAAAAAAATAATTATTTTTGTTTCTTTTCGATTTGTGATGCTTCAATACAATCGAAAATTGGAGGCAATTATTTAATTCGTTAAATATTCTATTATTTTGTATTTTAGTTTTCGTTTTGCATTTTACATGGATTATTTTCACCTGACGATTGTCATATCGTATCGGCTGTAATCAATCATCAATCGATGGAATCGATTCCAAATCGGCCACAATAATAAAATGTACTTAATTTATCGAATAAATAAATGAATGAACACAAATGAGCGACTATTAATACGTTGATCATTGAATAAATATTAAATTCATCGCTTTATCCATAGAATCAAAGTCATTCATATGAGCATATCGAAACAATAAATGCTATTCATATCGCTACCGTCCGCCATTCAGAATGGCAACTGCCCAAACATAATAATAATAATCCAACAACATCGGCCTAAGTTCTATGTTCATCATCATCATTTTTAGTGTTCAATTGAAAAGATACCGAGGGCCGTTTACAGTAGATTATAGTATGCATAATGCATAATAATAAACGTTGATTATTTTTGAGCGAAAGTAAATTGCAACACAAGGCGTAGCTCTATTAAATGCAATGGAATAAGATATTAAGAAAGACGGCATGAAAAATTATAGAGACTAATGCAAAATGCGAAAATCGGAAGCAGAATTGTTAGTCAACACTTGTTTTTATTGAAGCATTTTCTTCAATGCCACACACACACACACGCAATTTTTCGGGATCAGAGAAATTATTATTATTATTCACTATCGCTATCGAATATTGTATGAGATCAAATAGGTGATAATCGATATTTTTGTCATTAATCAATTCGGCCATTTGGAGTACTTCGATCTTCATTGGATGGTCCCAGGATAGGCCTTGGAAGATTCTTTTTCTCCCAATATTTCTTTTCTCCAAATTAAAAAAAAAAATTATTTTCATAGTTTATTGATAATATCAAACATCAAGCATTACTGCCGAGTTAAATTTGGCAGTGTATTTTCATATGTTTTACACCAATTTGACAGGATATGCGAAACAAATAATATTGTGTTTCACGCAACAATCCTGTTTTTCGTTGTCTTTATGTATTCGGTTTCAAATTGAATGAATATTTAAGAGTAAATGAAATCGATGATGCAAATGTTGTTGTCATTTATAATAAAACTTAAATAAAATTGTCAAATAGAGTAGGATGAGAGGCCTGTTGCTAAGGCCAAAAACAAAAATTGTATAAATGCCGCAAGCGACACAATCAACTCTAATTTCAATGATCACAGAACTTTAAGACCTCCGCTGAGTTTTACATTCGGTTTCAATTTCATTTTTTGTCTCGTTTGCAATGTATTTAGCTCTCTCTCTCTCTCTCTCTCTCTCTCTCTTCATTCTTCATATTCATATTACAATATTCGACTATGATTATTTTTAAATAACAAATTGATCCGAACCGAAACTGTAGTTATAATAATATTGCATTCCATATTTTAAATAAATCGATTCAATTCAATTGTATGCAATGCACATTACACAATACTCAATGCTGCTCAATGCCAATGTTTAACATACAAACTATGAAAAAAGAAAAAATCTGTGTGTGTTTTTTTTTCAATTTGTCCAAATACACCAAAAATTGATTGAATCGGTTCTAATTCAAATGTTACCGAAAGGTCTTATAGTGCTCAGTTCATTATGCACCGCTCGTTTTTTCTTTTTTCTCAATAAAAAAAGAGAAACAAGACAACAAAAAAAAATCCAATACCTGCCAATTTAAAACGCGTTGCAGCAATGAACATTCAGATGCCGTCGCCCACTTTGACTATACACGATAGATTCTTTTTCAAATAGTATCAAAAAGGCTAATGCTCAGGCTACATTTGCAACTAAACGTGCACAATGCACAATGCACGATGCACATTATACATTCTATGAGTGGTAAGTCTAAAGTGAGTAAATGGTTATATGGTACAAGGTCATACATAACTTTAAAGAGAGTCAGTTATACCATTTATCCATTTATACATTTATTACTATTTTACGATTGTATTTTATATAAATATCATTGAAAATCATTATCGTCATCATCATCATCATCATCATCATCACCATCATTGTATACAAGACAGGGCAGTGCACAGTGCAAACACCAAAAAGGTTGAGAGAGAGAGAGAGAGAGAACAAAAATAAGTGAATAAAAATATTAAAAAAGAAATAATTTTTATAGAGCCTTTTCACTGGTGCCTACGGAGTCTGAGTATCAATTGCCACATAAATGATAAACGGTATAGAACGAGACAAAAAAAAACATTATCGAGAACAAATGTTAATGTCCAATTTGCAGTGTTCGTTCGTTCCACTACAATGGTATATGGTGTTCCACAGTCTCTTCCCTTCGAGACAAATTTTTAATTAGGTTTTTTCGTCATTCAATTTTCATTTCAGCTTATTCACTTCAGAATGCATCCAATATCAAATACATCCAGTAGCTTTATTATTGTTTTCCATTCGTTGAAATGTTTCAGTTCACGTCACTTTCTATCATCGGTTTGCAAACTATTTTCCAAAGCTTGATCCAAAGACCAATGATAGATAGATAGATAGTATGGCATACTTCAGTACAGTATCATTTTCAAGAGCATGAACGCTAAACGCTAAACATTATATATCGCTATTACCGCACAATGCATACACAATACTCACAGCTAACAGCTCACATCCATTTATTTATATTTATATTTATGAATCACGTTCACAATGGACAAAGTCGTCGGTCTTAGATTACTTATGGCATCGGTTTCTGTTTTAAATGAATCAGACCCTGTCGAACGATACATTTGTTTATCGTTAGTTCGACTAAATGCTAAATGCTGGGCTGTGTGTGACCAACAGAAGAGCTCCGCAACCATTTGCCAAAGATTGGACATTTCTTTATTATTTCAATTGGATTCGGGAAAGAACTGATTTTCTATTCCGAACCCATCGTTATCCTCTTCATTTTGTCGAATGAGATCAAAACGGTTGAAAGAAAAAAAAATCCAAAAATTATCTATCAACAGATTAAATCAACATTATTTACATAGGAATAGTCTAGATGCAGTCATTTGTCATGTGAATGATACACAATGCACAATATCATCAATATATTATACCTGTACCGAGTATCTCGTACCACACGTTTCGATCAATAATAATAAATGTGAGCTTTTTGTATTTCGCATCTTTTATTTATTTTTTTTTTCAACAACAGTCTCGTGCTGAATAAGCGAATGAAAATGATAGACTCTTTATTTGCGTACTCTCCAATTCGGATTCATTCGACTTCATTCTTTTCCCTTTCAACAAATGTTTTTCTTTTTTAACTCACGAACTCTCTTTGATTCAAATCGTTTTTATGTTTTCTTCGGTGGCTGGGATCGATTGCCGTTATTGTTGTTGTTGTTTTTTTCTTTCTCTATATTCTTCAGTGACCTTATTAACGGCCTATCGTATATGTGTGTGTGTGTGTGTGTGTACGTGATTGGATGCGATTCATTCACTTATTTTACTATAAAATTGTAATTTGCACAGTTTAGTATTGTACACCGCGAACACATAATAAAGTTACCGCAAGATGCATTCTAGGATGATTATTTAGTCAATCAATTTGATATTTTTGGGAAAATAATCCGATTCAATGTTTAAAAAATATCTTTTTCCACGTTGCTCGTCTATAAATGAAAATGACTATTTCCAGTTTCTTCATCGTCATTAATGTCAACTTCTATTTTTTAAAATCTCTAAAAAACCATCAGCATTGAGCTCAGCTGCACTTTGCTATGCTAAAAACATGAAAATTAAACGTTAAAAAGTGAACATATTTTACATTGACATTGTCTTTATTTGGGCAAAAGTTTTCCGTAAACAAGATGATATTGTAATATCCATACGAGTACTATGTACTCTGTGTAGACTTTTAAGCTGTAGCAAAGTGCCTGTAGTCTTTGATAAAATGACATCGAATGCAACAGGCGAATCAAACAGGCATAGTCAACTGTTTGAAATTCATAATGTATAAAAGAGCATCGCATTTTATCGTTCTCTGGCACCATGACTGTATGGCAGCATGGCTGCATGGCACCATAGCATTTGTATTCGATATCATCGAGAAACAGTGCCAAAATTAAATACACATTGATCCGATTTGCACAAGTGTTGGAAGTGTTATGTGTTTAAAAGTGCCAAATATGTATATATGAAAGACCAATTTTCCATTTATCATCAACCACCATCGTAATCACATCCATTTCATTTGATGCACCCAAAAATTCCACCGAAAAATACGAATGCATTCACAAAAACATAAACAAGCGTTAATTCAGTTTATGGTATCATATGCATTGCAAATGAATGAATGGCAACAGGTGATTTAAATCCAAAAATCATACAAAACCACAAATTGAAAACTGAACATTGAATATTTGCATCCATTCTATCGTATATATCGCCTTTCGTTTCTCGTTCCATGGTTCCGTTTTTCGATTTCAGCAATTTGTAGACGACTGTTGTTGATGCTGTTTTCGTTACCGTTGTCGATTTTGTTGTTGTGTTTTTTTTTTCGATGACGTTACACCGCTGTATCGCAGATTTCATTTGTTATCAGTGTTTGGTTGTATCAGTGTGAATGATCATTTTAACTGGAACAGCTATTGAATTTGGCGGAAAAAAGATGGGGAAGGGGGTTCGAGGTTCATTGTGTATCGTATATTGTACTATATCAGTTTGGCAAGTGGTGCATGCTGTAATCGCGGTTGTAAATTGGTTAACAGTTTTGATGTATCTATTGACGATAAACAAATGATGGCATGTCAATACATTTACGGTATGGCCAATAAAGTTTCAAATCGTATCACGTATGTTATTCCTTTCAAAATGAAAACACACATCCGCACACATACGAAACAGGCCGCCGCGCATTTTTCACATTAGATAAAATCGAATGCGCTCATATGCGTTTAAATTTGATTACTTTTGTGACGCCATGTCACCATCAATTCCCATCATGTCTTTTTCAATCGGCTTGATCGGCATCAAATTCGATAGATTCGGAAATCAAACTACGGAAAAGCATCCAAACCAATCAAACGATTCGCTACCAACTGAGAATGGAATGTTGATTGCTATTTTCAATTTACAAGCATAACAACATGGGTTATCCACTTGAAAGTTATAGTTTTATATGACATTGGCAATTAATTTGACGGTTATTCGATTTTGCTATTTTCCCGAAACAAATCAATTTTTTGGAATTCGGCTTATTTTGAATGGGTTTGATTTGATTTTTCCTCTCTTTTTTCTTTTTACACAATCGTTTCAATCATCGATTAGACAATCACGCACAAATCCATTGCAAAACCAAAAAAAAAAAAAATACTGTCCTGTTTAATGAAAAAAAAACGACACGTGATCAATTAAAAGCATCTTCCATTATTCATTGCACAATTAAATAAAGAAAATTTTTCATTGAAAAGAAATTGTTTTTCCTTATGCCTTACAGATCAGAATGTTCGAGAATTGAATCCGTTTATGTTTATTAATTTTCTTTTAAACATCAGCACTTGTTTCAAACGCATGTTCCTTCCTTTCGTCATCCATTTAATTTTAACACAAATTTTTTTGTTCTGGAGCCAACATATGACTTCTGACAAACGCTACATGTTTTTCTTTTCAACTGGAACGTTTAATTGTTCCAATTCAATTGTACACGATGGACAAAAGCAAGCGCAGAAATTTTCTTTCATTTTATTTTATTTTTTCTTTTCCTCTGTTTTCATCCTTTCCATTCGAAATATGTCTAGAAATGGTTTTCAGAAAAAGTTTTAACATTGTACGAAATATGTATACATATAAAGTTCAAAAGCTTTCAACAAACACCATAAAAACGTTCTCATGAGATTTTGTCCTGAGATGGAAAATAAACTATCGCAAAAAAAAGCCAATCATGTGCCAGAAATTTATTGTGCCCGAAAAGACATTACAATAATGTCAATCAAAGTCTAAATTTTGCTATTGCTTTTTTTTCCTCATACTGATATTCGAAAAATGTATGCTAAATATGTTATTGAGTACATTACGAACAGAATTATTTATAGATATTATTAATTTTTTAATTTTGCATTTTATAATTTTAATTTTAAAATTAATTTTTTCAAACAATTATGTATTGATTCGATTTGTATTCATTTCATCTCATTTCAGACAATAATAGATAATATAATAATCGGTCCGATATTCGAAACTGGCCGAAAACAAAATGTTTAAATGCACAAACATAATAAAATGAAGAATAGAAGAGGTGAGATTTATTTCACCACTAAACGTGGACTCTCTGGACATAAATGGCTGACTCAACCGTATACATTTATTAACATGCATCGACGGTGTTATTGTTGTATTAAAATCCAAGGCAATTGAAGGAAAAATCAAAAATTCTAAATTATATGCTCCCATTCGATCTATTCGGCACCATTTTTCCAAATTCCATACTGAAAAAAATCATTTCATTTTCATTCTAATTGCAATATTCATAGTTCATCAAGTCCAAAAAGATATCAACTTATTTATGTCTGTTGACTTTGTTAGAAAAGAACGTTTTTGTGTTGAATATTTGTTCTTTTGTCATTAATTCCTCAATTTCGATTTTATTCACGTTGATCGACTATTCAATATGTGTGTACACATTCAATATGGATACGGTATAAAACAGTTTACAGTTCGCATGCAATCTCCTCATGACGTTCTGTGCACATTGCAAAGTGCACAATATAATTTAGTGTTGCAATACATATAAAGGCGACATTGTGTCGCTTCGAAAATTGGTGTCATCGAGCTAAAGAACGAACCAAACTAAACTTACCATTAGAACAATCATTTTACATTACATTTTGACTTCGTATTTATTAGAAGAGTGCATACTGCGTGAAAATGTAACCATCATTTTTATTGGAATAATGAGAATACCATATTAGTTATAGATATTTTTTTTTCTTTTTTTTTTTTGGTTCTATGAATTAATTCCATAAACGAAATTGACAATATATTATTATAAACTGAAAAAGTCGAGAAAGTAGAATAGCAACAAATTCACATGAATTAAAATTCATTCAAATATATACTAGCATATGGAAGCGTCCGGTAACATTTCGTTAAGATTGAACAAATTCAAAGCTCTTGAACAAATAGCATATGCAACAGTTTCACACTATCTCATATCCAATCAATACGAAATGTTTTCTATGCTTATGAGGAAAAAAATTTGATTACAAGCATAACAATATGCATTGCATACACAATACGCCAATCCCATTTGATCGACATTGAAATCGGTTGATATTCAGCATAAATGCTGAGCATATTTTTATTATCCATTCGAATTCGGCAACAGAGCCCTGCATTCAAAATGTTTGCACGACCATATCATGGAATTTCGATCATTTTTGCGTGTTAAATATTGATGCGTACAGTGTACGCCGTACACACATCAAAGTGATCGTGCAAATGTTGAATTGTTAGATTAGCATTATTAGGCTCGTCGGAACATTTCTTTTGAGAAATTTTACTTCTCCTTTTTAGGTTTCCATTGTGTGTATCACCATTAATAAAAAGTTCACAAATCACTAATAAAATGGAAATAATCCTATAGCCAAACGTTTTTTAGCTAATTTTTTTCATGTTGTTCGGCTTGTGTATTTGGAGAATATCAAAAAGAGAATTTTTTTTTTTTTCATATTTTGTTGTTTGTGTTCGGTATTCACTTGCATATATAAACATTGGGAAACCGCATTTTTTGTCACTTCAGAAAAAAAACTTTTAAATGGAACTATTTTTCCATCTATAGTCGTCTCTGTTTCACATTTTCCGTCTGATATTGTTAAGAATATAACAAAAAGGCGCAAGACACAACACAGTAAAAACTCTGGAAACTTTTAACATTTGAATGAAGATAACGAACAACGAATACCGTTTGAAAAATAAAAAAAAACGAAAATATTGGAAAACTGAATCTGAATGAGAACGAAAGAAAAAGGATTATATGCATATAGATAAATATATATGATGAAATCGAAAAAAAAGCTCTGACAGCATAAAATCGAATGGAAAATATCCCACATACACCATATAACCATTTACAATGTACAGAACAACATTATTTTACTTTGTATGTGTCGAAAATTGTGAAAAACAGCAACCGAAATCCAACTTGGATTTTGTATTTTATTAATCTAGTGATTCACATGCACATTGCATGCACACAGTGACAACGAACATGGAATTGTCGATATGGCACAAAAGGACACGTCGTGTGTATCACATATATTCAAGCCAAGCCAAAGAACAAAAACGAGAGATAGAAAAAAATACACGAATTAACATTCGTTCAAATTTTCTATATCAACGTATACTTGAACTGCCATGCATCATCGCGATTTGTGAATACGATGATTTGCGAAAAAAAAATATTGAATAGAAAAAATTAGCCAATTGGATAATGCAAATGAGTGTGTGGAATACATTCAATATTCAAAATTCATTTTATTCATTGACATTTGTTGCTGGATCAAAGTGGCATAGTTTTGCCATTAAATCATACAAAAAACACTTCAACATCATTTCGGTTACGTTCCAATTTCTGCCTATTATTATTTTCCATTTTTTTTTTTTATTTCTTCTTGTTTTGGTTGGATTTGTTGTTGTGTAATTTTCATTCAGATACCAGAAGAACGAACGATTGTTTATTATTAACAATATACAATAAAATTAATGAATGTCGGAGAAGCTCTTCCATTTAGTCCGATGCTTTCATCCATTGCATATTTTATTTATCTTTACTACACATTCAATTATTTATGCGCTCAGAATTGTACAAATTTTGGATTTGTCGTTATTTTAATATATATATTTTATTTTATCGACTTTATTGAATGATATCGATGTAAGATCTTATTCTTTCGGGAAAATTTTGCTAAAAAAAAAAATAAGGAAAATGTGATACCAAAAAATGGAGAAAACACTTTAATTTCAATTTTCATCATCTCTTTATGCTTTTATTTTACAGAAAACTTTAAAATATATTTTATTTTGGACAATTTCACGATGCATTCAAAAGAGCATTCATGTTAATCAATTTTTGTGGTGTCAGCGACGCAGAATCATTTAAAAGAAAGAAAAGAAAAAACATTTAGACTCATAAACAACTACATAACAGTTCAAAAATAAATATTTCGGTGATACTCGTTGGATAATTCATTTTTCTTTTCGTTTTTTTTTTTTAAATTAATTAATCACTTTGAATCGTTATGTTTGACAAAAGTTCAGTGCTTAAAAACGGTGAAAATAAACAGTCGACCAGCCGCATATCCACTCCCCGTAAAAAATTAAATTAAATACCTTTTAAAATGGAAAATAATTCAATAACAGACGAAATATTCAACAAAAAATTAAAAAGAAAAATCGGCTCGGACTGATTTCTCTCTCTCTATCTCTCTTTATTTTTGGACATTTCGATATAAAAAAAGAAAAATCACTTAATTTTGAAGGTTTGTAATCAATGTGAGAGAGAAAAAAAAGAAGAAGACATTAATAAATGCAATTGTTCGGTTTCAAGTGAAATTGAACGATTAAACATAACGAAATGCTAGCAAAAATGGACATTTGAACATAAGCAGCAAAAATAATAGCAAGAAAGCTCACACGACGAACGATTGTTGTTCGTTGCATGAATTGAGAGCACATTGAGAAAATACAAAAAAAAAAAGGCAACAAAAACAAAAAGGAAAAGAACGCAAGGAAATGGTTATTGTGTTTTATATTTCAAACTCAAGTGGAAAATATGCGTTTGTTTAAACATATATGAGTGAATTCAGTTTGGATCAGTTTGTTTCGGTGTGAATTTGAAAACGACGTAACTGTTTACGCGTGTATTTGTGTAATGTTATGACAGCTTTTCCGGTGTTCAGAACAGGACTTCGATTGTTGTTGTTGTTGTTTTTTATTTTCTTTTATATTTTGCATTCGTTTCTTATTTTTTTCCTTTTTTTTTTTTGTTCTCGTCATTTATTTTCCTTTTTCATTTCGGGGGAAGAAAAACGAACATGAACATAACAATCCAACAAATATTGTGCTACGTCAATTCGTATATGCATAACGTATACAATCATATAACTAAAGTTGTACCAATTTTCATATAAAAATGGTCTCGTGTCGACCCATTCCAAAATCCGCGACTAGTATATTTACAGCTGAATTACTTGTTGCGCCACACAATGCTGTGACAAAGATAACCGAAGTGATAGAACTGCTCGTTAACAAAAAGTTTTATGTTGGATTTGATGATCAATTTTTACCAATTTACAATACACAAAACGACGATTTTTTTCACAATAAACAAATTAACAAACAAATTGAAACGAACAAACGAAACATAAATAACGTTAAAATTGAAGAAACATGGCGGATTGCTCCTATGCACGTTGCGCTCAAGAAAGACGATTTATAAAGCGTGAACTACAAAAATGGAATAAAGATATGGTACACATTGTGGGTGAGTACAAACATTTATTTCGTTCAGTCTACTCTCTTTATGCATTATTTTTTCTTTTTTTCTTTTTTTTTGCAATTCTTTTGCTCAGAAATTTTTATTATTAGAAACTAATTAGAATGAAATTTTTAAACAATTATTGGTCTCCATTTTTATAAATAAATCTTAATGGATTTATATTCAGTAAATTGTGCGATGGTTTGAGATTCAAGCGATTCCATCAATTGGATTGCATTGATTTTGTGTACGGTGTACGGTCAGTAAACTTTTGTGATTTTTTCAATGAATTGAATGCATGAAATAATGACGCTGTTCATAATTTTCCTAGTATTTGTGTCCGTTCTATGGCCATAAATATTGTTTCTTCTTCTTCTTCTTCTTCTTGTTCTTCTTCTGTTTAAATTTGTTTTTTTTTCCTGTTGGTTATTTTCACAATAATTTTTTCGTTCGATCGACGGATGACTCTTAAATGAGCCATTCCAGCCAACAAAATATAATCCGAAGCATCCAATGATGAGAAAGGAAAAAACTGTTGAATATAAGAAAATAGAGACAATGACCGACAGTGGAGAACCGGGCTCGAAGCTCCAAGCTCACAATCAAAACTCGGAAAATACAATTATATTTTAAAGACAACTCACCAGTTAGTATATAATAGAAAGAAGAAAAAAAACCCGAACAAACTACAAACATAAAATCCAAGTTTTATAAAACTGGACCTGTTGCCAAATTATATATTATATAGACGAGAAAAAAATGAATGTGTTCCCCTTTTTTCGAATTTTCCACTCTCAACCTGTGGAACCAAAATCGGAAATCTGAAATCTAAAATCTGAAATCCACTTTTCTGAACATACTTATGTGCAATGTGCAATGTGCACGACAAACATTTACTATTTACTATTTACTATTTACTAACTCCATGGTGTAAATTGAAAGTGAGCAAAAAGGGCTGCAAGGGAAGACAGCAATGCCGAAAGAATTTTTCCTCATTTCAGTAAGCGTATCTGCCACGTCTGGAACATGTCTGGACAAAAGAGCTGAAAATGTTCGTGTGCATTGCACCCGAAAATATTCTATACTTTGCATTCAGCTACGTATGCTGCTGTTTATTATTATTATTATTATTTTTTTTTCGCATACGGAAGAGCTTTTCAATGCTTCGATGCATTTCATTAGTGTTTTTCTTTTTTTCTTATTTTTTCGTACTCAACGGTCTCACAAACATATCATTGTCGTTCATTTATTTGGCTACGAGTTACGACTTACATAACAAGTTCCAACAAAAAAGTACCGTGAAGGGAAAGCGTCACATAATCAACATTAAAATAGATGAAGAAAAGAAATGCTGATATTGGGAGTAATAAAAAAATATATATATTGCACAGTTAAGTGATCCAGTGCGAATGAAAAAGAGCAAGAAAAGAAAGGGGAAAAATACAATC
>GL501517.1:5036694-5047545 GCA_000149185.1 Mayetiola destructor
AGAGAGAGAGAGAGAGAGGAGTAAAAAAGTAAAGATAATTATCCAACGAAATGAAGAAAAGAAAAAACTGGATAAAGTGTGGAGAGAAGAAAAAAAAAACATAAGAGGCGGAGAGAAAGAAAAATCCAAAACAAACGAGGAATGGGAAGATGCTCCATAAAACGTAATCGTATAACTAACATTAGACCTTTGCACAATATCAACAACCAAAATGAAAACTGTTGAACGGAAAACACTATAGTAACCGAAGTAGCGCAAGCAATCACTATATTCAAACGAATATTGTGTGTCGCCGAGCACATAAAACACGTATGTACCCAAAGACTCTCACACCGCCACCGATATACACAACAGGTTTATATTTTCACCAAACTACAAATATTATTAAAAAAAAATTTAAAAAAAACGAAAAAATACACCCTAAAAAGCCAGGAGACCCGTACCATCATTTCTATCCATTTATTTCATTTTATTTTTTATTTCATTTTCTCCACTGTGTCTATTTCATTTTTTCTATTATCTTTTCTATCCTTATTCGGTTCTGTCTCCTGTTACTCTTTCTCTTTCACTTCACTCACCACTCTTATTTTTTTTTTTGAATTTGTTTGTTGTTGTTGTTGTTGTTGTCATTCTCAATATTTTTTCTTCATTCCGTGCCCATTCTGGGTGATAGTATATGTACACACGATTCTTAAACGTATACTGTTCAATGTTCAGGCATTAGTATATGCATTGAGATTCATCCATTCTCGACTTTTATAGAGAAAAATATAAAAAATAAAAGAAAAACGGTTCTCCAATGCAATACGGCTCCATTAACTATTCACCGAATGCAATAGGACGAAGGAAATAGCCGAATTTCCATTTGAGACTAACCGATTATTATTTCCCAACAGAATTTGTCCATGGCATTTCCTTTTCCGTCTTGATTCAGCAGCAACAGCTTGTCGTTTCGTTCGCAAATGTACGATTGGTTTTGTGTTGATTCGACGATGCAAAGAATCGACTGGGCGATGAGAGAACGAAACGATGATAACAAAATGAGAAAATGCCAGCAACGACAACAAAATTTTAAAATAAAGAAAAGAAGAAAAAAAAAACAATGAAAAAAAGGAAAACAAAAATGAAGCTCATGTTGAGAAAAGTTGAAAATTCCAATATTTCATACGACCCTACCACTAACCAATACCAACAATATTAACGACACATCATCACACCATCAATGCATATACTGTATGCATTCTTTTCCAATGGAGTATGTACAGTTTTTCGGGAAAAAGTTCTAGTGTTATGAGCTTGCCGAAGTTTAAGTTTGCCAAGTTGGTTGTGAGCAACAAGTGAGTTCATTTCATGTGATAGTGATTTTTTGGTTTTCGACTTGGTAAAACATAACTGAACTCGGTCTTATTCAACTTAATAGATTCTTTCCATTTTTTTTTGGGGTACAACAAGTTGATATTGCATCAGGTTGCATTTTACTCGACAAAATGAAAACGATAATGTATCAAAATCAAACGAATTTTCGAATTTCCAAATATTCGATACAAGTGGTACTCTAAAAACGGTCGTGAAATCGTTATTTTCTTGTTTTTTTAAATTTTTTTTTTTTTTCTATTCTTAAATGTGATTTTTGTTTGGATTTCTCCAGAAATTTGAGGTGAATTTTGTGGATTGAACTCATTGGTGCGATCAATTGAGTATTCCATTTCTATAAAAAGAATTTTTTTTCGAATTAAATAATGAACATATTCAAACGGTTTTTTTTTGTTGCTAAATTCAAACTCTCATTCTTTGCATGGCACAATATAAGACCTGGTTTTTAAGAAAGTTATCCATATTTTTTTCTATTGACTGAACAAAATCAAATAGAATTAGTCGCCCAAACGAATTTCTTTCGGTAATAAAAATTTTTCAAAAATCAAATATCGCAAAATCGATCGTATTCGAGATAATATTTTGACAAAATTCATTTGGTTTTATAATAAATATGGATAACGCGCTTAAGCCACAAAGTAACGGTCATCATTGCTTCCATGCATATGCATTTCAGACAGTTGATTGCATATTTGCACATATTTGAGTTTGATTTGAGTAGTTGTAAATATTAGTGTTCAACTTATTCGTTCACTCTAAAAAAAAAATCGACCACTAAAACTATCGTCATATGCCAATCGCTAATAGTACGCAAGTTAATTGACAAAATTCAATGAACTTTTGATTAACTTCAATATCGACATTTTTAGTATTTCTAGTAGCCGCTGTCAATAGATTGAAGTTTCATTGATATATTTCAATAAAATAATTCTGTCATTTTTAAGAGTGTCAATGTGCATGGTGCATTGTGTATTGGTAGCCGACATAATTATGGAAAACTATGGCCGAGGAAATCGAAATGGTCGATTCAAACACAAAATTCATATTTGAATCGTGTTTTCAATGAATATCTTTTGTTTTTGTTTCTCTTTGTTGGAATCGCTATGCAATTTTATTAATTCATTTGAAAAATTCATTTCGTGCAATGGGCAGAGTTTATCATTGCCTATCGTTGGTTTTTGATTCATAGTCTGCAACATTTGAATATTGAAGTGTCAATAGAAAAAAGACAGTATACCACACCTTGTGGCGAAATTATTCGTTAGTTTTTCTTCTTCTTCTTGTTTTTTTTTCTCTTACATTTCAATTTCAAATGTATTGAATTGTGTTACGATTTTTTTATTTGTTCGGTAGTTTTGCAATCGATTTGAATTTTTCATTTGAACTCTTTGAATGAATGGCACGCATGCATTGACGTTTCGTACGAATGTTCAATATTCAAATGACTCATTTTTGTTTTTGTTTTTTTCTTTTCTTTCAGTAGTTGGTCAATATTGCCAATAACGATATTCATTCAAAATACTAAATAACGTTTGTACAATTAATTTCCGAAACTAAATATTTCATATAAATATACACATTATTGCACATCCTATTTCAATCGTAGAAGGAGCTTTTCGGTTGGTCGATGCATAACTTTGCTTGTGTTTAAATAATGATGAACGAAAAATCACGGCATTCAAATTTCATATGAATAATTTTCCTTCAATGCGATTTCTTCAGTTACGTTGCTTCATCGGTTGAAAATTCAAAAATAGAACAATAGCCGGATGATAACAGTCAGTTATAAATTTCACAGTGTGAATATTATGGCTGAGTTTATTGTATACATTCGATTATTTGAATAGCATTTGATCTGAAATGTGAATTAAATTCATAAGGAATGCAACTTTTCAGCTTCATTCAGAAATTGTGAAAATTTGTTGTTTTCGAACGAAAATTCGACAGATTACGAAAGATCGGATATGTGTTTGTCCATTTATGTTTAACGGAGGAACCTTTTTTAAACGGTTGGTTGGTTTCCATTTCAATGCGTTACATTTGTTTCAAATTTCAAATGCTTGTTCACGTTTTATTTTTATTTGAAACAAATTCAATTCGAATTCGTCCAAAAATGCGAGGAGAAAGAGAGAGAGAGAGGAGGGAGAGCGATGGAAAATCAACGAAAAAATTAATAAGTATGTAGACGTCTAATCCGTGGAATATTCATTTCGTTTGTGTATATTGATGTTGTCTCACTTTTATTATGTGTAAGTGTGCTTGCAAAAGAAAGAGACAGAAATGGGAAATAGAGCACAAAAGAAACAGAGTCGCGCACACATACTCAAATTTTAAAGGCCATGGCTTTTCCCCTTCCGAAATTGATTGAAGCTCGTCGTGAAAATGACTTTCTTTCCAACTGTTTTCGTTGTTTTGGTGCTGGTGAAAAAGAAAAAAAAAGAAACTTACCTTGCACAATTTGATGCTAATGTTGTAGCTTTCCCTTCGTGATACTTGTTGACCAACCGGGTACGTAGTGCAATATGACAAAAAGAAGAATTCTCGAAAGAAAAATAAAAAATAACCACGAAGTTCATGTGCCAAATGCCAAACGATAGATCTTCGCTTCAATTGATGAAAGGATAGGAATTTGACATAATTCATAAATCTCACATACAAATTTATTGATAAATTGTTTCCAAAAGCACTTTAATTGAATTTTACCATAATATATGCGATATTGTGATTGAAAATTCTTTGGTTTCATTTTTTTCGCATTGGCCGGAATTCCGTATGTTTGTATACATTTTAGAGATCTCTTTTTCATTGCATCGGCCAGGAAAAAGTAACTTGCCCTTTTGCTGGATAATGGCGAAAAATCTGATTTCTATTGTCGCCATCACTGATGCACACTTTTTTTTTTCAAACACCATCTTACATGCATACAGTTGATATATGTATTCATCCCAGGGCCTTCTGCATTTTCTCCACCATCCAAATTAAAAATTATGAAGAATATAAAAATTCAAATCCAAATCAAAAAAAAAAAAAAGTAAAAACTCACTCAGTACTCGGAGCTGTTCACTGAATTACGAAAACCGTATACGGTGCGCTCGGTTGGTTTATGTACCAGTAAAACTGTACAATTTTTCGTTTTCTTGGGCGAATGGAATGCAAATTCCAATAGATTTTGTGTGTGAGCCTGAATATGATGGCAAATCGAACATTTATTGTACTATTTATAACAAAGGATTTTTCAAAATAAATGTTTAAACCTTTCCACTTTCTGCGCCGATTGATCGGAAATTTTATTTGTCATGGCTTACACGATCGCTTATCAAATGCTTAATTCAATTCTATTTAGTAGCTACTTAAATAGCTGCATTATAATAATTATATTAATTTTTTTTTTCATTCCATTTGATTTTGATATGAGTGAATATTCTTGATGAAAGCATTCATTATTTTTATGGGAAGTACATGTTCGTTGTACAGTATGTACATCTGTCTTTTATGCACTAACTGAAGACTCAGTACTCGGTACAGTTTTTTTTTTTTTTTGGTGTGCAGTGTGCATGTGAATGATTGTACTTGTAGTTGATGAATACAACAAAACACATGCACATTGCATCTATATCCATAAATAATAATATAAATATTATAACAAAAAGTTAAGGCGCGTAAAAAAGACCGAATAACACATACATGCAACATTCCCGGTTACTGAATACTTCTCAATTTGTATATGGAAACAGAGCCGATGGAAATACTGAGTGCTGAGTGCAACGTCAACAGAACGTTTCGCATAAGAAGGAACAGAAATGTACAAAACCAAAGAAGAAGGAGAAGAAGAAGAAGAAGAAGAAGAAGAAGAAGTAGAAGAAAAAAAAATTAAAAAAGAAAAAGAAAGAAAAAAACAAATTTGTGAAGCTGTATTCGTTCGTTATATGTTCAGCTTATCAGTATTGTGTTTTTTCCAACGTTTTATTGAAAATTATACATGCACATAGTATACAGCATGGCTCTTGTATATTTCCGTCTCAAAGCCGTATTACTACTATATATTATTATATATCGCATGCGCATCCTATCTGTAAAACACGTTGGAAAATTATTCGCTCTCAGTTTGTAAGCCGATTGATATAATTTTCAGTCGCATAAACGCAACAATGTGCAACGGAACGCATTTTCGGACGCGTTTTTTCGCTTAGCGTTTCCGACTAGCGTTCCGAATGCGTTAATTTTATTTTTCAGTATAATTTTTTCGCTGTAACTCTTTATAATTACAATTAGTGTAATAAATTTTGAATATTTTTTCTGTTTTCATTCAATGGTCAAATGACGGCTTTTCATTCAACATCTTTCATTTGTTATTCACTAACTCTGTTCGATCTCGATCAAATTAATGCATTGTATTCTAACAGTTTATTGATTTAGCTGTTTTAGAACTTTCATATCGAACATTATCGGAAAAATTATTTATCACAAATATTTTTTTTTTAAACGGAAAGCCGCCTGTTATCCATTTTTGAATTAAGAAAAAAATTAAAAAAATGTGTCCATGAAATTGGATTTAATTGAATCATTTTATTTATTTATTTTTTTTTTTTCAACTTTTGAACATTTATTTCACTAGGATAAATATTTTTCTGTTTTTTTTTTTCGCTTGAAAACATGGATTATTTGAGCTTGTTATGTGTACGAAAAGTGTGTGCTGTGACAAAAGGTGTGTTACTCACCAAAATGGAAATAAAACTAGCTCTAGAATGAATATGATCACTTTTCCGTATTAAATTGATTAATTTCACCGAAAATATGAGAGATTTATTGGGGGAAAAAAGAAAGAAAGAAAAGTTTTATATTTGTTTACAAAAGCTCATGACGGCTAATATCATTTCAACGATTCTATAATTCGCATTCAAAATGATTCGAAATTCAAAAATTGTGGAAAAATAAAATGTCTGCATCTTAAATGACTCCATTCATTTCACGAAATGAAACAAAATTGGTTTATTTTTATACGATAATTTGTCAACTTAGTTCCCTTAAAATCTGTTTCGTGTTGAAATTTTTTTTTTGATTTTTTTTTTTTTTTGAACAAAAAGAGAATAACGAATGGATTTACTTTTCAGTGAAGTGAACGTTGGATAATAATTGTGTTGTGCCCGATATTAAAATGTGAAAATTTAACTAAGTAAAAGACATAAAACAAAGAGAGAGAAAAAAAAATTGTTTGTTTATTTTATGTTTCGAAAATCGATATGAATTTCATTCGAATAAACCGGAAACGATTTTATTAAATAAAATAGAAGAAATCGGAATTGTGGAAAACAAATCAATGATTTTGATCATTCGACTTGAATTAAAACTGTGATTGTGCAACCGAAACAAAAATTCAAATTGAAAGCACGACATTTTTCTGGATTTTCCATATCGCTTAAAGGATGTTTAAATAAATATTTAAAAAAAAAAAACATTGACAAAAATTCTTTGATAAGAATTACGTGTTACATGTGCAAATTATATGTTGTGTGTTCCGAACGGTTAATAAACCTTTTGAATTGAAGTGAGAATTTGACAAACGAAATTCTATTGAACCAACACCATCGTGAAATTCACATGATCAATCATCAAAGCAGGATTGGCGGTAAATGCAAAAAAAAAAACACACACACACAAAAAAAACATTTTATTATCGATTCCTCCATTTTCATTATTTTGGAATAACTTTTTGGTTCTTTTCCATTTTGAGATGTAATCAAATAATGCGTAACGCGATCATAAAATTTTTCAAAATACTATTGTAATTTGTGTTTGTAAATAATAGTGCACATTCTGAAATTTTTGGCATAAATCGTAAATGAATCACATTGTTTATCATTAAAATCGACGAATGACTGGATTTTGTGTCATATCTTTTGCTAAATAAGCCCATTTACGTCCAATTCGGATGGCATATTCCAAAATAAAAATTTCGAATGATCGCCGATCATATTGAAATGGAAAACAAAAAGCCCATGCACCGTATGACTAATTGTAGAATGTGATCCGAATCTGAAATTGATATATATATATGCGAAATCAATGACCGATTTCGTAAATTGAGAGTTATATGTCGCACGAGAATAAAAATTTAAATAAGAATATGAGCAAAAAAAAAAAATATTACTAAATAAATAAACAATCAATGTATACGAATATAAGCGATCCTCCGAAATGAACAAACAAAATGTTCCGCAAGCAACACAATTACAATGAAAAGAAATTAAAAAGAAGAAGAAAAGAAATGAAAATGAAGAATATGATGCATAAAGTCATTAACCTTGATGACAACAAAAACAAACTGCAAACAAAATCTACAAAATATAAAATGCAAAATACTCAGTTTTCATTTTGATTGTGAGTATTGAGTATGCGTACGAATATCTTGCGTAGTTTAATGTAATATCGCAATCGGCCAATAACATTTTGAGCAATATAGCCCCGACTTGACACGTTATCTCATTTTGTCGTATTTGATTCAAAACAGAATATATAGCAAAAAATGTATATGCAACTGAACGATTTTGGTCGTCACACTACAATGAATGCACACACACACACACACACGCACAATACACTGATCGACATATGAGCGCAAATGAAACAGATCCAAAACAATGAATTGAATTTCGCTAAAAATAAGATCAAAAAAATAAAATGTCCAATGAATGGAACGATATATAATGCACTTGTTTGTTAAATTATATGATTGTGCATTATTGGATGGAACGCTTGCAACGAGAACCGAATGAATTTTCATATTTCGAATGCCAAACCAAAGATGATAATATTTCAATTTGATCATCTGCATTTTGTATTACATTTTATATTTAAAGTGTCTGTAGTTGCGCTAGATGAGTCCATATATTTCGATGACTTCAATTGACTGATCATGGTTCAATTTTATGAATACACGGCAGCAACATTTCCACTTGGCAATTGCACTACGAAATCGTTTGAATTCAGTGTCATGTCTACAAGTGTGCTATTGCAAGTGTGCAAATCGAATGATCTCATCCGTTCGGATGGTCAAGATCACTCAATGTAAATATATAACGGAGGCTAAAGCTAAATAACGACAACGTAGAACATTTGAACATCTTTCAGAATAAAATATTTTTTTGTGAAAAAAGAAAACAAACAACAACAGCAAATAATATCGAGAATCGGGCCAGAGTAACAATGGGTCTGATTAACCAATAAAAGTTTTTTTTTTTTGCCATCTCCTTCAGCTACCATGCGATGTAAAAATTAATAACAAATCGTATTCGTCATTGTTCTCAATTTTCAATATGTACATTACACATGAAAACGTTGATTCATTGTATTTCTTTCTTCATTTTTTTTTTCGGCCATTTTTTGACATTGTTTCAATTTCAATGTTCATTACCAGAATGAAAAAAGCAATACATACACACATAAATCGTCGTTGTGCAATGAGAATAATAATCGGCATTTTTTTTTTTTTTTTCGGTTTTTCATTATTATTTGTACTCACTGCAATGCATAACAAAAAGCAATGAAGCCGTTGCCAATTTCAAAGAAGACTCATATGCAAAATACATAAACCATAATATAAATAAAACGAAACCGAAAACGAAAAGAATGTAAACGAACCGAAAAACAGCAGAGTGCAACGAACAACGAAGAAAGAATCAGAAAAAAAATTGATGAAGAAATCGAAGAAAAGGGAGCGAAGAAAAGAAAAATTCATGAAGTGGAATTTATTTACAAAAAAGAAAAAAGGAAAAAAATCGTATTCGGATTCGCATGTTTTGTATATGCGTATGCACACAGCTGGATCCGATTTAAAGTTTATTATGGATTTTGTATGCAGTATTGTATACGCTTATTTTTACGTACAAATAAAGCGTAGCGACCTTTTTGATGGACTCCACTATTCCATATGCAAAATTCGAACAATGAACAGAATTTTTTTTTTTCGGATATCCGAAGAATGAGCGTCAGGAACATATTACCAATCAACTTGTGATATTTTGCTTAATTTCAATTTCATTATAGCCAGCCCGTTCACCACTCACTACGAACTATTCTTTCTTCCTTTTTCGTTTTTCTTTTTTTTTCTTTCTTTTTTGCTCACATTTTCTGGTTATTCGTATTTCGATTTGCCATCGCTCTATAGCCCAAGTACAACCAGCCAACCAACTAACCAACCAACCAACGAACAAACATACATATGTACGATGTTTTGTAGACATCGTTCATCGTTCATCGTTCGAGTCAGTTCATTTTTATCGTTTCATTTATTTTTGGGCTTTACTGACATACACACAAATATTAACGGGCGTTGCATACAATACAATTCATATTAAGTATATGTATATGTACACATAATATAAAATGTATTCCGTTGAAAAGGAATTGACCTACCACAATGCGTTTTTGTTTGCCAAACACTCGAGTAATACAGTCATCGTAACACCCGTTTTGTAATGCTTTCTTTTATGACGGCCGATATTAATGAAGTTGAATTACATACAAATGGGAGCAACGTTCTGCAAAATGCGAATGACAACAACAACAACAATCAAACGATTGAGCGATATGAAAGGTCTTTGATTCGGTACTCTTTGCATCGCAAAAATGAAATGAAGTACAAGTAATGGACGAATTTTGTCGCAATTTGGCATCATTCTTTGAAAATCAGAATAACTGAAAATTAATTTTGAAATTTTTTTATTTAAACGTATAAACACGTAAAACACATATTTGGAACATTATTAGGATGTCAACAGGAGAAAATCCAAAAAATTCAATGAAATGAAAAATGAAAAATGAAAAGGAACATTGCTTGGAAGCATGTGAAACAACAATTTTATTCGAAGAAAAACAAGAAAATTAAATGCTTTTGGAAACTTTTAACCATTGAACACTGAACACGTTACATTTTAATATTGAATCGGATGAAAGTGGAAAAGTATGAAGAATTTAGAATTTCATCGATTCCAATGTTTTACACATTACACATGTCATAATGACCACACCTTAAATAATAAAATTTTGAAAAGAAAATTTAATTTTGTCGATTGCTTGGATATTCATTTGCAATGCACTTATGCATTAACCATCAAAATTTAGTCATTTTATTTGAAAAATATATTCAGTTAAATATTGCTAGATATTATTTATCAACTGCCAGCTGCCAGCAAAATAATGCATCTTCGCAATTTAATATAGAATATTTTCTATTTAGATATTCTGTACTTCGTAACACACATTAGACGTTGGCAAAGAATTTGTTAATCCGAAATTCGGCACAAATAGGTAGAATGTCAAAATGGCTGAAAAATCATGTAAAAGTGCCGAAAATAAGACAATGATCGTCACATAGAGAGAGAGAGAGAGAGAGCGAGAGAGAGAGAGAGAGAGAGAGAGAGAGAGAGAGAGAGAGAGAGAGAGAGAGAGAGAGAGAGAGAGAGAGAGAGAGAGAGAGAG
>GL501517.1:5049096-5100777 GCA_000149185.1 Mayetiola destructor
CCGAACAAACGAAGAAAAAAGAACAAAAAAAAAGAAGATTAAATACGACGAAAAACGCAAAAAGAAACAAATAAATGCGCCGCATATTTCGATGGTTTAAATAATATTTCGTTCTAAGTTTCGATTCTAGTCTTTTTCATACCGAATTTTTTTTAATGTTAATATTTTTTATGTAATTTCAATTGAAGAAATCAAACAAAAAAAAATAATAAAAATAATAATAGTCAGTGGCAATTGTTTCTCTTTCCCATCATTCAATGTTTCATCAAATGAAGGCTCATCTTTAACCAGTCGCTTCACTTAAGAATATAATTTATCTTTAAAACGAATGAGAGCTGTGTTGTTGGTTCCAAGCGTTCATTCAAAGGCGTTCACTGTTTTTTTTTCTCTTTTTCTCTTTTTTCTTCACTTATTGTATTGCTGCCATGGTTGCTTTAAATCTAATTCGATTTGATTGACTGAATGATATAACATTTTTAGATTATGTACATTTTTTTGCTCTCTCGCTCTCTTTCTCTCTCTCTCTCTCTCCCTTCTCTCTTCTGATTTATATCCCTGTGTTTGTAACACCTCAATATATTGCTTTAAAAGTTTCGAATTTTATTATTTATTATGCTCATTAATGGATGTTCGCATATTCGTGCATTTATTCGAGCATCACTAACTTCTCCAATCTTCGTACCATTTAAAATGTTTCCTTTATGATTTTCAGTCAACTTCCATTCGGCTGCATTCTGCCGCTTCTCACATTTGTTTACGCCATAACGAAATATTGTTCAGTGTTCGGTCGCAATTGTTCCGTTTTCGGTTCCCGTGTTGGCCAACTGTTGAATAAACGTATCTCATCCAGTTTTTCTTTCTTCTTCTCTCCATTTGGTCATTCTATTTATTAGTGCCTGACGATAACGATGCATTTTCTTGATTCTTCATTCTTAAAGTTTTCCAAAGCAAAAAACAAAAAAAAACGAACAGAAAACAAATTTCAAATACAAATGTGCAACGAATTGAATTGGTTGTGATGATGACACATCCAAAGGCTCTAGGATTTTATTTTTTATTATTATTATTAAATTCAGAAATTTTATCGGAAGCAAAAAGGAAATTGCATGCTTCCTCTTCAGAATAAATTTAAATCATTTCGTATGCCAACAGCCAGTTGTTAAGTGGTTGGTGGTTTCGGGCTCTGCTGCATTTCAATTGTTTTAAACTGATTAAATATAAGCAGGAAAAAAATGAAAATAAATCAAAGCTTGTGCGCTTTATATTCCTGATAACCGAGTATCGTTGATTCGAATCAGGTAAAAGAATTCTCTTGACGTGAAACAAATGCATGGCCCAAATTGGCTACATTTATGCGCGCAACCTGTAAACTGCAAATATATTGGGAATGCCTGACTTTCAATAGTTTTCTCTAATTCATTTTCCCCCCTCCTCTCTCTCTCTAAATAAAATTTTTTTCGTTCTATTGGGAACTATGTGTTGAAGTTCGTTTAAAATATTATAAGAATATTGTTGCAATTCTGTCATTCGAAACACACAAAAAAGTCCAATTGCTCGCTTTCACATTTATGAAACCGAAATTTGCATATGATTTTCTTTTAATTCAGTTTGCGTTGCATTGTGAAATCGAAATAAATTTTGTTTGCTGACCAATCACGCATATTAATTATTTAGAACGACTGAAAAAAAAAGAAATGAACATATTTTCATGATTCATGTGAACCTAAATTGCATGATAACGTTTGAATTCGGCCCAAAAGCATTGAAAAAAAAACAAAAACCAAACCTCAAACAAACACTCACACGAGAAGAACAAAAATCAGGAAAAGAATTATTATGAAAATGAATTATTCGAATAAAATACATTTGAGTTGCGACTTTCGGCGCTCATGCGTACATTTTTGGAATTTCTTTTTTTTTTGTTAGTTTAGATTTGTGTTCGTGTTCGTATGAAATGAATATGTAAATGAAAAACAAAACGAACTTCAATGGTTTTTTTTTTGTTTGATGCAAAGATATCATCATTCGCGTTCAATTGCATGTTAAAGAAAATGAATAAATGAAGATTAATATTTACCCTTCTGATTTGAACACAAATGAAAATTATAACATAGCATTCATAATGTCAGAGCTTTCGTCTATAAATGGTACCTTAAATTCATTCTTTTAGAATATCAAGAACAGAACAAAGCAACGAAACAGAATAAACGGTGAGGGGAAAGACGGTAATATAATTATTTGAAAGAATTCAATAGAAAAATGGTACACAGACTATCCTATCAAAGCAAAAGTGTGAACGGAGAAATGGAGAGAAAGAGGAAACAAATTCGACTAACTGATACATTTCGATGGATGTTTTTTTTTACCATCACAATTGTTGCATTATTCACTGAACAGCTTCCAAAAAAAAAAAGAAAAAGAAAAAAAAACTTCCACTTGTTTAGATGATAATCGAGAGAATGACAGAAAAAAGAAAACGGGAAAAAATTGGCTAAACTGAAAAAAGGAACTTTCGAATGGTATGCGAATATATTGAGAATAATGAAATGTTCTGAATCAGTGTGGAATTTATATTGACATTCAAATGTGTGCCTTACATATGCGAAATTCACAATGTTGCATCAAAATCGAATGCCGAACAACGAAAAGACACATACAAAAATTGTGATACCAACGAATCGAGTCGAATCGAGTCGAATCGAGGGAAATGAAAGCCAAATGCAAATGGGTGTACTATATCGAAACAAAAGCTATCATTACAAATAAATAGAATGCATGTTTTCATTTTATTTAATAGTTTGTATAGTTTTTTTTTTGTTGTTGTGTTAAACATGCCGTTCATATTTTTTTTTCCTTTTTTTCTTTCTCTTCTGCTCTTTCATTTGGTTATCCTTTTGTAGTTTCCCTTTGTGCAATTGATAACTGAACTGAACGACGAAAATATCGACATTCTATTCGGAAATATGTGGCAACAGGAGAAAAAAAAGCCACAAAAAAAAGCACGCAAAAGAGACAAAAACATCGACGAACAGGCACAAAAATGTCAGCAACAGTGTCACCATGCACTAGTAATAGCCCACAATAAATGACAACTTCTGAAAGAAAAACGGAAAAAAGAAACAAAAATGACACTGTACACACACACACACACGAACAAACAAACAAACATGCTCACCATAAAATAAAGAAAAAAAAAATATCGTCAGAATGTGGAGTCAGATAGACGGGATAAAGCAATCACTTGTGAAAATGAAGTTAATTAAAACTGAAAGCGCAAATCGAGGAATAATGTTGCTGTTGGTATCGTTGTTGTTGTTGTTATTGTTTTTGCAGCAATGCCAGCAATGGTGCTCTATTTTCGTGAATGTATGAAATGGCATTTATTTTTTTTTTTCTTCCGTTCAAATATATTTCATCCTGAATATTCATATATGTAGTTTCGAATATGCAGATATTATTAATAGTTGCCATTTCACGTGCTGTCTTTTCTCATTCTCTTAACTATTGGAATTTTGCCAAAATAGACCGAAAATGCAATGTGTCCAATAGAGAAAAAAAAAACCAATCCTTCCTGCAAACTCTGACTGACACTAACACACACACACATAAACACACACACAGACAGACACATTTATAGACAAAACCACACGTTGAATTGGCCAATGTTTACACGTGCAGACATCAGTTGACAATATGTTGTTATCAATTTTTCTCAATCTATGATTTTAATATAACAATACCCAGCTATCGGATGTTCAACAAAGCAACACATTCAAATGTTTTATTTGTTTCGGTTTGAATTCAGATGACAGTCAAAAACACATAAAGAAATAACATGTTGTCATTAAACAACAACAACAACAAAAAACAACAGCAATAACAATGATTTCATTCATTGTATTTTGTCTTTGCTTATTTTGTGGTTGCTATTTCCGATTCTCAATGTTTTTTAATGCATTCAATGTATGCCGAACTATTTATTGAATCGAACAATTTGAGCAATCGAAAAACAGTGAATGCTGAAGTTTGTGAGTTTTATGAACAAATCTCCACAAACTGGTGGCAATGGTGTTCGCATTGACACTTATTCTGGCCAAAGAGAAGAGAATATGGATGAAAGTGCAAGAGACGCTCAACAAGTGGATGAATTAAAATTTCATGTTCACTGTTCATTGTACTGCACCGTACAACCATTGATAAATGGCATGCTATGTACTAATGTACTACATATCTCTATCCTTGAGACACATAGAGCGAAAAAACACGAGAAAACAGAAAGCATATTATGTCCTACTATATTATATGTTTGTAACAAACGGTTTCATCAATTTTTTTTTTCCTCCCCGGTTAGTGAATTGTGTTGGGATTGTATGCGAATGGAAATGTTGCAAGGCAGACTCCAATGTAACCAACAAATAGATGTCGATGCAGACTTTGTAGAGAGACTTTGTTTTTATGGTACATTTTCACCATACATCTTCCTGTTTTTTTTTCGTTACACAACAACAACAAAAAACGAAGAATAAGGGACAAACAAAAAGGATTGAGCATTTCAATGAGGTTTCCCTAAAAGGTGGATTCACCAATCCTGAGAAATGTGAAAGTTTATTTTTGTGAAGATTTTAGAAAAAAAAAAAAATAAATATTTTATTATTCTTTTCTGAAAACGCTTTGTTGAGCGTCGATGCCAATAGCAAAGAAATTAAACCATTAAAATGATGAATTAGATAGAAAAAATAATGAATGGCCTAGTTTTGGTTTTGATTGCACGGATATTTGAGAGAATGCACAAACAAAATACAATGGAATTGTGATGATGCTTTAAGCTCAAAATGAATGCAATCGTGAATGTTGTCTATTTCACTCATTATTATTATTTATAGCTCACATGCATCGCATTTTACTTCACTAGTGATTAGTGAATCAATTTCGGCGAATGTGATTCATTTTTTTTCTTTTATATATTTTTTTTTTTGAATATATGTTTGTAGTATGTAGTTTAGTATTGAATCAATGAACAACTGTTGCGCTCCATTCATATGATTCCAATTTTATATAGTGAAAGAAGTCATTTTGGGTTCACCGAATATCGTACCACGCGCCATGTATATTGATATAGGGATAAAGTGAACACAGTTTTATTTACCTTATACAATGCATGCATTTTATTTAATTTATACAATACATAAAGTTGAAATTTTGATGCTTTGTTCCGAAGCTCTAGAAATATTCTTTAATTTTTTCTTTCGAAAAATGTTCAACTTTTGATGTGGTAGCTGTAAAAGTTGTTGGGTTTTTATTGAAAATTTGTGTGCATGTGAAATGACATTTCCTTTATGAAATTCATTGCTGTTGACACCATTTAAATCGGATAGAATTTGATGAGCAATCATTTCTATCATTCGTTTTTCTTTGTCTGTTGCCCAAATGATGATTTGCATTGTCACAGTACATTTTTGTGGTATCAAAATACGATTTTCCCAAAAAACATTTAGACATTCCGCAGGCTTAGCATCATTTTCATGCTTTTTATCACTGTTCACTTGAGTTCTATTCAACAAATTCTTCAAAAGTATGTTTTATTTTTGTTTTTTTTTTGTGGCTCTTGTCACTTGTAACATTAAGATGGTCTTCATTGAAAATAATAAGCAAAACTATGAGCCATGGAAAAATCGGGACCTTCATCGAAAAGTGAAAATAGTTTAATGTGTTAGCAATTGTTTGGCGCACACGACGACATAAGATTTGCATAAAGTGTTTCCTTCTATGAAATACTCCGGATGGATAAACTCAAATAAGACGCTGCAATTTCTGTAACAACTGTTGCCATCCAGTACACACACAATCTCTGTTTATTTACCTATTTCTCGGCATTCAATCACATTTAACATTTGTTTACAATGGAAATGATGATTATTGTACGTGAAAATTGATCACGGGCAAAATGCTGAATGTTCATCGCTCATCGCTCATACAACGATATATAAAGCACTTTATTTACTCAGTATCAAAAATGCACAACAGGTTTCTCTATTCTCTTATGTAATTTAACTGTGTTAAACTATCGTTCGTTGCATCCGACGGTATTGTGCATCGTGCATCGTGCATATCATGAGAGATTTTGCTCGATATTTGCCGGTATGGTAGGAAAATCGTACATTTAGTTGAAGAATTGTAAAATGCACGTTGCACATTATAAAAACATATTTTGCATACATAAACACGGCATATATACACACACACACACACCACACACAACACAACACAAAATTCAAAACACAACACAACACAACAAAATACAATACGAGTAGATTAACCCACGGATGCACAATGCACATTGCACATTCAACATTAGATTTTTGGGATGATTTATCAAACGTTGAACAAATAAAATAAAATTCTTGACCAAATGTACGTGTGAAATTCTCAAGCTCAAAAAGATCCGCATGCAAAATCAGCAAATTGGTTATTATCGGGTCACTATTGACATCTCATAGTATTGAAAATTGCTAAAAGCCCATACACGAAATATGGGCTACGCAAATGACTGACTGTGCAATGACTTTATGTATGCTGATTGTATACAATATGGGGATCTGGATACATGTTTTTCATGTTTTGCAGCATGTGACTGTGACATTGCACTTTATCTGTAGAGCAAAAAATAGAAAAATCAGAAAAAGAAGAAGAAGAATAAGAAGAATAAGAAGAAAAATGAGAGAAAGAGAATAAGAGGAGAAAACACCGTATTTGTGACACATATGCAAATAGCGCGTATTTCATACATAGACTATTATTACTTTCGATTGTGCCATCGCACAATGCATCGGATGATCAAATGAATGCGTTCCAATGATTGCAGTATATGAGTTGTGAATTGTGAGTATGTGATTGCAAATGAGCTTGAATGCGATTGTTGACAGAAACGAACGCAATACACAATCGATGAATGAATATATGCATAAATTTTGTGCTGTCACAAAATGAGCGTATTCGATGGTCAATAGTTTTGAATCTATTGAATTTCTCTATCAACTGACTATTTATGATTGAGCAATTTTGAGATGTTCGCATCCGAACGAACAATAAAATATTGAACGGACACAATTATGGTAAAAAGTAAAAAGTGTGCACAATGCCCAATCAAGAATTCAAAACGAAAGAAAGGAAGAAAAACAAGAAATAAAAAACAATCGTGTCCTGATATCGTCTATAAAATGGAGTAAAAAGTATTTTTTTTTTTTTTTTGCAAGCAAATATTTTTTCATTAATTGAATGTCAAATAAATAAGAACGAATATCGCATAGCGAACACGGAATGTATTTGGTTACAGTTTTTGCATTGAATTACACGGAACAAACGTAAAACGGGTGGCAACACAAACAAAGGAACGAACAATAAAAAAAATGAAAAAAATTATTTTTTCCAAATTGCATTTTATTTATTCATCTGAATTTTTGAATTGTGTGAAACGCAATTCAAATATAACAATAATATTGATAATAATAATTCGTAAATATTTCCGCGTCAACTGCTCACGCATTTGGCAAAATTCAACATATTCGAATCAATTACCAGAAAATGCGAGAACTGAAAACGACGAAACGCCGAACACATTTCCAATATTATATAGAACTTGTTGCATATTCAATTCAAAAAAAAATACTCAATAACGTATTCAATGAAGCCGATATAATTTGTTTTAATTTGTTTTTTTTTCCTTTTGTTCAAAATTTTTTTCTTCTCTTCTCTTTACTTCGTTTGTTTGTTTTTCGCCGCAATCGGCTGACCCCACTGTGTGTATTCAAATTTAAAGTTGCATCCGCATTTTTCGAATGCAAGGCCCACACAAGTATACACACACACACACACACACACACGCAAGATAATCGGCATTATTTTGGCACACTAAACACTGTATACTCATCGCTCATACTGTTCGATTCGTTTTGGGTTATGTGTGCCAAAAAGTTTTTCTCGGTTAATGTTCGCTTAATAACTAGCACGATGCAATGTACAACAATAATAATAATATAGCTGCGCAAAATGAGAGAGAAAGTTCGTTGACTGTCGAAAATAAAAGTTAAAAACAAACAGCTCTCGCCGAAAACCGAAAATTCAACATTTGCGGGCATGGGTCGGAGTGAGTGCACTCTGCCCATACACATGTACATATATTGTATATTTTATATGTTTCCATATTTTGTGTATATATTTTTGTGCTTACAAACGGAAACATTGATTCGATATACACTCGTATGTTGGTATGAAATGGAACCAGTCATCAGTAGCACTTGTTACTGGTTCCTGATTATTCATTATCAAACCGTATTACATTCACCCGAATATATTATGTGATGACTCAAAAACGTTTCATGGGACAACAAAATTGAAAATCTCTCTCCTTCTCTTTTTTCTTTGTTCTTTTTTGAAATTATTAACACGCTACCAATGAATATAACGAATATTGCATTTTTGAAATTGTGCCATGATTTTATATGGGAGTTTTTAATTCGACATGTGTTCCGTGTATGGCAAACAGAGTACGAATGAAAAGAAGAAAACGAAACAAAAAAACAAAAAAAAAAATATTTCAATTTTTCAGGTTTTGTTTCAAGTTCAACGGTATGAACTGAAAAATTATACTAAACCGACCACATGATGCATACTTCGATGAAATTCAGCTTTTTTGATACAACATCGATTACTAACGACTAACGACCCTTTGTTTTGTCTTGCCACATATATGTATATTCGTATTTCATTTTGTTCGCAATTCAATGCACTTGATCACGAAACTATATTTTGAGGAAGGTCATGATTTTATGTGAACGAATATAAGACAGCAAAGAGAAGGAAAAAAAAAGAAAAATCAACATCAAAAATAAACAGGTTACATTCAAAAAGGCTTGATATACATATTAAAGTATAGTAGAGCATTCGATGTTCAGGTTTACGGAATACAGCATATGGCATATGCTAAACAATAATTTATTCATTTTTTGTTTTTTATTTTTTGCTTTTTCCCCTCATTTCATTCACAAGTGTTAATCGTTCTGAAAATTTCACAAATTTTGCAAATGCAATCGAAAGTCTCGCAAACGATTTAATTGATGACGCAGTCAAATACTGCAAACCAATATTTGAGTTCGTCATTATCATAAATAAAATATTTGTCATAGATATGAAAATATGAAAATATGGATAGATATTGTGATGGTTGGACAACAAAACTGGAAAACAATAAACAAAAATATCTTATGCATATTTAATACAATACGATGCGATCAAAGCGATTCAATTCTATTGCAATTATTTATTCGAAATTATTGATCATTTTGCCTGCATCGACAGACAATCGCACAAAAATAATAATGAAACTTTATAACAAATCCATTCAAAATACATAATAATAATTCGATATCAACTTTTAGCCGGAAATGATTTGAGTTTGCTATTTTGCATTCAGAATGTTGTCGTTAAAAGAGTTGACTAGGCGATGCATTCACATTTTGAACAGATATAATATTTTGTGTTGAATTGTTTTTCATTTTTCATTTTTCAAATACAAAATGACGTTTATTTTAAGAAATTCGATATGATTCACGTTCAAATTCACTGGGAGAATATCATGCATATGTAAACTATAAACCACATATTCTAAAATTACCGATAATGCGTCAATTTTCAAAAAAAAAAACAAAAAAAAAAACAAAAAAAAACAAAAATCAAAATAATAATAATAAAATTAAATAGAAACAACAGCGGAAAAAGGAGAAGAAAACAAACGAACAAAAGTCGAAAGAGAATAAAATGAAAACAAACGAAAATAACTACATTAAGCCAAATACGAACGAATAAAATGAAAATAATAAGAATATGATTCCAATATGAAATGAATAAATAATTAGCTTCATCAGCAAATATTAAATAACCAATTGGGAGGTCTGGCTGTCTTTCGCTGGTTTTTTTTTTCATTTCTTTTCCATTTCAACTGAAACTAGTCACCGTGTGCCGATCTCAGCATTCAATAAACAAAACGTTAGCCGAGGCTTCGTTTTACGCTTTTAATATGATGAACAAATCCAATCGGTAAAATAAGATATGTTTGTGGGCATGGAGCTTACTCATTTTCTGGAATGACCATCAAACAATGTAATCAACGAAATTCTCGTTTGCGTTCCAGAATGTTGACAATGAATTTTGTATAATTTCATACATATGGAAATATTTATACTGTGTACCGTAGCACAGTTTCTAGCAAAAATCATACAATAAATATTGTCAATGTGCCTAAAGAATTTCCCATCTGATTTCAATTGAACAAAAAGAAAATCAACGGGACAGCAGTTCATCGAATTAAATAATAAATAATCACACAATTGTTATATGCATTTTTAGCTTACTTTTTTGTTGCATGAATTTGAGTATTCACAGATTTGTCATTTGATTTTAAGTGAAGGTATACACAATATTCTTTCATCATGTTGTGTCATGGCATCAAATTCGATCGCAATCGCGTGGATGTTGTTTTTGAATTTGTTCGGTTTGAATTCGTGCCGTTCAAAAAAATTCGACGAATTACTTTTATTTCAATTTTTTTTTCTTCATGTAATTAAATGGTGTAATATTCGCAAATATTGAGACCTGTTGGAACAGCACATCGTATTTCATTCATAAAACTGGTTGCCCTTTTTTTTGCTTTTTTTTTTTTTGGATAGTTTAACTGAAATCCAACAACATATTGTTTTGAAATGCAATGATTTGTTTAGAGGTCCTTGAACTCAATAGGCATGCGGGCATTCTTTGAAATTTTCATATCGAAAATATTTGCGATAAAGCATGTCAGCACTGGCAAATTCATCATAAAAACAAGATTTCACTCAATCTTCACTTAATGATTCTTTATTTTTTAAGGTTTGTCAATTGAATGTATGATTCATATTCAATGGATTGTTTTAAAGAATGCTGTTGCATTGTGTAATCAAAAGGCCCAACACAAAAATTGTTCTTAATGATTAAAAAGTTCTAATGTTTACCAAACAACACGACGACAATAACCCAAACAAATAATCGTTAATCTGCAGTTCGTGATCGCATTGCATATTGCATATATTTGCATATATCGTTTAATAATTTTTTTTTTCTTCGTTTTTTTCATTATTTTAATTTTTTGTTTTCTCGAGTCATTGTTGTGAATCACAACAATGTTGTTGGTTGCTGGTGCTGGTCCAATACTTACTTACATATCAAGCTCAATCACAAACAAAAAAAGAAAAACAATTTGAGGCCATTTTAAGTGATCTTAAATTGTTGAGCAAGTCTTGTTGACTTTATAAATTTCATTCAATTTTTAATAATAATGAGTCAAAGTGCTCACGTACATACCATATGCAATTTAATTAAATGAAGAATAAATAGTACGAAATCACATTTTTGTTTTCGTCTCGATTACTCTGTTCAATCATATTAAAGATCGGAGATTGAAGTTATTTATTCTCGAAAAGTATACAATTCCGTGGTACGTGTTTATGTACACAAATTGTATATTCCTTTCATTCGCAGGAAAAATTCATTGGGATTTCAGATGGGTCTCGATTATCGATTGTTTTCGTGTTATGAGACAGCTAATAATTGATTACTTTTACTTATGCACTTCAATTTATTTCCTATTGGAAATTTATCGCACAGTTTTTCGGTTCAATGGTGCAAAAAAAAATATATTTACGCTATCTAATATGATGCATGATCTTAAAATGTACGATTAATGAAGACAAAATATTTAATAAAATTGTTCGTATTTTTCATTTCGATTGCAGGCTTAGAACGAATTGCTGAAGAATTGATGGGTCGCAGGAAATGGAAACTATATCAAGAAGTCCTTGCGCGTTCCCATTTGAATTCAAACACAACAGAAACAACACTCAATCAAATCAACAATATCACCGAAACCGGTAAATAGTTTTCTGTTTTGTCCTTAAAGCTTAACGTGAAATGTGGTTTCAATCGATGTTCATTATGTATTAATATAAAAAAAAGCCATTAAACCATTGACAAGATAAACGAAAAAGGAAACTTAAGAATAGAGAATTTCGTGTTTTTTTCTATCTTTTTTTCGTATTTTTTGGATGAATAAGCTTAGACGTGCATTACAACAACGACGAAGCGAATTCGTCATCACATCTGCAAAATATACAAAACTCAAACCAAAACAGCAACACCGACGATCTACAACAGAACAAACAACAGCAACAATTAAATCAAGAAAATCCGCAAAATTTAACAGAACAATTAATCATTCCAAACGAAAAACAAGGAAACACCACTGGGATAATAACGTGTGACGAAAATACTGCAGGTATTAAACCGAATACTAAACAAAGTTCCGATATCGGTGAGTATTTAGCAAATATTTTTTTTTTATTTTTTTTTTCTTCTTTTTCTTGTTCTTCATGATATCTTTATCGCAACTGAAAACATACATTTACAGTATCGAATAGTGGGGCGAATGTAACAGACTTTTTAAATAATAAAGTGGAAAGTAGTGAGGATATAATTGATCGACAAAAATTGCCGACGCCAATCGATTGGAAGCCACAAGAAAATTGTTATTTTTGTGTAGACGGAAAATTACTCACCGTGAACGACAAAGGAGACTTAGTGGCAGAGTCCGGTTCGGTGAACACCGAACCAGAACTCGCCAACAGAGTAAGTACTACATATATGCAAAATAATTAAAGAAATGAAAAAAAAACACAAAAATTACATCAATTGCATTGGATTATTTTAGACGGTTATAGAGTCAGAATCTGACTCTAGTGATTGTTCTGAGCCAGAAATTGTTAATTTTCGAGCATTGAAAAAATCGAATAAACAAACACCATCCGTTGCTGATCTGTTGCGTAATTCATTATTACAACAAAATATGACTTCGTTCGAATCGATGACAGCCCAGTTAGCAACAATTGCATCGCTGAATGGCCTTTCACCAATTTATCCCGGTAAATATTTTTTTATTTTCTTTTTTTATTTTTTTTTTTTTTCATTTTGAAAACAGTTTGTGGACAGTATTTTATGTAAAATGTTAAACACCTAACAAATGGTTTGCAAATTTATTTGAAATTTATTATCAAAATTGAAAAATTATAAATTGCATTGACAGGATTGATTTATAATCCGTTTGTACATCAAATGCATCCAAATGCAACAGCAGCCACCGAATCAACATCAGCTGAAAGTCCAGGCGCAAAACCATCACCAAGTCCCGTTGATTTTAATACTGAACAGCCACTTGATTTGAGCGCTAAAACATCAACGACACCAACATTCCCCAATGATCCGAAACAAGTTTTCAGGTAAAATTAATTTCTTCGCTCGATCCATCCGTCAATCAAACAAACCATAAAATATATTGATGAATAGCAATCTTGAGTTTATCCTTGATTTGAATGTTTTCGATTAATTTATTTTTTTTTTTATTGTGAATGCAAGTGTTTAATGAAAAATGTTGAAAAACATCCATAAAATTCGTCACATCCATCGGAAATTTCTTGATTTCATTTGTTAACAGAAAACAAGTTAACCACATTATTATTATTTCATATATAAAATTGGCCCCAAAAGAGCCTGATATAGTCTTGAGAGCGAAAATACACAAACAAAAACTACTCATTTATTTTATTTTTACACTTTCCCCAAAGTGCATTGATAAATTGCATCATATTAAAACGCGATAACAATTAACCTAATTAGTAATATTGCCATGTATTGAGCAATGCAATATGTATTGTGTGTATTGTATTGGGAACGTGACAACCGAACTCAAATTTATTGAATGCACTTGAAGTTTTGAGCATTTGAGCCGCTACATTTGTTGATAATAATTTCAATATTTTGTTTCCGAATTTTCGTTTCGTTCAACGAATTGTGGTTTTGTGTGTTGTTTGTGTGTTTGTGCAGTTATTATTCCATTTTTCAATTTGAATAATTTCGAAATTGTAATCGTTACGTTTTCGAGCACGAAAACTGGCTCATGAATTTTGTTTTTGTATTTTATTTTTTGATGTTATCACAAAAACTGATGTTATCTTCTTTTTTTTTGTAATTTCACTTTGTGATCAGACCCATTGCAATCCAAATACAAATTGAGTCCAATGGAATTGTAATCGATTTTTATATTTTTTGTTTTTTTTTTTTTTTACTATCATTCATAACATTGTTATATTTGTTATTTATCAATATGAGGAATCAATCGTATATTCAAATTGTCAACATTTTCAAAATGAAAATGGACAATAATCGCATGGTGTGCCTAATCATTGTGCCAATTGTTTGCCTCAAATGACTCATCGATGGAATATTTCTATCTCAGGTCTGCAAAAGTTTTGGAGAAATTTTTGAAATGGAAAAGAATGTTAGCATTCGTTTAGCGACTGAGTCTGGATTAAAGAGCCATTTATGTCCATAGCAAAACTGGGAGAGTGCAAAGCAATAGATAGCTATGTTTTTTTTTTACAATTTACCAATGTCGGCCACACGATAAAATGGAAAATTTAAGAACAAAAGCATTTAATGTAAATGTCTAGGGTTGTTTATTTTGCGATGCACTCCATGCGTATTGTATACTGTTGAAACTGAAGGGCAGAGACTTTTAATTGTGAGCCAACACAGAGAGCACCAATTTCGAGTTTTAATCACATTTTCGCATACATTTATGTGTGTGTGTGTGTGTGTGTGTCGGTGTACATTGTGCATATTTGAGTTTAAGTGTATTGATTTCATTGGTTGAATGTGCGTAAACAGCATTATATTGCATACATTCCCGGGGATTCAAAGCTGTTTTTCTGCTTAATTGGATTACAATCCAATAACTGAAAGTTCCAAACTCAAATTACTGAACAAAGTCAAGTGAAATTAAACGAAAATGCTATAAATATCTCTCATAATCGCAAAAACCATTTCAGAAATAAACTTGAGGTCCCTTAACTAAAATGCACAGCCTACAAGTACAATTGTATAGTGTACAAATGTACAAGTGTACAAGTGTATAGTGCACACTCAATGCTCTTATCATTGTGATAATTACATTGAATATGTGGTTGAGAATGCGGAAACCCATTGAAATAGACTGTCTTTTGATTGGGTCAATCGAATGCCCATGAATATGTATAATTTATAACGTAATACAAAATTCAAAACTGATGAAACAATTACAATTCAATATTTAATCCATTCGATATTCGATATGTATCATTTCATTTCAATTGAATGTTCGTTGAGCACAAACAAAGAGGTCGTATTTACACTTTGCGTTTCTGTTTGAACCAAAATTGGGGTTGTTAATATTAAAATAATATCGATAAATAATTCGTGGCGATATAATACAATGTACATTGTACATTCGGACACAACGGCGGGAAAGAGATGTCGAACGAAACAACAGAAAAAAATTAAAAAGAAACGTGTGAATGAACTGATCGTACGTGTTTCATCATTCGACCTCGTATACATAAAATAGCGCTCAACTGCATTCATGAGCAAATGTGTAACAATCCATATTGATAATCAGAATCCCAGCCTAGCATCGACAGCGAAAAAAAAAGGCAAACAACACTCGGTGTGGTTTTTTCTCTGCTTTTCGCCTTTTTTTTCTTAAATTTCGTTTTTCATATTCGTAAATGAATTCGTATATTGGTTGAAATGGTGTCAACATTTGGCTGTAAACAGACCTTGTGTTGGAACGTCGAATCTTTTTTTTTCTTTTTCCTTTTGTCGCGGAAAAATAAATTCGATCATTTTTCATTTTTGATGAATTCTGAGGCAACGAAATTCCAAACATTATAGTACAATTTAAATTTGATTGGTTCGATTGTTTATGGTCAATTGTAGTCTTCAATAAGTTGAATGGTTGGTGATATTATTTTTTTTTTTGCCCATTAATAATTCATTCAACCTTGGATTTTCTTAATACATCAAAGGACAGATGCAGGAAATCATCTTAACAAACGTATACACATATACACGTTATTTAGTTTCATTTGCTTTTATTTTTGCATTTTTTTTATTGCCGTTATTATGACGAACAAAATGTCCAAATGAATGTTCACTTTCGCACATATATCATTGTCGGATAGACAATGTTTCGATTTTGTGGTGAAAACGTATCAACCAAAAAAAAACAAAAAATTGATTTGCCCTTGAGTACGTTTGCCTTGAATACTTTTGGGCGCTGATTTATATGTTACACTCTTTGAATATAAGAGAATCTTTTTCGAATGTTGTGTGAACTTTATCTTTTAATTTATCATTCCATTTAAAAATCAATTGTACATATTGGATAACGTAAGGCGATTTTATTCTTAAAATTTTATAATTTCATATCAATTTTATTTTTGTGTTTGTGTTTGTGTGTGTTGCTAAAATCTAGGGCCAAACCACGTATATCAACGGTTGCCGGTCGCAAAACATACACGGAAGAAGAATTAAATAATGCACTTGAGGCAATTTTAACTGGGAAGCTCGGCACTAGAAGAGCAGCCGTACTTTATGGCATTCCAAGATCTACGTTAAGAAACAAAGTCTATAAATTGGCGATGGAACAAAAGCGTGAAGCAAATCTATTAAATCAATCATCGGTGCTGGATGCTCTAGATGATGACGATGACAAAGAAGATTCAGGCCAAGGTTAGTTAATTTTCGCAAATTTTTTTTTAGATCAAAGATCCGAAATTTTTAGCTCCAAATTTCATCGATTCATTTTTTCCATTTCGAAAATAAAGATGAAAATGATGTCATGTTGAGAGGTGGTGACGACGACAAATTAAAAGATGATTTAATGCTCACACATGGTAAGCAAAAAAAAAAAATTTTCATTGACAAAATGAATTTGATTTTGATGATTTTATATATTTTACATATTTTTTCACTTAAATAATGTAATGGTATAGCAGCCGCACTCCAAAAAATCGGACAACTATTCGAAAATAATAGTCCGAAATCAGACAATGTAACGATACCACCGCACCAATTGCCGTCAAATAAATCACAAACGTCGACATCCACCTCATCGTCACCTCCAATATTAAATAATCCCTGGTTAACGAACGAAGGTAAATTCCACCATCAACTGATCTTACTGCTGATCTAATGAATAACATCAATAATTTTAATTAAAATTGTTCTTAGGTGGTTTTGCATCGCCTTTGTCAGAAAGCTTATTTCCAAATTTGTTGCTAGCTGGCGGTCTTTTACAAAACAAATATGATGATCCAACATTTCAAGAATTGTTACGAAATCTATTGATACGGCAACAGGAATTGATAAAAGAACAACTAAAAAATTCAGTGAATGCGCCCACAAAAACAACCGGAGATCATTTGAATAATGGAAAACCATCGGATTCACGAAGTTTGATGCATCTGTCAATGTTACAGCAAGTAAGCAAAATTTAAATAATGATTTCATGCATGTTAATGTTAATACAAAACTGTTCGTATTATTTGGCACTTTTGATCACACAGAATCAACAACGTGAACAGCAACAGCAACAACGTGAACAACGTGAACAACGTGAACAACGTGAACAACAACAACAACAACAAAGTAGACTGATCAAGTCCGAAACACCAGAAATAGTGCCGACACTAAATAACAGCGATGAATCGGCTGTTATATTAAAAATTCCGTCCTACACATTATTGGCCGGTTCATCATCATCGGCAAGCGGTAAAAATGGTGAAAATGATTCAACGCCACCAACATCATCACCCATTGGGCATTTACGTAGCCCAACAACGCATCCAACGGCCGATGCATCATCGCCAATAAATCGTCAAAATAATGATTCTCAATCGCCGCCAATAGCTGGTATTGGTAGCAAAGGAATGTTATCACTACGTGATGTTATTGCCAAAAGTATAACTAGAACATTTAGTCAACAAAATGCGGAAACCCTCAATAAGCCTTCTTCCATTGATCATTTAGAACAATATAAACGGCCAAGTATATCGGTGATTAAAAATTTGGGCGGAACGGATATATCAAGGTTTGCATCGAATCCAAATATGATTGCATCAATGCATTCACATTCGCATTCACATCCGCATTCGCATTCGCATTCGCATTCACATTCGCATTCACATTCAAATAATTCCAATTCACCAAATTCATTGAATAATAGCGGTAAAGGTACACGACCGAAACGTGGAAAATATCGCAATTATGATCGTGATAGTTTGGTTGAGGCAGTAAAAGCGGTACAACGTGGTGAAATGTCGGTACATCGGGCCGGTAGCTATTACGGTGTACCACATTCAACATTAGAATATAAAGTTAAAGAACGGCATTTGATGCGGCCAAGAAAACGTGAACCAAAACCACAGCCATTAGAAAGTAGTAGCGGTAGCACATCATCAATATCATCGGTTAAAAGTCATGATTTAGCCGGTACGGTTAATTCAAATATACGATCGATTGATAAAGCAACAAAAAGTTCAATGTCAACAACAAAAACACCAATGAAAACGCCACCATTTCCGATACCAACGGAAAATGGCATCAAAATGGGTCTATTTGATCCAACACAATTGCAATATCCACCGCATTTATTTTGGCCACCGGCAGCATCCGGTTTTAGTGGTCTTCCGATAAGCGGTAATTCGGCTACAAATGCATTTGGTGGCAATGCTGAAAGTTTATTTGCATCACATATGATGCGCTTCCAAGAGGATGCATTACGTTCCAAAGCAAATAATTCAAATAGTAAATCGGAAACGGCAACCGGTGATCCAGCCAATATGAATATGAATATAAATATGAATATGAATTTGAATATGAATAAAAAATGCAAAACCGAACGTGAATTAACATTGGAAAATCTGTATGACAGCAGTGTGAATGGTTCATTTTTGGATGGTATTATTCGGCACAGTTTAGATAGAAAAACCGAATCAATTCCACATGGTGCTCTTTTAGATCAGTTAGTCAAAAATAATCGGCAAACAGCATGCGAAAATGAAAAATCCAATAGTAATAATAATAAACGTACGGCAAGCCCAGCATATTGTATTAGCACCAGTGGTAGCCATCATCCGCCAATAAAACGAGAACGAACCGGTTCATCATCGGGCGAAACCGATCGTGAATCTTGTGAACGTGATATGTCCAAGGATACAGTTGAATCAATACTTAAATATCGGGATAATTTATCGTTGCGTGACGATGAAAAATGTCTCAAAATATCGTCGGAAGATTTGAATGGAATTATGGCTGATAACAACAAATCATCGCACAACACCGAAGCCGATGATAGTTCATAAAAATGAATACATATTGAATAGCCAGAACACAGATTAAATAATTTAATAAACAAAAATAATAGAAGAAAAAAAAAACGAAAACAAAATACAAAACACGGGGAATCGAACGATGGTTAATTTTCCTTTCGACATTTTGCATCGCGGGGAAAATCATAAATGGGAAAACTAAAAACGGGAGAGGAAAAGAAAAAAATAATTAAAAATTCAAGTTTGAACTAAATGAAATGCACACATTTTTTAGAAAAAGGAAAGAAACAAGAAAAAAAACAGAGATCGAAATCATTTCATTGGTGACATGAAACACACGTCAAAATAAATTTAAACAGTTAAAGAAAAAGAAAAAAACTCTTACACAAACAGATAAGCGAACAGATATTACTCACACGGATAAGAAAAAGAGCCAAAAGTGCTAAAATCCATACAAGAAAAAGAAAAAGAAAAAAGAAAGTAAGGCGATCGTCGCGCTCTTGTATGGCTAATGTGTCGTTTTTTGCGGCTGTCATTTTTGTTGCTATATATGTGTCTGTATTATATATTCTGTATTAACGCGCATACTGGCGAAATACACAATAGATCTAGATCAATATAAAACGAGACTATATCTTTTTATATGTATCTTCTTTCGTTCTGACAATCGACATATGGCTCCTGTAAACGTACTATTCCCTAGAAATCGTTAATCGATCATTCTAGTAAATCCAAATACCTAAACATTAAACACAAGAGAACAAATCAACTGAGAATAAATTCTCAACATAGTCAACAGAAATGTTTCGAGACAAAAATGGGTAAAACTAAAAGAATATTTTTGTTAAAGATGCGTTAATATTTTAACATGACAAATGTGCCAGCTAACGCCAAATGCGCATCCATCCGGTACGGAAAAATATTAAAGTATTTCCACAAAAAATTCTTCATTTTTACTCCTTTTTTTCTCTGAGACATGATATCTATTGAATCCACAATTCAAGAAGCACTTTTTACACACACTTTGACACATTTCGATATGAGCACACAAACAAAAGATCGAAGTTGTTGGAAGCTCTTTTGTTGCTGCTTCCTTTTAAAACAAAAACTGAGAAAAAAAAACCTGAAAAAATTCCATAGAACAAAATGCCCATTGTATCTTGATTTAGAATGTTATGCACTCGTTTTTCATCCCTTTTCAAATTGTTCACTATTTAAAGCAAATCAAAATTTTATCTGGTTCTCCTGACAAAAATATCAATTCAGCGAAAAAAGCATACCCAAACGCACATGAATACATTGGAAAAACCGTTTCGTTTTTTGAATCAATCGTCACACACACACACACACACCATATCGGTAATGCAATACACAATTTCAATCAGGGGGGCAAAGAAAAGGGAGGAAAAAGGTGCAAACCGGAAAGTTGAGCTTTTGAAAATCCATCGTTCAATTTGCGATGACAATTCGTGATCGAATTGATTACTATCCAACGGCAGTGCATGAAATCAACATGAACAATAACAGCAACGAGTGATGTGCGGCGAAACCACCACAATCAACAACAAAATCAAAAATCATATTCAAAAGATGAAAAATGAAAAGGAAAATAAAAACCTGACGATTGAATGCGCCATTTTGGTCTTAAATAAAACTGGCCAGAACAAACTGATTGCCAATCAAACTAAATGTGAACATAACCATACGACCAACATACACTACAAATGAAAAACGATTTGATTTTTATTTTAAAATTCTCTGGTTCGATTTTCTCTCAGTCGATGAAGCACAAAAATAACGTGTTCACATTTCAAACTGAAAAAAAAACTAATTATTATTATACACAAATTATCATTATTATAAATTGAAACGGATATCCCATCGAAATCGTTGTGTAAAAAATGTTCTACGAATTTTTTGCAGGAATCGTTTGAGAGATAGACAAAGAGACACATTAAAAATGAAAATTATCAAAAAAAAAAATAAAAAAATTCAAAATCAATTTATTATCGTCAAAAAAAAAAAAACAAACTAAATAATCAAAAATAAATTTAACAGAAAAAAAAAAGAAAAAAACAAAAAAAATTGTCGTCGTTCTAGCAAATATTGTGTATATTGTGATTTCGTTGTTTTAGGCATATGTCCCAAACAATAACACAATAATCAAAATTTATACAATTTAAACAACAATCACAAAATTTTTATCCATATACATATTTTACGGTGTGTTCAGTTGATGCCCCTTCCCCCCCTTATCAATCGATTTGAATTTATATTTTACCTTACATCTTTGCTTTTCGATGCACGAGTACGGCTCCATTGCCACAGTACAATTTTCATAATCATAATATGTGAGGAATTGTGCAGGAAATTTACAATTTACAACAATTTATTCCAGGAATGTGCAATGTGCGTGCATTCCTGATAAGTACACAAAATAAAGAGACTCACTTTTCACCCAAAATGCCCCCCCCCTCTCCCAATGGAGGTGTTACAACAAGTGTAATGGTCATATTGCAAAATTGGGGAATATTTTATATCTATCAACTGTATACACTGTATATATATAATATATACACAACATTCAATATATATATACAATGTATTTCGGTGTTTTCAAAATTTACAAAAAAACAAAAAAAACCATGTGTAGCGTATACAATTTTGCGTTCTTTGATTCAAAATGGAGAAAAATCAAGTGTAGCATGTTGCAAGCAAAACATTTACAATTCCTAAATTTGATTTTTGTACATTTTTAAACTGGAACCAATACAATTTATAATCGTTTGAATGTTATGAAATCTAAATTTTAAGAAGAAAAACAAAAACGATATTCATATGTAATGGAAAACCTAACAAAAGTCTAGAGATATCACGGCTATTTTGTGGAGAATGGTATATTAATGGAAAATATATAATTTCATCTGTAATATTCCAATGAGTCGCTCGAAAGGTCGGATTTACACAAAACAATAACCTTAAACAAACAAATAGAAACAATGATCATAGTCGTTATGATAGTGATATGTACACTGTACACACACGCCCATACACCCACACACACATCTCGTTATTTTGATTCTTCGGCTGAAGTGATAATATGATAATTGGTGTACATAACACAGCTTCAATCCAGAAATCAAAATCGAATCAAATTTTCCAGTTTAAATGAAGAAGAATAAATAAATGATGCATTCCATGTATTGATGTGATGTGTAAAAGACCAATACGCATTTGCTTCGAATTCCATTCCAATCAAGTGTATACAATTTTGGCATAATTCGTCATTATAGTTAAAAAAAAAGAAAAGAGAACAACGATGTGTATATTGTTGTGGAGAGAAAAACGGCTAAAAAAAAAAAAAAATTAAACGAACAAACTCCTTTTTTCTCCTATCACATATATATATATATATATTTATATTTTATGTAGTCAATTTGATGGCAAACGTATTTTATATGTTCTTTTATATTTCACAACATATCAATCAATATTTTTTGTCACAACTAATTGACTACATGAAATATAATGACATCGCGATTTTTTGTGTCATACAAAATGCAAAGAGAATGTGAGCTCCACGTATTCAGTCATAATATGCGGCATAATGAAAATATACTTTAAAAAAAAAGAAAAAATCTATCATATGATATTGCATTATATTATGTATATATGTGTGTATTTCGATTGTGTATCGGGTTATCGGGATAATATTCGTTTGATACACAGAGCGCACTTAACATTTTTATAGTTTGCATATTGCGTATACCGAAAGAAAAAAAAAAGGGAAAAAATTAAATCGCACGATCAAAGATTCAAATAATGTGTTATCGAGCAGATCAAAATGGAATTTCTTTTTTTTTATTTGTTCCTCGCTAAATCCATTGTAACAAACAAAGAAAATCGAAGCTTTTTATGTTCATAAATGGATGGAAATAAACAATTAAATATTGGAATTCATATGCAACACATGCCAATTTATGTCGACTTTCGCGCTGAATGCTTGTGATGTCACACACGTTTACCAAATAATGGCCCTCAACATTCCATGTATTCTTTGACGAAAACTCAGTCGTAAAATGCAAAACGACCAAAAAAAAAAATGAATGGATTCGAACGAATTGCATATCTACAAACGCAAGTCGAATAAAAACAATCGAATTGATCAACAACATGACCAAACATTCTTAAACAAGAACATTTCATTACAAGATCATTACAGAAAAATCGATAAACATCATCACCAACCGAATCGAATTGGTCATTGGTTTTATCGAATGAAAATGAGGAAGTCATGTAACGCCCATTTATAATCATCAAAAATGAAAGATTAACCAATTGAATAAAATCGAAAAAAAAGAAAATTTGCGCAGGCGAAAATAAATTTTGATCGAAACGTAGATTATGAGAATGGAATCGAAAATCATTTTCGTTGGCGAAATTCACGTTTCGTATAAACTATCTGTGATTAATTCCAAAATTTTATATTTAAAAAAAAAAAATGTAATGAAAGATACATTGGTGACATATAATCCCCGAATTTTCTAATGCGAAACGTAATGAAAAAACAAAAACAAAAAAAATATTGTAAAATGCAAGTCTGCATTTGGTCCTCATTAAAATGAAAAAGATAAACCCTAAATAAACGTGTAACAAAGACAGCAAAATACGAACGACTTCTCGGAAATATGGAAGTAAAAAACAGACTTATTATTCAATGTCCGCACTATGCTCGTTGCACTAATTTCACCATTTACACCCGATTATATTTGTTGTTGGGAAATTTTGGAGATGTAAAAGAAAAAAATAAATGACATTGAATCATTATGATGAAAACGATTGTGTCCAGTGTCCAGCATGGCTGGAAAAGGTGTAAGCTATCTTCTATTTCGATTTTGCCATTGTTATTATTCGATTGAAAATAATTGAAACGATTTCGGGTAGCAAAAGTTACTGAAATAACGATTCGACCATTCCCGTTCAAGTAAAATAGCTATCGCGTGGCAAACAGAATGCTTAAGATAAAAGAATCAAAACTAAGATTGAAAAATTTGCCATTTAGCATAGAAATCCGAGAACATAAAATCATTAAACTGTCGGCATTTGACTTCAGGTATTCATAGCGGTCTTATTTTTTCGAACTTAACGATTTCAAACAAATTTTAGTTGGAGAATTGAAATTTCGACTCGAGAATCGAGACTAAAGTATTGAATTTTTCCACCGCATACGAGAGAAATTGTTGCGCTTCATAACGAATTTTGTTCATTTTCCATCGTCCTGACTTCGAATCGCATATATAGAAAACAAAAGAAGGCAAATTCATTTGAATATGTCATGCCAATTGGATAGAATCTGTTTGTTTTTTTTTCTTTTTCTGCCTTTAATTATCATAAATTCAAATTGAATTTTGATTTACAAAAAAAAAAAAAAACCAAAAAATCTAATTGATTAGGTCGCCTTGATGAGAATATTCGATTATCGACTCGTCCATGTACTTTACCATTTTCACATGTTTAGTACATATTAATTTAAATGCATTGCAGCAACAGCAAAAAATAAGAAAATTAAACAAATAAACAAAAAATCACACACACACACACATACACATACACACACACCTGTATATGATTCCGAATTGATTTCAATACAATTGAAACTTGATTTCTTTCGTAAGGATCTCCACACCGGGCAACGGTCTTTGTAAATACGTAAATTTTACAAAATATTTAACGAGAACATGAGGAAGTGCAATTAGAACGTCATAACGCTAGAAATAAAAATTTACTCTATTTACATATTAATATGGAGAGTTGTATCACAAAATGGAAATTTAAGGAGAAAAAAACGGTCCGAATAAAAGATAAAATGGGAAAAGAGAAAGTGAAAAATAAAAACAAATCGAGAAATTAGATAAAACAGAAAATTAAAAATATATAGAGCTAACAAACGAGATGTGTGAAGTGGATCTTAGATAAATGAAACTAACATATAAATCAAGCAGTCGTTTAAGTAAGTAAAAAAATAAAATCAAAAATCATACAAACAAAATGTGAATTGTAACAAAAATGATACTAAGCTAAAAATGCGAAAAAAAAATTGAATGCGACAGTTTTCAATCGGTCGGACAAACACTGGAGAATAGATAAAAAAAAATAATGTAAAAGATTAAATTTAAAAGAAAAAGAAAGGAAGAAGAAAAACTATTCGAAATGGATAGGAGGAGTGGAACTGATTTCAAAAAAGGAAGAGAAATATTTTCGGTGAGCCCATGCAACAACAGATAGTTTGTTACGCAGCAAGATAGTTTTGTTTCCTAGGCATTTTTCTTAGATTCAATGCACAGGAATCAAATGTCAGGCTGTGAGCTGGAAACATACTTTCTTTTGCATGTGAATCACGTTTCATTCAGGCTGAATAGCAAGCAAATTGAAGTCACATTTATCGAGCGAACATTTGAAATCCACAAAATACATTTGAAAAAAATATAATAAAAGAAAGAAAGAAAAAATTTACTAAAATAAACCAAAAGATCGATAATTTAATATCAATGATTATAATTTTTTCTGAACATATTGGAACTGCCGAATTGGCGATCATCGATTAGTATTAATTAATATTTGTGTTTTTGTATTGTAAATGTGATAAGTGTTTGCTTGCTATCAAGACTGAAAGAATATTAATGTGTTTATATTCGGAGAGAAATAAGATTGATTAAAGTTTATAGGTCCAGTTGAAATATATTTAGAGCGAAATTAATATTTGAATTCATTCAAACAAAAGAACAAAAGAACAAACGACAAAATGAACAAACTGAACTAGAACATCAATGTGACCGAGGCAGATTGAAACAGTCTAGAAACCGCAACACCAACAAAACAAACAAAAAACAGTGCAATCGCAATCCATTTTATGCTTTCAAATAATAATAATTTTATATTTCTTCTATTATTTTGCCCACAAAAAGAAAAAAAAAGAAAGAAAAAAGGAAATCAACTATTATCTCCTCCAATTTATTCTTTTAATACTGTTTGAATGTTTTTATTGCCTTTTTCAGGCCTAACTTAGTACCGAGAGAAAAATTAAATTGTATAATCATTATTTTCCATCTACTTATCCAAAACCAAAAGATAAACACAACTATCGATCAAACGATCAAAACTGAACGGAAAATTGCAATTTAATTTCAAAAAGCTTTTTTTTGTCTACATTTCCGAAAAATGTATTTTGGACTCGTAAAATTTCAGAAATATTTGTTTCTTATTTTTTGTTTCTTTTGTCGTAAATATTTACAGATCAATGATAAATTGCATTTTCATCTGGGTTCTCATAATTTGGCTTGATACGATTTTTTTTGTATTAAAATCAAACAAATTCAATGCGAATGAAATGTACCATGGTATTAACAATAGACCGGATAAATCAAATCAATTAGTTACAACATATTCAATAAACAATAGAAACGTATGAGACAAATGCGTCAAAGTTGGAGAAAAATTGAAGAGAGAGAGACAAAGAAAGAGAAAACTGAAACAATCCGATAAGAATGGATTCATTTAAACAATCACAATAGACCGGACGATTATCCATACACACACAAAAACACACACACACACACACACATACAAATACAATAGACCAGAACAAATGAGAAAGAAAAAGAGCCACCACAACCACTTAAGCAACAATAGTGCCAGCCATTCGCCAATGGTGAATTCAAGCATTTTCAAAATGAATAAAAATGATTAAACAACAAATATAACACAAACAATAATTACAAACAATAGTAACAATTTGTAAGTCCCCAAACTCCCGAAATACTGATCCAAGCCAACAGTCGATTGTAACAATCTAACAATTTTTAACCAATCCTATACATAACAATAGCTAAAACTGAATACTCTTTTCTTTCTCATCACTAAATAATCACTACATTTCGTTAGTTAATCAATTCGCATAGATAAAACTCAAAAGAAGAAGTAAAAAAAAAATTAAAAAAAATAAAAATAAAATCGAAATCTTCATAAAGATGTAGACAAAAAAATACAAATAGCCATAGCCATAATTTCACATCACAGCAGCCATTTCACCACAATATCTTTCATTTCAAATAGCAAAACAAAAAAATATTACAATAACAATAACAGTATAAACCAATTCAAATAAAAAAAAACACACACACAAAGAACGAACTTCAACAGATCAAGCAAAACTACATGAAAAAAAGAGTTAACAAAAAACAGAAGAAAAACGGTCCAAATTCATAACGAAAATAAAATATCAAAATTGATAAGCGGACAATTTATCTATAGCTACCGATAATGCAATATCATTAATCATTACGTCAAAACGTTAGTTTCATTTCAGTAATGGCGACGATCGTGTATCGCATTTCTTCAAAGAAAAGATTCAAGATTATCGTCAAAAACAAAAAATTTCCTTCGCCACAAAAATTTCATTATTACTTATTAATATTATTATTCATTTTTTGTAAGTTTTCTTGCATATTTTCCCGGCTGTCAGCCGGAAAAGGGTCTCAAGCGACAAGCAATGCAATTTCATATTAGAATTTTAATTCAAACGAGAATAAAGAACAAAATGATATGTGATCGCATCCGTTGAATACATGTCTCCGAATCAATAGAACTGATTTAGTTGCGAACAGCGAACAGCGAACTTGGTTCATGAAACATGAATAGAATGAAGACAATGAACATTAGAATATCTTCAACACATTATTATATTTTGATTGGCGAACTTATCAATGCGAGGCAAATAGACCATTTTTGCTCTATTTAGATTTGGCATTCACGCACATTTTTTTTGAATGCTGGAATTTTTTTTTCCAATTCTGACAAATCGAATTCTGTTCGGAAAATGTTAAAGCAAAGTTCATTGTTCATTCATCAGCTGCATATCCTGAAAAAGTTTTCATATTTCTTTTTCCTTAATTTCTTATATTGAAGGAAGGTTATTGGTGATATGTATTATGATATCGAATATATCGAACAAAAATCCAAAATTAATGAGTTCAACAAATGTTCAACAAACGATCGAATCAAAACCGTTTTTCAATTTCTTTTTTTTTATTGTCTGTTTTTATTTACAGTTTTCAAATAACAATTATTATTATTAGCTGATTTAAAATGCCGAAGTTCTTCATAACATACCAACAAAAAATACATAGTTTTTAAGATTAGTTGATACGTTTTCATATATTTTAACAGTGACACAGACAAATTTAATAGAACAAAAAGAAAAGAAAAGAAAAAAGCAAAACAAAACAAAACAAAACATAAAGGAACAAACGTTGCGCATTCAATTTCAATTTTCAATAAACCTGCAAAGTCTACCGTCTTCGATTCATTCCGTCTCTTTGCGTGTAATAATAATCCGGTGAAGAGGGAATGACGACAGAAATGTTAAAGAGGTTCATGGTCCTATTTGGCCATTTCAAACATAATATACAACAAAATAAACATTCAGTTTGAAGCCACTTTATATTTATTCAGTATTTCTTAAATTGATATTTGATCATAAAATGAATGAAAAATAAAACTTCACCTGTTCTTCCCTCCTTCCACAAAAGCACTTCAATCGAATAAAACACACTCTCAAAATGATAGTTCAGTTCATTCGGTAATGGATATCAGTTGAAATCTAGAGTGTACTTCACTGTTCCTTTTTTTTTTTAATCAATTCAAAAGCCAAATCCATTGAACAACATTTTACGATAAATAGAAGCGATCGCAAAAACAGCATTTCGAAAATTAATAAAAAAAAAATGCAAGAAAAAAATGGTTTCAATTTTGCCGTAAAGTAAATACAGACAGGATGCATAGATAAACAAAGTTTGAGAGTGAATAAAATGGTTAAACTAAGAAGAATATGTGGCAAAACTATATTTCGATTTTCGAATGATGAACTCATTTTGCTCCTCGACCGCAATCTAATTCAATTCATATTTTATTCAGGTGGCTGATGGCATTTCCGATCAGCTTCTGATCACTTTCGAAAATTTCCGAAATTTCTTGATTTGCGTCCTCGATGAGCACAGATTCAGATTCATTAACATTTGACCCGTAAAAGATGACACTGGTCATTGGGGACAGTTTGAAGAGCCGTTCACGACCATTTATGATGTGCCGTTAATATTTTAACGATTTTATCTTTAGGTTGTTGACGATTGGAGAATTGAATTGAAAATTTAATTGAATTATTATTCGGCTTTCATTTGAGCCGTGAACTTTTTTTGAGGTTCGCCATTAAAAAATGTTTATTTCGAATTTCGTATATAATATAATTAAATGAGACAAAAATCAAAACTAATCGGCATCTAATTCAAAATTGTGATAATTTGTAGGTCAAATGAATATTTAGAGAAAGAGAGAGAGAAAAAAAATGAAGATGTAAACAAATTTATGTGATCATCGAGATTAATTAAAAACAGGTTAATGCGTAATATTTTGAAGCGTTGAGAATTTTTTCCAAAACAAAATTAATAGAAAACGAATTGGCGATAATTTTTTTTTTCTCGAAATAAAATGTGTTTTTCAGTTTTCTTTAAATATTGAGTGCATTAGCGAATTCAAATTTTGAAACGAAACTAAATTGAATGCGCAAAAGCGAATTATTATTGGAAAATAAAACTTTTGGATTTAAAAAAAAGGGCAAATGGGCGCGTTAATGTTGATCTAAATACAATCAAAAAAAAAAATATACAGTCACTTTTTTGCGGTACGTCACAATTGAATGGATTAACGGATTTGGAAAATATATTGTTTATTTTTACTTTAATAAAATTATTGTACGGTGTGATAAGCATCGTAACATTAATTTTGTAATTAAGTGAAAAAAAAGGGGGGCAGTGATCGAGAAGTAGAATATTTCGTATGCATTCCGAAAATTATTGAATTAATGCTCATTGGAAATTCGATACGGATTGCTCATCATTATCGTTTCGATGAAAAAATACGAGACAAGCGCAAAGAAACACTTTTTCCTTAAAAAAAAAAAACAAAAAAAACAAAGGAAAAAAATGTATAAAATCAAGCGTTTTGGGTAATTAGAGCATATGATTAAAGATGTGACTTATACTAGATTCTGAACGATTTCAGTAACTCCCATCAGTGATAGTTGCATTTTTTTTTTATCAAATGTTTATCACTTTGATTTGTTTTTTTTTCCCCCAATAAATAAATAATAATAATTTTTGCTTCGAAATAACTTCTATCTGCCGAATATGCATGAAAATCGAAACAGAAAAACACGAATATATGATGAAATTACGGGAAAGAAAATGAAATTGTAAAAGTAAGAGCGGGAAAATGAAAGATCGATAAGATTACCCAATTCAAATTATAAATTACCTCAAATGACTCTGGCATTTTAATATTGTTTTTATTGATAATTTTTTCTGTTCCATATTTTCTTTCTTTCTTTTGTTAAATCTAAGCAAACCAAACAGAACATACACATACACACACACACACACAAAACTCGTTGAATAATAAACTAAGAACGAAGTGACAGAGAATTAATTCGATTTTCAAAATAAAATATTCAACAGCTATCAATTGCTGTCAAATGAAATCATTCCGAGTGATTAGGTGCGATTACCTAACGAGACACACAACATTATTATTATTGTTTATGAATTTGATTTTTTAGGACATCGCCGTTATTATAATACAATAATATTCTACATATAATTTAGAAACAAAAAAAAAAAATGGCCTTTTGCAAGGTTTTTCGCATAGAAAAATAATTCATAACGAACAGACAGTTTTTCAGTCCGATCGAACTAATCTAAGCCATTAAATTGATTCGCATACAATAAAACGATTGATTTTGCTGAACTCAAATGAAAATTTCATTTTTATTAATTAATTAATTATTATTATTATTATTATTATTAGTTGATAAATATCAAAAAACGGATACTCCTAAAAAATCAATATAAAAAAAAAAAAATTAAAAAAAAAAAATAGAAAAATGAAAATCCACAGATAAAAATCATGATTCGATTTATGGTTATCAGTTAAAATTTGAGTATTGATGATTGATGAAATGTTTCATTCTTTAAGCGCAAATGTAATGCCGGACAAATGGTGGGATTGGTAATGTGAATGGGTTGGGCGCCAACCATTGCCATCAAAATTTTCTCGTCAAAAATATATGAAATTTGCCGTCGAAATTCAATTGATGACGAAGTTTTTTTCCTTGTATAGTTTAAAGGAAAATTTGATATATGATTTATTTTTGAGCGTTATGAGATTACGTTTTGATTAGTTCAATTTGAAAGAAATAATTAATATTAATTAATAATAAATAATTAATAAATAATAATTAGCAAAAAGCCATAATTTGAAAATGGTCGAACACGTTTTTGATGAATGATTTCGAATATTTGAAATTTTAATTTCCATTGAAAGTATCAATTTAAATATATGAATATGGATTGAGACGATGTTTTCGATTTACGAAAACATATTTTCTCATTTGCAACATATTGATTTCTAACGGGGAATGAGAAAATTTTCATTTTATGAAATCAGTTAAGATCAGGAACATTGTCCAATAGTTTTATTATTTCATTTAGTTTTATATATAATTCACGAATACGAACATACAGATGACAGATAGACAGAAGAAATTTACGAATAAAATATTTTCCATTCTCAAAACCTCTCTGCCAGTTCTTCTATGCTGAACTGTTCTTTTTTTTTTTTTTTTTGTTCTTCTTTTTTTCATTCATATTCAAATATGTTGAAAACAGATAAAATATTAATTGACGCACGATCAATTGAATCTTTTCCCCCTTTATTTTATTTTATTTCATTTTTTTTTTTTTATAATGAGAAATAAATAATTGTTTAGCTTTAGTTTTGAACATCTTTTTTTACTCGTCATTTTAATATTGACCCCCGAAAATAGAATAAAGAAAATAAATTTTAAAGTGAAGTGACAATGGAAAGTACAGAAAATGACGAGCGAACATCATACTTGTATGATCCATTTTGTTATTAATATGAAAAAAATTCGATGGAAAATCTGAAACGAATTTTTTTTTTTTCAATATGGGAAATCAAAGGTGTTTGAACGACAGAAAGTTGAGACATCACACATCGTGTATTCAGCCGATCCACAAAAAGTTGGTTAGTAAAGATGGAATTTGGGATCGAATCCAGTCATTATTATTTAGAAATTGAATGATTTTTTGTTTGTCAGAATTCGTTGAGGTGTTGGATTTTCTCAAATAAATTCGATTTCCCAAATTGAATCAAACTTTCATTGCAGACTATTCACTTTGATTTTTTTTTTTCCCCGAAACAATTACAAAATGAGCTGCACGGAATGAATTAACCTATATTAGTTTGGGCTCATTCAAAAATAGTTCTGGTGCATAAAATGCGCTTGAACACCCTTTCGGATGCGTACGAACATTATGGGTAGAAATTATTATTATTATTATTATTTTTTTTTTGAGTTAAGTAAAATAAATTAAGCTTTTATTTTGTCAGAGCGTTCGTCGTTAGAATACAAACTGAAATGTAATTTTCCAAACAACAATCTGAATCAATAAAAAAAAAAGAACAAAACAAAACAAAATAACAATAAACCAAAAACATTTCAAAATTCATTTTGTTAATATTCGCCACTGTGGACGTTCTCCGTTTTAAATTCGCCACTCTCCGGTTTACGGTAACATTTTTAATATTTATTAGAAAACTTAAAGTTATTGAACTATGCGGCACAAATCGATCGGATAAGATCAATCGTACGATTTCATGGTTTTCGTGCATTTTCTTCTAACGGCATATTTTCGTTATTTCATTTGAAAAGAAATATTATTTCTTTCCAACCGGCTTGAATAACAACAGAAAGTTTGATCTATTTACACATATGTTTGGACATCATTCGGGGATCTAAGCTGACCATAGTTGAATTACTGAGGTGAATAGCCAAGATAAAAATCAAACAATGGAACTTCAGAAATGCACTGCGATTAATTGAATATTCTTATTTCGATTTGAATATAATTCATGACGCAGGCAATTTTTACGTTAAATGGCATCTTCCCAAACTAATCATATTCTTCAAACACCTTCTGGGGCTTTTTGCCCGGCTTTTTGTAAGTTCACCAACACATATCCCCCTCTACAGTTTTAATTATTTTTTTGGTATATCGAAGATGACACACAAATGAAACAAGCGAAATAAATGTTTCACATAAGGCAAAAAGAAAAAAAGAAAAATGCAACCGAATGAGTAAAATTAACTGTTGGGACCAAATTTTCATTTCTGCAGCCAAATTACACGAAATTATCTTTCTGAACAAATACGATCGACCCTTCCGAATCTAAAACTACTACCTTGAAATGCAAACATAATAAACAGTGAAACTAAAGAATTCAAAACTGATGACAAAAAGAAAAAAAAAGAAAAAAAGGAAGAAGAAAAATTGAAAAAGTTATGTATCGAAATACAAAAATGGAATCAACTAATAGATATCATTGCGAACTAAATTAAGCTTTATTCGGGTAAAATGATGAAAAAGCTGCGAAAGATTATATCTAAGGAAACGTTAAATAGAATACGGTGAATGTATACGATTTCAGTATGAATTTGAAGCGAAGAAAAATTAAGGATAATCGACGACAAAGACTTCAGAGCGACTCTAGTGTTCATTGTAAAACTAAACATGGGAATTCTAAAAAAAAAACACACACACACAAAATTTAGAATGATCAAAAAAGGAAAATGAATTTAAAAAAGAAAAATGATCAAAACCAAAAAAAAAAAGAAAAACAAAAAACAAACAAAACAAATAAATAAAAATAAAAAGAATAGGAATGAAAAAAAAAACTGATACGAATATTTTTGTAAAACCTTTTAAAATTGGATTTTTGATTCTTTTGGATATTTATTTCCATGTGTAAACTCTTATGGACACAAATCGAATCGGGTATCAATGATACGATTCCATTTTAAGTGTTGGGCAAATGTGTTGCCTAGGGGAAAAACGATGAAAATGAGAAGTGGTCAAATTTTGGAATGGAACCAATGAAAGCTTCGAATCGGAATCGTATCATTGGCACATTGCCAGAAACATCTGGAACCAAAAATAAAGTAGAAAAATAAAACTATACTTATTTAAGTGACGAGAGATTAAAACCAAAACGTATATAAATTATAAATTACTATTCTGGACATATTGTATTTGGTATCTGTAAACAACATTTACATAATTACATAAATAAAAATGAAATGCTGTTCGTGTGTCGTCTATACAAACGAGCTATATGAATTATATTATAATTTTTTTTTTTAATGTTTTTGTAAATGCGTGTCCATTATGTTCCGTAAAAAGTTCTTAGCGAGAAAAAAACTCCTGCGGACCGTACCTCAAAGGCTCCATAGGCCAGTATTAGTGAACATGATGAAAAGATGTATCAAAGGTTATCATCAACAAAAGCTGAATGCAATGTATGCAGTTGCAAAATCAAACATTTGCTATTCACCGGACATTCATAGATGGAACAAAAACATTAGTTTTTTTCGGAAATTGGACATCAAAAGCAAACTCTCCCATTAGATACGATTGTTGCGATTTTGTTCACAACAACTTGGTTCAATCGTTATTGTCATCGATGAACATCGAACATCCATGTTGTGCAATTTTTGTTCTCCAAAAATGTTTGAAGAAGGCCGGTAAGTTGAGATAAATTAATCAGTTTCATTGTTTCCGTATAATTTGGAATAGAAAAATAGCCAAAAATCGATCCAATTGAGTAAACATAAAATTACATAAAAGGCATTCACGAATCGAAATCTTTCATTTAATTGTTTCAAGGCCTTGAACAAAGGGAATATACTTACGCACAATGTGTATGATTGTTTTGTTTTTGTTGCAAATATTATTATATAACATTTTCATAGCGGTTTGAATGTTTATCTCATTTCATTTTTCGTTTCGTTGAATGTGCAGGAATGAATTGTGTGTTGATTGTGTTCCAATCGATCGGACATTGGTTTCGGCAGCTGTTTGGCAAATCAAAGCACACAAAAGTTATTTGAAACGGAATCCTGGTGCATACAAAATCCTCACATTCACATGCAATCCAAATCAACCGCTTCGATGAAACCATCAAAATGCCACAGCCAAATGAATTGGAATCAATGCAATACAATCAAAAGGATTGGATTTAGTTGCCGGACGTCAATGACGACACAATTATTTGCGTACAAGACCAAATGTTCCAAGACGACAACGATTCCGCCAAGTCCGATAGAGACAAAAAAAATTAATTCGAATTCATTCAGTTCAATTTTATTATGTTCAATTGAAAAGAAAAAAAAACAATAATGTTCTGCAAGTAGTAAATTTTAATTATGAACTGAGCACATGATCGAGCCTTCCTTTAAGGTTATTGTGGTTTGTGCCAACCAGAGTACACTAAGACAACATGAAACATTTGTAAATCTATAGAATAATCCGTAGGGTAGAGAGACGATTTTGTTACATAGTTTTCCTGTAATTACATAATAATATGTGCATTAAATTGTAAATCAAATAACTAAAAACACAAAAAAAAACACGATAACTCAATAAAAAAAAGCGACGTGAGTTTTGATGTTATCGACAAATATTATTATTATAAACATTAGAAGAAGAAGAAGAAGCAGAACAAAGAACGAGAATATGAAATCAACTGACAAAATATAAAAAAAATTATCTAAAAAAACGATAGCAAATTTAAAAATATATTTGCTTCCGTTATTGATGAAATTTACAATTGTACATGTCAAATGAATCATCTAATTGAATTCGATATGCAAAACAAAATAAATAATACATATAAAATGTGTTCGCTTTTTGGGATTGTTCAAATCAACCAATTTATATGAAATGCAAAATAAAAAGAAGAAAAGAAAAACGAATGAAACAACAGGAAGATGAAATAATTAAATCATTGTTTTTTTTTTTATTGAATTGCTTTTTTCGCTTGAAGTTCAATCATTTTAGGCTCAAATGATCAGAATGTTATTATCCGTATCACGTCCAAGACAAATAAAAATGAGAAAAAGAGCGGAAAAATTTATGAAAATACTCACCGAACCGAAATTACATTAAAATAAATAAATAAATAAAATTGAAAAAAAAATACACACACAACGGATTCTGATATCAATTTAAATATTATTTGAAAGAAAACAGTTTTATTTACATTTGAATACAATTGATTCATTCTTTTTATCGAGATCAGAAGGGATTTTGGATTGAACGTCAGATTTTAACGTCACGTAGAAATTAGGAGAGGGGGTAAAGGATCATCCAATTGAATGCACGTGTTTCCCTTTTCCAATATAAAGGTCGACCATTCACCGCAAATCACAGTGGCAGTAGACACAGAACGAACAATATCTGTATCAAGCACAACAAATTGATCAAAACCTTTTTCAAGATTCGCATTCGCTAATTGTCCATATCTATTCCATCCAGCGCCTAATAAAATTCCTTCCTCTGTTCGAACAACTGTATGCCGTGCGCCCGAGTACACCGCAATCGGACTATATTGGTTTCCAAGATTTTGGTCTTCGTCCATGGAATCAGTTTTCGGTAGATCTATAACGATTGGTGTAGCGAATACGGTTGCACATTTTTGATTTTCTATTTGTTTTTTGCCATTTTTCTGAATAAATTCCAATTTTTTGTACACTGGAATTCCAAGTTGACCATTCACATTCCATCCCCATGTGTAAAGATCGTTGAATGCTGATACAGCCACACTGTGCCAACCACCGGCAGCAATATCAATTATCTATTGAAAGCGATCAATTCAAAGCGAAATTGAATGTGCCGATTTGAAAATGTTAAATTAAGTTGAATTATTACCTTTATTCCGGAAAGGGCTTCAATCAAAACAGGTTCCTCTTCTGGATCGAGTGCACCAAGACCGAGTTGACCACGTCTTCGGAAATAATGGAACAGATGTTGGAATTAAATTAAAAAAATAATAATAATAATAACATTGATTTGATTTACTCACGATGATGATCCAAATGCATATAGATCACCATTTGCAGTTAAAATTAAACAATGCTCATTGCCACATGCGATTTTCTTTATTCGAACATGTGGTGGAAATGTGAAAATCTTCAACGGTATGCAATAGACTGAATTTTTGTTGGTGATAGCCACGCTAAACGATCGCCCGGAAGCGCAATGTGTAAAAAATTCATCTCTCATTTCATTCTCAATATTTTCACGTTGGGCACTGGAATGACCAAGCAATAGGCTCTTTTTTCTGGGCTCCAAATTGGCCGTTGGCTTTTGTATCAAAACTGAATTTAATTCGTCGATCTTGAATGTTGTCAAATTCATTTTGTACAATACACCCGAGCGCATTAGAATGAGGCAGACATTTTCGTTGTGTGATGATGCCTTGATACAATCCTCAAATGGTATTCGTCGGACAGCATTCCTTTTCCCATCAATATATCCACGAATGAATAGAATATTATCAAATGTATAGATCAAAACATTCCATGTGTTCTGGATGCATACATTTGAATAGTCTTTCAACTCATTCGCTTTCAATTCTAAACATAAAAAAAACCAAAAATTCATTTTAAACCAGTTTTAATGATAATGCGTAAATAGTATAGTATTTGTTTGACCTGTGAATGCCTTTACGATTTTGTCAGCTGTTTCAAGCTGACCGAAACCATTGAATCCAGTGAAATAAAGTTTCGATGAATCCATGACAACGGCACAATAAAGCACATCAGGTACAATCGACGGTGGATTGTTCAATTCTGTTGACAGTTTGATTTAGTATCGATTCGGCGACAGGAGCATTCGATTCGAAGATTTTTTTGTTTTTTAAACATCTGACACCAATCATAAAATCGCATATTCAAAAAAAGTTTTAGTCCAGCCACACTGATTCAATCAGTATAATAATAATATTCGAGCCGCCAATTCGATTTGGTCTCAAAAAAAATGGTAGAGAATCAACAATTTATTTTCCAATTGAACCAAAAAAAAAACATCACGGAATTCATTGAAAATTATACAAAATTATTGGCACAAGAATACCTTTCGGAAAGGATTTGATAATTTAATTTCAGCAATTTGTTTGTCGAATTGTTTCCTTAGTTACTTATTCGTACATGTGCTTGGTTATAGTTTTGAAACACTTTACATTATCGTTTACTTTTTTGAAGTTCAGTCATCTGTTCATCGTTTTCAATATTGTGCAGTGGTAACACCAATGTGACTCTGTCCTTAAGTACAAAGTACTCTCTCATATATAAAATCATTTGAAAATTTCACAATATTCAAATTAGATCCCATAATATGATTATCAATTCAAGAGAAAACTTTAATCATTAACAGGGTTTGTTGTCGCTATTGAGAAAGTTACGAGCTGCACCAGAAAAAGGTAATAATTTTACGTTTATTATAAGTCCGTTTCACGTCAAACAAATAAAAAACATTGTACACAGAAATTCGTATTCTGTTGCTTGGATTGGACAATGCTGGCAAAACAACGCTCCTCAAGCAATTGGCATCCGAGGAAGTAACACAGGTGTTGTATATTGAATAATGTCATTAATTCATTGAAACTATCACTCACTGCCCAAAATGAAATACATTTCGCAAATGTTTTAGGTGACGCCAACAGCTGGTTTTAACATCAAATCGGTTACTGCCGATGGGTAATAAACAATAAAAAATGATTGAAAATCCAATAAATTACATTCATTAAACGGTTTGTTTTTCTTCTTTTGTGTTCTGGTAATTGTTTAGATTTAAGCTTAACGTTTGGGATATTGGTGGCCAGAGCAAAATTCGACCATATTGGAAAAATTACTTTGAAAATACGGACGCCTTAATTTATGTAATTGATTGCAGCGATCGAAAGCGGTTACAGGAAACCGGTGATGAATTTACTGGATTATTGGCTGATGAAAAATTAGCTAACGTACCAATTATGGTATTTGCAAATAAACAAGATTTGGACAATGTTTTAAAAGTATCAGAGATTGCTGAGGCCATTGGTTTAGTTAAATTAAAAGATCGCACATGGCAAATGCAAGAATGTTCAGCACTCCATGGAACTGGAATCAAGGTGGAATTCAACATTCAGGAAAAATGCCATTTAAATGTATTTGATTTTTTTTTTTCATTTTGCTTCATTGCAGGAAGGGATGGATTGGATTTGCAAAAATATAAAAAAAAATTGATTGATACAAACTTAAGAGAGACAGAGGATTGCTCGAAATGGAAGGGACTCATGCAACTGAATCAAAAATTGTATTTTTCAATTTGAATCAATCGGCCATTTCACCGGGCTCTTTTTTAACATTTAGTTATTGAAATTAAATTATTTCAAAATTCAGAAAATCAAGTATTATTTTTGTTTATTTTAACCTGAGAAAATTTTCGTCATAGCAAATTTTGTCGGTGTGCATACCGAGGTGTAATTTATTTCATTTTCTTTCAACAAGGGAAATTTTCTACAAATGCACTGACTGAACAATAGATGTAGATGCTTACCTGATACGATTCCGACGATCATATTGACATAACATTCCAACGATTCCGTTTCTTTGCATATTTCTTTTTGGTTGTTGGCGGTGCTTCGAATGTCAAAATAGGTTCAAAAACTTACATACAGATGGTTGTGAATTGAAAATTGAACGAAATTTTTACCTTTTTTCTCCAAATTGTTCATTAAATGTTTATTCATTTCATAAAAATTATATTATAACCTTAAAAGCAAAAAAGCTCTACTCGATATCATTGAAATGATTTTCATTTGATTTTCATTTTCGAAATTTCTTTTGAAGTTAGGTCTAGAAAAGCGCCTTTAAATTGTTATTGTGTTATGTTTAAGATTTCAATTGATGATTTTTTTTTTATTTCCAGTTTAACTCAATCAAATCATGTATTTAGTTGTCGGAAAACGGTGCTGGAAATATTTAGTTAACTTTTTCAATCCGAAAAAAAAAGAAAAGGTAAACGGCTACTGTGTTGTAAGACAGTGGAAGATGTCAGCTGTTTTGGACGATTCAAAACGGTCCATACAGCATAATGAGCGCACATACCATATATTATCAAGCTTAATATGTATAATCATAAATTTAATCATCTCATTTTCTGTCAACCAATTCCATTAAATTGCTAAACCGAAGACTGAAACTATACAGTACATAGTTTTATTCTCCCAACGAACCTGTTGATGAAAATAAATTAAGGGAAATTAGTTTTATTTTGTCATCGAACAATGGCCGAGCATTTCATTTTTTGGAAAATTACCGTGCAAGATCCATCAGTTTCATTGTTCCAATAACACGAGCTGGCTGTATGTAATCCGGCACCATTTTTCTGCATAATCATGCAGGTAACTGGGAAAAATTGTATCAATCAACAAATTAGTTTAATTGAACCAACAATAAATAATGTATGTATTGCGATGGAGTTGAATCTTTTTACTCACCAATGTATTTATAAGGTTTTTGTAATTTCGTTAAAACGCCTAAACAATTATCAACTACAGTCTTGGTCCAATGATTCACTTTATCATGTTGATATGCATTTCCACCTATTGTATTTTCAATTGCCTCTTTGATGATTTTACTTACATCGTCCACAACGAACTGATTCTAATCGAACGAATTAAATGCAAAAATAAAAATCAAATATGAAATTATTATCACTTTTATCCGGAGCAGAATGTGATTCGTAAAAAAAACTTCATTAAAATTCATATAAACAAAAATCACAGCTATTCCGACTTGAACGTCGATGTTGAGTAGCAACCAACACCAAACAATCATAACAACGCTTACCTCATCTTTCATGTCATCAATCATTTTAGCCGAATTCCTTTTAAATTACGATTAAAAATTTCAAACCGAAAAAGTATCACTGAATTCGTTCGATATAATGTCAAATTGTGTGTACAAGTCTAACTGGAAAAATTGATGATCAGAAAACTAAATTCGTAGTTCGATCGAATTTTCGATAGCGATGTTTCACAGATATATATATATATGTAAAGTTCTGCAATGAACGCAAATTGATGATTAAGTCGACTGACTTATTGAATGCTGTGCAGTCACAAAAAATAATAATGAAGTGCTGAATAAATTTGACATGATTGGAACGCCATCTGCTGACATTTTGGAAGTATTTGATAGAAATGCAGCTCTCATGTCAAAAATTATATTATATTATAGTATTTACATATTAAAATTCTTTGAAAATTACATAATTTGGATTGCAAGGTTCGATCCAATTATTATTTTTACGATGGCATTCAAGTAAGTTGTTCAGTCACATCCAGGATGAAGTTTCTGGTCTGAAATGAACTTTTGTTTTGTTTTTCTTTATCATTTCGTTGTTTATTATTAATTTATCTTTGATTGTTTTTAGATTGGCATTCAAAGTGGTGCTTACGTCTACAGCCATATATTGGACAAATAAGCTCGAAGTGTGGTCAAAATTGAGCCCAAAAGAACGTCAATATGATCGATTGATTGCATGTGCAAAACATATGATTCGACAAAATACTCCCAATCAATTGAAATTCGAAGTAAGTTGAAAAATAATTCAGCATTTGTCGAGTTGTGTCAAACATTGCCATTATTCAAAATTATGTTTATATTTATTTAACAGTTGCCGGCAATCGTGGACAGCAATTTATGTGCAACCACAAACTATTATTACAACAAAGGTGTTATGAATTCATTCGAATTTCTATTGAATATTCCAACAAATGTTGGAAGTCTGTACAATAAGGCCGTTAGCCAATTGAATGCGCCACCATCGAAACCAGCTCCAAACAAATAGGAATAATTTAAGAATCCTCAAATCATTGAAACGCAAACAAAACAACCATTGTGCTATCGAACTAATTAACATTCGAATGAAATTTAGATTTGAATATTTGCAATCAACAGACAACTTACTTCAGATATTTCGTTGGATTCAAATGAATCGTGGATCGATTTGAAACGATACAATGTGCAACTGTTTAAAAAAAAAAATACTATAAAGCCAGTTATAAATAAAATTTGTGTGATTACTTAAATTCCACCACACAATTACAAAATTGTTTTGGCTAAAATGAATTAAATGAAAAAGGAATAAAAATAATTGATTTGTTGAGTGAGCCAATTGAATGTTCTTCAAATTTCAAATTCAGGAAGAAAACAACAACAAGTGTATATTTATTTATTTTTCATTTTTAAATTTTTCCCCATTTCTTTTAACTTTTTTTTTTATTTTTGCATCATTGTTCCTTGTTTTGTAACCGTTGACATATCATTAAAATTTATTCAATTCTTTACGTTCAACTTCTAATTTTTCTAACCTCTTCAAATGTTTGAAATATTAAAATTCAATAGCTGACAAATGGTTGGTTCCAATCTCCTCAATTTCAAGTTTTAATTTTCATTCTGAAGCTCGCGTACAGTTTACTTGAATTTATGCCTTTGGATGCCCGGAACGTTGAGCATCATCTGTGTTTGTCCGACCGCGTTTGAACTCAGCATACCAATCAATGATGGTTATTTTTCCTGGTGCAGAGTCCCCATAATGCTTATCAAGCTACTGTTTGGCTTCAATGGTATTTTTTCTCATCAAAAAACAATGTTGTAATCAACACAAGAAATTCTTCATCTTTTTCTATTGTTTTGAAAATTACAAAAGTAGCGTTACTAAAACTGTTAAAACAGTTAAATGTTTGAAGTTTGGTACTATCAAAAAACCATATCGATTTTTTTTCACAGCGGTTTCATCTATATGTTAGACCGGGGACTTATTGAGTCATGTGTTATGTCAAATTTTATACTTTTATTCCAATCGATAAAGAGATCAGCTATACTCTAAGAAACAATTTCTTTCAGGGTTTCAGTGGATTTTTGAGAATTTTTCAGGATTGCATGGGACAACCTTGATGGGACAATTTTTCAAGTTTTAGTGGATTTTTTGGCTTTAGCGGAGATACTTAACCTACTTGAGTAGGGTTCCTATTACTTAGTAGGGTTCAAGTCAGTAAGTAACGTCAAGTAACTTGGGTTACCTAGATTTACTCTATTTGGTGAAAATTACCCTACTATTGAACACTGAACCCTACTAGGTCCGTTCGTTGCAATAAACTATGTGTGTATTTTTTTAAGCGGTCTAAAATATCCATTTTTCATGTTGACTTCTAAAAAAATCCAGTTTTCATGTTGTATCTTTGCAAACCCGCTTGAAAATCCTAGTTTTCATATTCTGAGCCATTCAAATGCCCATTGAATTGTAATAAAATGAATGTACCAAAAATTAATCTTAGACAATTGTCTCTCTGTTATGTGTCTGTGTGTTTAGCATGTTGATGAAAAAGGAGTAAGAAAACTATTCTTTACAATATTCATAAAGATAAATAAATACGGTTTAGCTTTATAAATTGATTTATTGAGAACTTTAATCATTTTTTTCTTTTCTTTGATTTTTTATCTTTCTGCTTTTTTTCTTCAAACATTCAAATTTGAACAGGAATATAGAGTATAATATAAATGTATATTATCAAAATACAGTAAAATCTCTCAAAAAGAACATTTTCTTATTTGTGAACGAATTAGCCTGCAATCGAAATGGTTCTTTTAAAGAGATTATATCTGTATCAAAATATGTGTGTCTGTGTGATGATAAAAATTCAAAATCAAATTTAAAATGGACAATATCATTATTTTAATTATTATTAATTTTGCGGGTTGTTTGCAGTTTTACTTTCGAAATGTTTAATTTTGTATCTCTTTCTGTTTGCCACTTTATTTTTTCATTTTTGATTTTTTGTGTTTTTTGGATTTCTTCTGTGTTGTAGGACCTTGCCGTTATTTTTTACCTATTTTAGAACTTTCTGTTTTTATTCCGTTCTCGCGGCAATTTTAGCGTTTTGGTTTTACTTATTATTATTTTTATTTTTGTTTTTTTTTCTTCTTCTTATTTTGTGGATTTTTTTATTCTTTCATTTCAATAAATAAATATTTAATCAGACAACATTTGAACAAAACTAACAGGGAACATGCCACGACGTGGAGTACCTTCAATTTCACCATACATCCAATTTTCGTCATCTGTTCGTTCATTCAAAACAAGAATAATTTCATTCTCTTTGAAATCCAGTTCATCATCATTGTCTGCATTACAGTCGTACAACGCTCTGCAACGGCGCCTTTTTCGATTCTATATAATTCAATTTCAGACCGAATGAAAGATACATAAGTGAATGCGATTATTATTATTGATTAATTGAATTCCATCGGGAGAATCGTGTGGATAGAGATAAAACTTACGTAGCCGTAGGCATCACTCGAATTGTTTTCACGTGATACTGTATTGCCAGGCGAAAGATCAATACTGATTGAATTTGATGATGCATTGAGCATTCCGGAGGTTTCAAAACCATTGTTCGAGTAATCCATATCACCGCTATCACTGTAGTAACTCTTTTCCTGCAATGAACATTCGACAAATAATAAATCTCTGTCATTTTATGTTTGTTTTGAATGAATGAATGAATGAAATTTGATACTTACACTGTACTCTGTTCTATAATCCAAATCGCCATGGTTAATATCTCTCCCTGTACAAAATGACACAATGAGACGAAAAATTATCATTATTGAAAAGTTTAAAACTAAAATTATAAACGCAGATCTGTTGATGAAAATGAAACGTACCATTATTCGATGATGGTGTGGTTGCTGAATTTGGTGGGGGTCCTGGCGGTGGTAACTTTGGTCTAGATAACACATTTTTATCAACTGGTTTCAATATTGGAATTTCACCAGTGGGTAATACTAATTTGGCACCGGCCAAATGTAAATTTCGACCGATTGATTCACCGCTTAGGGAACGTTTATGACCAAATGTGGTAAACTCATTTGGTGGCTGTTGTGAGTATTTATGTTTATCATATTTATCGGGCGTTTCAATTTCCGATTCAAATGGTAATGGTTCATAAATTTTATTGGTAAAATGTAGATCAAGCGTTTGTTTAGCATCTGAATTACGTACATGGGGCAATGTGCCATATGTATCCGATTGCATCATTTTGTTTATATTACGAATTTCTTTGGCATCGACACTATGCCGAGGCAGTGTACTGTATGTTGTTATTTGATTTGGTGGTATTGGAGCTGTTCGCTTATGATCCATTTTTGATGAGCTTAATGATTTTCTATTTGATAAATTTGTTGGCTGCGCATAATTGGACATTTGACGTTGCAATTGATTCGAGATCGCATTTGGACTAGATCCACTTTGTATTGAATCGCATGTTGATGAACGAGATCGTATGGCAACCGGTGATTCACCGCCAGCATAGCTTGGTGGACGTGAACGTTTTTTCTCTTCAACAACTGTATCATCATCCGAAAAATCGGTTGAACCATCATCATGTGGTAAATTCCAATCGGTATTTATATGATCGAATGCACCTTTTTGTCGTCGCATTGCGCATTCAATTAATTCACGGCATGCATCGTAGCCCATTTCTTTGGCTATTGTCAATACAGTTTTTCCTTGTTCATTTTTCAATTCAAAATCGGCACCCGATCGCAACAATAATTTCATACATTCTTGTCGATCGTGCAACGCACACAAATGTAAAGCCGTATTTTTGCCCGGCAAATCAGCCAAACCAGTTGCATTTGTTGCTCTATTTAAGCCCTGTGATGGCATATTTTGTATAAGAAAATCAACAATATGCAATGTTGAGCCCATTTCACGTAAAACAGCCAAATGTAATGCCGTCTCACCGAGACGTGATGATGGCAATATGCATGTTAAATCTGCACCTTCGGCCCATACCTGTAACAATTGACTCATATCCGCATTAATTATCGATAATTCCAAATCATTTCGTAAATCTGAATCATTTGAACATGTTCGCATCACATAACGTTTAGCCACATATTTTGCACGTATAAAATCATAACGTTCTTCCATTGAACTATCCGGTTGCAATTTGATATTACCAATGGTTGCTTCCATAACATCATTCAATTGATTGTTGCCCATTGCTCGTGCTATTAATAAATTGGCGGTGCTTATATTGTCTAATGTTAAGCTCTGTATACGGGAATGATGGACGCCTAAATCACGATGAATGCCCGAACATTGAATGCAAACCAATACACCAAAATTTAAACTAATCCAGGTTACATCATCTTTTGAGCTACAATCACAACATTGATCATTTCCAGGTAAATTTTCCACATATCGAATAAGCGTTTTTTGCATTTCAACCAAACTTGGCGATATTTGAGTGTTTGTTGTGTGCTGAAATGTTTTTGTTAATGCTTCTTCTTTGCAATTTATTAGCACAGCTATCCAAGACTTTTGATCTGATTCATCTTCGGCTTGAAAATGATATGGACGATTATCTAATAAAAGAAAAAAAAAATTATAAATTGGTTTTCATTGGAAACAACAACAACAAAAAGAGTGTTTCGCTCAATTTACAGCTGATTAGATCGAATCCACGTTTATCATCAGCAACCTGCTTTATTTGGCACGTTAAAAGATTTACGCGAGTCGGCGGTTTCGATTCATCGGCATGATATATATCAAAAAATCCATCAGCCGTTACTCGGCATCGCCTTTTTTGCCAAACGCGTCTCACTTTTCCTTCGCTTTTCTTCAATAGGTGTCCTGATTTTGTGATGCCATGCTTTTTGTCACCCTGTGGCTGATGCAATGAATAACCGGTACTTTTATCCGATGTCAAATTCTAGTTAACGAAATAAAATAATCAAATAATGTCACATAAACATATTTCAGTGTTTAACAAACCTCAACACGATCAAAATCCGGTGCACTTCTCAATAATGTACGTAATTCGAGCAATTTTCTCCGTTCATCATCCTGTTTTTGTCTAATACTTTGTAATTTGTTGCTTAAGTCATGTATATAAGTACCAAAGTGTGCTATCGTTTTTAAACCATCTTTGAAATAACTGCATCCGGCAAAATAGAAATGAATGTCAATTTCATATATCAACTGATAATCATAAAAATAATTAAGTTAAATCTCATTTTAACTCACTTATTTTGTGCATGATAGAATTCTACTAGATGCTGAAGTAGTTCGATTCCTTTTTTGGTTTTGATATCATTATATTTGATTAAATACTGTATCGGATGAATGAAACGATACCGAAAACGAAACAAAATGGAAATTCCATTAAATTTCAATTATTTCTTCCCCTGGTTCTTTCTTTTTTAGTTTTTATTTTTCACAAAAGATAAAGAATAAATAAACGATGTGATGCATCATTTTCACCTACCTCGCACATTTGTAGTTGAAATAGTTTTCGTTCTTTTTCCATTTCATCGGCTATTTCGGCCGGTACCACCTCGGTACGTATCATGCCAACTTCTTTGGCCTGTGATTTTTTTTCTTTTTCAATTTTTGACGATTTTGAATCATAATCTTTGGCTGCTTTATCAAATGGACGTTTCAATTCACCTTTGACACCACGCAATTCAGATTTGAGCAGTGTATCAACCGGAAACATAATTATATTGCTAATATTTTGCATCTGTAATGAGTTATGTGATAACGAGTTTTTTTTTTAAATAAAACTAATAACGGATGTGATTCAAAAAAAAATTCATTCGAAAAACTTACCAATGTTTTCATCAATGCGCTCAATTCTTTGGTGACAACAGAAAATTTTAGGAATGCTGCACCAATATCTGGCTCTTCTTTTGATAAAGCTGCACTTCCCAATCGTTCAAGTGAACGAACCAAACACATTTCATTGTCTACATGAGCTGCACAGAAAAAAATGAAACGCTTCTATTAATGATTCCATTTGCTATTGTTGACATTTTTACTTACAATTGGCAAACGATTATACCATAAAAATAATATAATTAAAATGGGAACACTTACTATTTCCTGAATTATAAATGGCTTTAACTGCTTTCTTTAACTTTGTGAGACCTTCACGATCGAATTCCAATGCCTAAGAAATCGAAATAAAAGAAAATGCAGAAATCAATAAATCAATAAATTTTCTTGTTTAAAAACGAATCGAGAAATGGACAAGAGAATTAATGGACCAAATTCATGGTGATTGAAAGAAAAATAACAACAAGATGAAATTGGAAATTAACAACAACTAATTGAATGCATATTTAATTTGACAGCCAATATGAAGTGTTAAGTGGAATCGGTAGCATTTATGGTGAATAACTGCATTTAATTCAATTAAAAATTAATTCAATCAAATGGATGAATTTTCAGTATATATTCAATTTAAACATTAATTGTTGTCAATAAAATAGATGCGTCGCATATTGCACCAGCGTCTGTGTTACTTGTTTACTGTATTTTTTAATACATCGATTAAATCAAAAGACGAAAGAAAAATAAAAGAAATACTGGGAAAAAAATAAATAAATAAATAATAATATCAATAGCTAACAAATGTGCATGTTCATGGTTTGTTCTCTTTCACTAAATGTTTTGCAGAATCTGAATGTCGCACGAACAGCGCCTGATTGCAAGTGACCATTTACAAATGCCATACCTCGTTACTGATAGTTATCAATTTATTTATTCTATGGCCTGTTCATTTACCATCTATTCTGAATTCATTAAAAATGTTTGGCCGGCATTTGCTGTCTATTTATAACGTTCAACGAATACAAAGTGTTTATTTTGGGCCTTACTATCAAAATCAATGTACGATCAAAGTTTTGCATTGTACAAGTATATGGACACATTGAAATACAGATGGAAATCATTCTCTCTCTTCATTCGTATTTTTGGTCAAAGGCATTATTTTATCCATGTGTGTGTTATTCGTGGATAAAAAGATTTGGAAAAAAAATGGTGTTGTTTTGTTTCATATGACAAGAGTCTCCATAATACGGCGTTGCCTGTTATTATACATCAGATTGGATTGTCACGATTTGAATCAAATTCAATCAGCAAATAAGGCGTCAGATTCATGTTAAGCGCCGAAAAAATCTCTTCGACCAGATTGAGTTGATACTCAACAATTATTGTTTAGCGAAATTTTGTTATTTATTTTTGTTGTTTTTTTCCTCAACTTTTTTGTTTTGCTCATTAAATTTCATTGCATTGAATGTTGATCAGAGAGCATGGATCAGCATAAATTGAAATATTCATGATTGGAACATTGTCAATACACAGCATATTTTTGCCTTTTTTTTTACGGTAAATCCAAATCAAAACATTCATTATTATTGTTTGTTATTTATTCAGAAAATATGCTGTTGAATATTTTCGCTTTCTTTTATTTCAATAATCGATTTGAGTTTCTTGCGACGTCGTTTCCCCGGGGTCAGAGTAAACATCGGTTGAAGGATCAAGTAAAATTTCAAATTTTTTAGTATGCGAATTTCGTACGGAACAAATACACAAAATTCAATTATCGCGCTTAAATTGAAATATCGTGCAATCTGAAGTTTCAAGAATGACGACGAATGCTGACGATATGGTAAACAATATTTTTGTGCAATTCATTTCTGAATCAAGTTTTTTTTTTCTGCCCCAATGAATGTGATAATCATTTCAAAAATATCAATCAGTATAATGATCATGAATTGAATGAATAATTGCGTTAAATATCACACAAACACACACAGTATGTGTGCATTCATCTTCGGATCATTGAGCAACGTACAATGAAATTCAATATCAATGAGTCATCGATAAATTTCGTTACTTGGAAATTGTGGCCATGTTATTAGGTCATATATTATAAATAAATATTAATGGAATCAATCAAAAAGCTATTCATCATTCATCAATAGTTCTGACTTTCGCGTTTACCAAACAAAGTCAATAGTTTTCGAAATTTTAAATGTTTTCAAATTTTCTTTTCAGCTGCAAGAATCAAGCTGGCATTTAGGCTTGAACTGAAATTGACATCTCAATTGGTCGAAAATGAATCGCTTTCCTCGAAAGATGGACTTTCAGCCTAAAATAAAAGGCTTTTTTCGTTTGTTAAATTCGCTCAAAAAATCCACAACACACAATGGTATTCTAGACATGACGCAAAAACCGTCACATGGCAACACACGAACGAAACGAAAAATTAAATTTTCGTAAATGAAATTATCTTTCACACTTCAACAAATAAAGAAAACAAAACCAACCAAATCAGAAGATAAAAAAAAAAATTGCTGAGAAAGAAAGAGAAGCAGATAAACTCATTGTTGCGTTCGGTTCATGCAATGAAATCAAAAGCGATAAATGTACCGAACGGCTGATGTAAAATCTGTTTTGTTTGGTTGAGGAAGAAGGAAAATATGAAAAATTTAACAAAAACAACAACAGAAGTAGCGACGTCAGCAGCCAGCAGCAGCAGCAGCAGCAGCAGCAACCAACGGCAAGAGGAAAAAGAAATGTTAAACGACGATGAAAGAGAGGACGATGAAAAATGAAAATGTATTGCACGGAAAAAATTATTGCCAAGAGATCGGTGCCGCGTGTTTGTAACCAATTCAAAAGGTAGTTGGAGAGCAGTTGAAGGCAAACAAAACAGAGATAACTAGAGTTTGGTACAAAACGAAATGACGAAAAATGTAAGAAAGCCAGCAGCAGCTGGCAGCTGTTTGAATCATATAATGTCTTCTGTAGACTCGGTCCTGTCACATGCTATGGCCTGTAACTACCTTTTTCATTGCTCTCATTCGCCGTCTGAGCGCATGAGTGTGTGTGTGTGTGTGTATATATGTAGCACCAACCATATTCTTTCAATTAACAATTTATGTGCGCGCGAGATTTTTCGTTTGCAACGTGCTCTCAACACTCATGGCTCATAGCTAATGGATTGTTACATGGCATCTATTCGAAATATTGCATCGTTGTTCTCATGCTTTTCATTTTTTTAAATTTTTTTATAAAAAATTAAATTGTAGTATGTATCATTCATGTGTGTGTGTGTATGTGTGTGTGTATGTGTGCGTGTCAATCATGACAAAATATGCAAATAAAAGAAATGCGAAACGCAAGATGAATAGGAACAACCAAATGAAAATAACATCATAATGGTTAACAATGAATAGCAACGAACAAAGTGAGAAAAAAAAACTTATTGAAAGTGAACAAATTCCACGCTTAATTTTCATTTCATTCAATATTAGCGCACATTGAGCTGTTAGATAAACATGTTTAATCGTAATACATTTCATCATATTGTATTTTGATATGCATCTCTCAAGAACCATTTGCTAGTAATCCGTGGCTCCATTACAAATGGAATGCTTTCGCACCAAAGACGCAAATGAAAGGGAAAACGTATCTTTAATATGAGAAACGAACGCAAACAAATCGATCCGAAAATTCCTTCC
>GL501517.1:5111136-5165723 GCA_000149185.1 Mayetiola destructor
GAGAGAGAGAGAGAGATACATTTTAAAATATAGATATATGTACATAATTAGATATTCGACATTCGATCAAGTCGAAACATCAATCAAATTTTATCTTGGACAACAAATAACAACACACAATACAAAATTATATAACATTGAAATTCAAAATGCAAATTACAAATATCATGTTAGTTTAGGAGAGAGCTCTCATATGTCGAATACTAAAATTGCAACAGCATGTGCAATGCAAAAGGCAAAAACCTCCTATATCAAAGTGTTTATGCGAACAATAGAACCATATGACAAATTGATTCGATTGAATGCGATGACAAGTGTCTAGTGAGGTTCATTTACCTCTCACATGATTTACAATGGGAAATTGATGCATTTACTTAATTTTGTCTATGCTGAAACATACGGAAAATGTTTAATGAAACCGGAATAATATTACTGTCATTTTAACTTGTGACATATTATAACTGTTATTTTTATCGTGTGTGGGAGATATGCATTGTGCATCATATATTGTGTATTGCATGTGAATTGCATTCAATCTTGTTTATTATTATTGAAACCGAAAACAATCATAGATAGGAGGCTGTGAGCATTGAGTGAGTGCGTAGCTGGTTGCATTTCTCCATTCCACTTCCCTTGTTCAATTATTTCGAATTGAAAGATAGTTTTGTACTGCGGATATTGTGAGGCCTATTTTGGCCTCATTACATATGGCATTTGTGTTTCGTGTTCTGAATATTATGCCGAGACATGCAATATTTTCACTTTTCAATGCATTTCGCCTTTTTCAACTTTGATTCGTTCAGCGTAAAAGAAATCCAATTTTTGTTTTCCTTCTGAATGTTATGCAATTATTTTGATTTGAATTGTTGTCGGAAAGAGTGAAGCTTTCAAATTCGGTCGTCGAGATCAATGATCTTTGAAGCTTTCATTTGGTTATCATGCCAACCATGATGAAACATATCTCTCTCATTGATTAGCTCTGAATTGGCCAGATAAATTTAGAAACAAATTGATTCGAACAAACCAGAACGAAACGAAAAAAAAAGAGGGCGAACTGAGAACAAGAAGATAATAATATGAGAACGAATAAACCACATACATTTCAAGTGAATGAAGAACAATCAAAATTCCCATTCAATTGCGTATTAAGTGCTCGGGGATGAGATCTATTTTTAGATAAACGAAGATCATGTTTTTTCCTTTTTTTTCTTCTTCTTCTTTTTCTTCTTTCTTCTTTCTTCCGCTCAAATAATCCAGTCCATAAAATGATAGCATTTATTAGAACTTTTGCTCAATTCGATTGAAAGTTACCGTCTTACTTTGTTCATAACATTTTTTATGAATACGGTGAATAATTGAGACTATAGAGACGAATACGATTGCAACTGAAATTTATACATTGTGTCTAATTGTCATTTTGCATTGTTTTACATTTGTTTATGAAATAATAAATGAAAGTCATTCGGATTTCAAAGGCCCAAAAATCTATCTGCAACATTTTCCATACAGTCGCAAATGACGCACTTTCCCATTCTATGCGTTTCAAATAAGAAATACAGGCATGGGCATTGGGCATGTTAGGAGTTGCTTCATTTTATGTACAAACATAAAATGTTCGATAACTGTTGTGTGAATGTAAAAGAACCATTTAAATTGTTTTAATTTATATCGAATGAAACGATCATCAAAATAGAATGGAAATTTATGTGACAAATTTTTTGAGATTCAAAGCAAAAACGAAAACAATTATCAAAGTGAAGAAAAACGTTTATGGAAATAATGGTGAAATATCAATTTACCATTTATCGTCCACACAGATGCGTAAGCGTACACTAATACATACATTTGGTGTAAAACTTTCGTTTATGTTATTTATGAATGGTATATCACATTTTAAAAATAAATCCCATCAGAACATACAGCTCTGTATAACGGTACATTAAACATTTTGCAACGCTCAAACTGACTAAAAGCTTTCGAAACAAGAAACATTTAAACGATAAACAAATGAGACCGTTTGAGCAACGAAAAAAAAACTAAAAAAAAAAATAACGCTGTCGATTCGTTTTGTATTGTGTTACAAGTTCACGATTTGAAATCAGTAACAAAAGTGTCATTGGCACGAAGTTACTGGTTTGAACATTTTCTATCAGATAGGCTGGGTGTATTAAAAAAAAAAGAATAAATTAAAACGCATTTCTCAATAAGGTTTAATCGATAACTATATTGTGATAGTATTTTCCAGTTCCTTCCGAAATCCATATACACGTAAGTGGCTGTAGCAAATATTTGATGCGTAATTCAAATAAAAACTGCACCCGAACATGTAGATTTGTTCCTAATCAAATGAAATCAAAAGAAATACGCTGACAAATTTCGAAACAAGAGACAGTGTCTCTCTTAGAGACACTCAACGCGTTATCATAATATTCATGTTCTTAAACAAATAAATAAGCAAATTAAATATGCGCCTACACTACGCAGGTGAAGTGGAAAGAAAACAAAAATGAATGAAGAAATTAAAAACGATAAAATTTTATTAACAGCACAGGTTTCGTTTGGCATCATTTTTATTATTTTTTTTTTGCTCTTATCTTGTTTACGGTTTACGGTAGCTAGTAGGCTAGCGCCAAGTATGACATTTATCATACGTCACTTGGCACACACTCGCCAGACCATATGCAAAATGGGACAACCCACGCTGTTAATGGAAAACATAAAATACAATATGGGAAAATTGTGCACACCGGCGTTTTTCCACAATGCATGCAAATTGCAAAATAATGTTCATGTTTCTATGTTAAATTCATACCACATACTTAAAACTTATGCGATTTATTGAAAAATTTTAAAAATGAGCCATTCATCGATTATATTATTGCAGTATGCTCGAATCCATGACTGCATCACTGAAAAATGAAACGAAAAAAAAAACACGTCAGAATGATTGAATGTGTGGTATTCGGTGGTTATCGTGACTTCGATATAATAAAATTTTATGATTGTTATTCTTTGGACTTTGAAAACTTGTTTCGATTCATTTCGTTTGGAAAAAACGGAAACTTTTTCACAATTTTCAGTTGCGTCGTTGAAAACTTGATTGAAAAATGCACGAAATTCTGCTCGAATGCACCAAATATCCAACCACATTTAAAGTGGTTGCTATGAAAACATCTAATCGCGCATACATTTTTTTTCTTTTTTTTTTGAATGATTGGTTGTTATGGGTGTTTTATGAAACTATTCGCACTTTTGTTTGTTCGGTAGATTCAATTCAAAAAAAATATTAATCATCATTTATACCGTTCGAGCAAAGCATTATTACATTTAAAAATGGAAAATTTGTGTTGATTGTCTATAGCTTGAACCGGTTTTATCGATAACATTGATATGAATGACTTGATGAAATGTATTATCCCTCATAGTCAGATAAATCAAAAATAATTTATTGTTCACTCATCAAATAATTCCCAATGTCAAATGATAAAAAATAATTGGTGATAACAATTGAATTAAAGTATTTAAACATTTAGCGTTGAATAAATGAAAAAACGAACACAAGTGGCTCACCAGTGGTTCGACTTTATAGTGTATATTATTCATTACTATTGTTGATACGTAGTATTTCGATTGCATATATATATTTTGGTTAATTCTTTTCTCCTGATATAATTGAAAGCGGTGCAAAATAACACAGGAATGGAAGAATGGATAACGAACAGCCGCACCAAGAATTGGTGAAATGTGTTTTAGTGGGAGACACAGCCGTTGGTAAAACACGATTGATCTGTGCAAGAGCATGCAACAAACATGTATCATTATCACAATTACTATCAACGCATGTTCCAACTGTTTGGGCCATCGATCAATATCGCATTTATAAAGATGTAAGTTTGATATTTTGGAATTTATTTTGCCAATCGGTATTTTAAATTCTGTTTATTTAAATATTTTTATGTGCATGAATGAAGGTCTTAGAACGATCTTGGGAGGTGGTGGATAGCGTAAGCGTTTCTTTACGCTTGTGGGACACATTCGGTATTGCATTTAGATCAATTTTTCAAATGGCAGCCTGAATATTATTTACTTTTTCCTTCTCTCTCTCTCTCATTCTTTTCCTCATAGGCGATCATGATAAGGATCGTCGATTTGCATATGGTCGTTCGGATGTGATTTTACTATGTTTTTCCATTGCGAATCCGGCATCATTACGAAATTGTTTAGCCATGTGGTATCCGGAAATAAGACGTTTTTGTCCGGAAACACCCGTCATATTAGTCGGTTGTAAAAACGATCTGCGATATATGTACAGAGATGAAGCATATTTATCATATTTCGGTGACAAAAGTCCGCTTGTCAGGTGATCAATAATAACATTATGCCATAAATGGAACCGCAATCTTTATTAAATTTATTAATTTTTTATTAAATTTTTTCAGAGCTGCTCAAAAGAATGATCTAGTCATGCCAGATGAGGCACGAGCTGTTGCAAAAGAGCTCGGTATAGCGTATTATGAAACCAGTGTATTTACATATTTCGGCGTAAATGAAGTATTCGAAAATGCCATTCGAGCGGCATTAATACAACGTCGACACCAACGTTTCTGGATGACCAATTTGAAACGAGTTAAACGGCCAATGCTCCAAGTATAAATCGATTTCGTCAACTAATATATTTTTTGTTTTTTTTTTTTACATTTTCATTCAAAACTCAATTTTCCATTGTCGCGACGTTTAGGCACCATTTCGGCCACCCAAACCATTACCTCCGGAAGTAACGGTTTTACCGGAAACCCATCAAAAAGACATGCTAAACATGTTTAAAAATCAATTTTATGCTGATTTAATTATAGTTGTCGGTTCGGTGCGTTTTCGTGTGCATCGTTTTATTATAGCGGCCGGATCACAGGCATTTTATCGTTTACTCAATATCGATTTTAGCGATATGGGCGCACGAAGTAGCAGTGAATCAAGTATTGTTAGCTCAACATATGGTGATAATACGGCGCCCGATTTAAATGAAGAAACGGAATATTTAATTCGTTGTGATCAAAGTAAATTGCCACAGGCGAGGTAAGTTTAAATAACAAATTGACAGCATTAATTAAATCGGTGCGATGCCTGAAGCGCTTCTTGATTCAATTATATTTTTTACGTTTCTATTTATTCATTAAGAATGTGGGAACAGCTTAAGAGAAGATCGAGCTACCAAGCACTTCCAACAATCGAAACTAAAAAACCAATCGACATTTTTAGAGATTTGCATCATCCAATTTTTCAGAATATTAGGATAATTCATGTATTTATCAATATTGATATACTTTCGATATATTTGAATGTCACATGTTAAAGACTTTCTTCTTTTCTTTTTTAATTCGAATCTTGTTTCTCTTTCTTGTTTTTTCTCTTGACTCCATTTAGACTGAATCGAATCGTCATAGTTGCAGTTTAATCCAAACGCAAACAATCATCACATTAAGCAAAATGGTAACAGCACAAGCAATTCATCAATGTTTGAAGTTCATTTATTCGGGCGCATTCGATGTGGATTGCTCGAATCTAAAGGTTTGTTTGTTTGTTGTTGTTTTCTTCTGCTATGCAAATAATTGTATTTCGATTGAAATGTTCAGTGTTCAGTCATCATTCAGCATTTTGCACTTTGAATTTGAGCCATTGTTGTTGAAAATTCAAATCGAATGGAATGAAAAACAACAAAATGTTTGAAAAAAAAAATTTAATCAAATTAAATTGATTTAAATGATCATCGCATGAATGCATTAATAATAATATATTAGTATTTGCACGAGCCATCCATATTCAATGGTAGATTTCATGTGAAAAAAAATTCAAAATAGAATACTCCGTTTACCCAACCACCAGTCATTGTATTAATAAATTGTAAATATTTGATATATTGTTCTAGTGAAACGTTCTCAATACTCATCAGCATCGTGAATTGAGTTTTCGCATTTTGTGTTGTTGTTAATCATTTTCCAATCAATCTCAATCAAATGCGCCTCCCCCCCCCAACACCAACAATTATCACACGCACCAAACAAAACACATGTCACAGAATCAAATGGAATATCGAAACTTTGGATCGTTCAATGTTACACACAATTCAAAAACACACTCCCTCTCTCTCTCTCTCTCTCTTTCTCTGTATCTCTTTTTCAATTGTTAATCATATCAATTCTGTTCGATCGCACACAAATGATCTGTCTGTATTCTATTTCAATAACACGTTCATGTTTGATCATCTGTAAACAAAATTTCTTTCGATTTATAACCCGAGCAAATTTTTCCATAATTTTTCGCAGACCACTTCAATAGGACTTTTACTGGTAAATAGTGGCTTATTACTTACCTCTTTTTAGATCTGATGGTAAACATTTCAACAATAAATATCTCTTTTTTGCAACAAAAATGCAAAATAATTTAGCCATTTAATGAAACTTAAAATCGATTTATGTGCTGAATGTCCAAATTTTTTTTTTTTTTTCGAAAATTTAAAGAAAAACAATAAAAATGACCTTATTTTTATGTTGTGATTTTTTTCAAATTCTTCATATGACAATCATGTAGGAAATTCAACAAGCAGCAGATTTTCTCGAAATACCATATTTAACTAAAGCAATTACGGCCTGTGTACAACAATCGGCAGCACAAAGTGAACATTTAAGGACCTACTTAATGGTAAAAGCAAAAAAAAAAACGTTTTCAAATATTGTGAACGATAACAAGGTGATTTCTATTTTCCGTTTCATGTGTTCGATGCAGTTTATGAAAAAGAATCTGGAAAAGTTTATTGGATCAAGCTCATTTACGGATGTTATATTCGAATTGGATGATGGTAAAATGAAATCTCATCGAGCAATGTTGGTCGCAAGATGTGATATGATGAGGGCAATGTTAAATGGTGATTTTCGTGAAGCGCATACAAATACAGTATGTTAATCATCTTTAATCTCGCACAAATAACCAATTTCCTAATGTAAATGTGCATTGTTCTTCCATTTTTTTGTTTTTTTTTTCGTTTTTTAGATTATTTTTCCTGGCGTAACCATATATTCATTTCATAAGCTACTCTGCTATTTATATACTGATCAAATACCTCAAATATCAACGGATAAATGTCTAAATCTTTTGGAATTGGCGAATCGATTATGTTTACCACGTTTAATAAATTTAATTGAATGCCGTGTTATCGAAGATTTAACCAATATATCGCAAAATGATGTCATCGATGCCGTTAAAAATTGCCTACAACTATTGGAACCGGTCAAAGTAAGTTGTTGGTTTTTTTTTATTCTTCTGAAATCTGTCAACATCAAACAGAGATAGATTGATCGAAATGGACGCAATTAATAAATGATTTTTCACAACAGTTACACAATGCACACCAATTGGCCGAATGGTGTATGTCATATTTATGTGTCAATTATAATATAATATGTAAGACATCATTGAAAACATTGAAAGGATTACATCCAGAAAATCAGGATTATTTACGTGAAAATCGTTGGCCGCCTGTTTGGTATTTAAAGGATTTTGATTATTATCAACGTTGTATGAACGAAATGAATCGAGAATGCAAACAGGGAACATGTGGAAAATCAAATGATGATGATGATGATACTTGTTTATGCTTTTCGGGCGGTAAGTCAGAAAGAAATGTGAATTGTGTGACTTCTGATTTTTGTTAATTGTTGTTGCTGACCCCGCTTTAGACGATCCCTCGATTCATTCATCCATTGATTGCAATTTTAATTTAATTTTTTTCTTATTCTTTGGTCACCACAAAATCATCCAATTCCTTTAGACAGCTCAAATGTTTTAATATAAATTTGGAAAAAAGTTTTCTCTTGGCTAACAGGTGGTAAAAAACGTCGTCAAGAAAACGAATCGGCACGCTCGAATGAATCACCTTTGGTTTATTCGCCGAATTTAATCAATCCAAATTCAATCAATTTGATCGATGCCGATCCAGAGGCTGATTTGAATCTTTGACATTTAGCGAATACTGGAACCAGGTAAGTGAATTTTGACATTATTCAAACTTGATCTCATTTCTCTAATAAAAAATTGTGTGTGTGTGTGTTTTTTTTATTGCAGTTCGATTGAGTTTACGGTGGTTTTCCCCGTTTTGATCTGTTTCATATGCACGATATTGAGCATTTTGATTCTTCTCCAGATGTTCGTTTAATTGAGCTCCATCACCGAAGAATGCATAATCACAACAAAAAACAAATACAAACATACCCCGGATTCAATTATCATTATTATTATTTGCTGATTAAAGCAACAAATTAAATCAACATTTATTTAGGAGGGAGGTGCTATGCATGAACATATTCCATTTAAGACTGCCATTTCCGTAATCATAGACTTAAGCTGAATGAACAGAAAAACCAAAAAAAAAAAAAAAAGAATCGAAACGACAAACAACAAAAAAAGAAAAACAATCGAAAATACTTTGTACGTTATAAGAGAAAATAATGAGAAAAAAAAACAATCTTTTATATTATTTGAACAAGGAATGGTATCGAGACCAAGGATTTAACATTTTAATTAATAAAAATAAAAACGCAAACACATTCTACGTAATTCGCATCGAGGACATTGGATTTAGGGAGCCATGTAAATATTTCTTGCATCTTATTTTTTCATGGAAAAATTCAAACATTCAAGTCTTTTCGCCACGCAATCCTTTTTCGAATGAAATGAAAAATAAAAATCCAGTTCGAAAAATTCAAATGCAATGAGTTTTCTTCTCAGCATTTTACATAGAGAAATCACAAAATAGCCGGTGTCTGACTGCTGACCATCGAAATATACACATACGAATGGACCGCGCTCAATGGCCATTGTACTTAAACTTGAATGATAATTCGAAATGGACGTCAGATGGCGCGCTGTTATTAGTTCAATATTATCGTAGTTGTATTGGTGAAATATGATTGAAGCAGCATGTAATACAGTCGAAAGCAATACAGTGACAGAGTTAGACAGTTCGAAATAATCGTCGTATCGCATTCACTACGAAGATGCGATATTTCCATTTAAATCGAAAAATTTAATCAATAAAATTCATTTTGGGACATTACTTTTTTTTTCTTTTTGTAAATAAACAATTTGCCAAGATTCCTGTGCATTTATAGCAAGAAAGCTTCGGCAAAATTGTCGAAATGGAAGAAACACCGACCGATATTAAATCCGAACTCATTGGCGAAATAGTTTGCAAAGGTAAACATTGTTCTGTATTTTAATTTAATATCGTTTTTGTTTGGTTTTTTAAAAAGCGATAAGTTATTTTTCCAATTTACACTTGACCATTCGTATAATTTAATATGCTGAAAACCGTTTCCTTCCAGTCAAAACGGAGGGACTTTTCGATGAATTTCGACGAGAATGTTTGGCTGATGTTGACACAAAACCAGCCTATCAAAATTTACAACATCGTGTTGAATCGTCAGTTAGCTCCTATCTCGATGAACAAACATGGACGCCACAATTAAATAAAAATCAATTACGTGAAAAACTTCGAAAATTAATTACTGAGTAAGTAAAACATTGGTATAATAATGGATGAATGTCATCCAAATCAACAGAAAAAATACACAAAATGATGGAATACACAATTTTTGACATTTGATACGGCATGACAACATGTTGATGTTTTGGTTTTTGATTCGTTTAGGAAAGGATTTTTCGAAGCGGGTATTGAACGTATAGTTGATCAGGTGGTAAATCCGAAACTGAGTTCTAATTTAGTGCCGAAAATCGAGGATGTTGCGTATAAATTTTTGGGTGTCGAAAAGCCATCATTTAATATAAAATTAGAATTGCATGTGACCGATGAAGAGACATCGCTAACAAATTTAGATTTGGATCAAGTGAGTCCAGAATCATCGGAAAAATCGCTATCAATTAAATCAGAATCACCAGCTTTAAAAGCAAATACCATGGATGCCTATCATATGCATGATGAAAGTGATGAACGAATGGATGATTTGGAGTCACCAGCATTCGAACCGATTCATGCATCGCCGACCTTTGATATTAAAGAGGAAATTGTTGAAAAACAAGACGATGATATGGACATTTCAGATGGTGATGATGATGGCCCATTACAAATGAATGGCTCAATGATGATTGTAAACGATGAAGTTAAATCAAATCTATCATCGATTAGTGGATTAACATCGAATGATTCAAATAATGATATCACAAATGGTATTAATGATGCGGACATCAAATTTGAAGAGATCGAATCGTCAACCAATTATGAGCAAAATGAACAAACGGCCGTGAATGACGAAAGGGAAGAAATTTATATTGAAAATTGCATTGCACCAGAGATAACTATCGATTCGGCAGAAAAATTGCCACAATCCGAAAATATAATATCGAATACGAATGAACTGATTGTGGAGAATATGAATCAAGATTCAGTGTTATCACAAGTATCGAGCACAAGTCGGCTATCAATTGTTACAAATAATAATACAAATACAAGAATGGATGATGGAGATGGAGACGGAGACGGTGATCGATACAGTGATCATATGTTGAATGATCCTCCGAACATTGTCCGCGAGACATGCCCGTATGGTATTAGTGAAGAGGCACAAATGCAAAAATTTAATGAAAGTTCATCGTCAAGCAATAGCTTAGTCATCGATACTGATAATTTATCGAATGGAACAAATCAATGCGATAAAAAGGAAGAACTTATCACCAGTTTTGATATCAAACGTGAAGAAATCAAATTTGAAGGTACCGAACGAAAGTCATTCGATTATAATTTAAACGATTCAAATGAAGACAAATTTAATCGATGCGAACCAGACAACGACTCAACCAATAATATTTATTCAATGGGCACAAATATTATCAACGATCACAAAGTTAAAACCGAAAACTTATTATTAAACAAGCAAAATTCCGAAAACAGTAAAATAGATGAAATCGATTCAACAAATAGCGAAAATATGATGACAATGAGCATCAAAAGTGAATTCAATTCAAAAAGCACATCGATTGATGAGAAACCGGCCACGCCCGACACTGATGATTCAAAGGATAAAAATTCGGACAGTAAGTCGTCATTAAATCGCAATGGAAATGATTCGGATAGCGGTAAACATCGAAGTAAAGATCGTTCACATTACAGTTCATCAAGACATCATTCACGCAGTGAACGCGAAAAAAATCGAAAATCTTCTTCGTCCAGCGTGTCAAAAGATAAAACCAAATGCCTTGTGAGTTAATTGCAATTTAGATTCCAATAACATTTTATTCTTATGTTTTATCTTCTTTTGATTTTGTTTTCTGAAATTTTAGAAAGAAGGAAGTGATTCAAAGGATGATTCAAGCAAGCATCGTTCAAACTCAAGGTCATCGAAGCATCGGCATCACAAAAACGAATCTTCACGATCGTCGTCATCATCGTCAATCAAAAAAGATAAGGAGCCCGGCCGGGATCGAAGCGATAAATCAAAATCGGACAAAAATTCACCATCACCAGCACCGAATAGTGGCCATACAAAAAAAGGACACGAATCAAGTTCGACCATCAGCAATACCAGCAAAAGAGAGAATAGCCACCAATCATCATCTTCCTCAAGCAATAGTAAACATCGATCGTCATCGAGAAAAGACGATCATTCAATTTATAAGGAAAAATCATCGTCACGACAACGTTCTCGATCAAAAGATTCAAATGATGGATCGACTCATTTACAATTTGGATCCCAGAATGTGTTCAGCAGTGCGGAAAATTCAAATGTTAATCAATCTTCATCAAATAATCAGTCTTCCGGAACGTGTTCAAATGAAACTCAAGCAATTACGTCACACTCCATTGATCAATCATTAGAAGCTGTAACTGAAGAAATTAGCTCACCGGCACCAAAATATGAATCGCCCGACTCAAATGATCAACAAATTACGTCAACCCAAGAGGATGAAACATTTGTATTGACAACAAAACCGGTCGTTGTTGATCAAATATTGGCTGGCAATGAATTGAATTTGGAAGCATTTATCGGAGAAAATCGAAATGATCCAGTTGTGTCTTCCATTGAGCAAACGCTTGAGCAAAAAGTGAAAAAGCCTAAAGTAGCTGCAAACATATTCGAAGCGAAACGATTATCAAAAGTTCGCAAAGAAATCGAACGAAATAAACGGAAAAAACTTGAACAGGCCACTGTTCTGGCCAAAAAATATATACGAACGAATCCATCGACGGCCAGAGCCGATAGTCAAGGCGTTGAATTGGAATTCGCGTGTATGATATCCGATAATGGAACAGCATCGGTGGGTCCAGTTATATCTAGTCCGGCTAAATACAAAAATGGCACTATCGAATCAAAAACAATAACACCAAATGCAACCATTACGTCATCAAGTTTGAATATGGACGAATCAAAATTGGATGAATCAAAATTGGACGAATCGAAGAGCATAGAAACCATTGCCATGGAATCTGAAAAAAACGCTCAAAGTTCTAATGACCGAATATTCAACGAAAATAACAATGAAACGGATATGGCAGATAGGCAAAATGATGAAACATGTCTGGGTTTCGATGAGAAGGCCCTCGAATTGGCCAGAAATTCGTTTTCCATTTTCTCGGAATCATTAAAATCGATCATAGAAAAGGCACCACTGCGAAATCGATCAAAAACCATCACTAAGAAAATGAACAATACAATATTTGCGCCAAGCACAGAAGACGAACGACACCAGCTGCTCGATACCTTAAACAATCAACTGCTATTTTTGGAGAATAACAAATTGAATGAACCGACATCAAAGTCATTGTTGAATCGTAAACGATTTGCCAATGATATAGCGCCAAATGCATCAAATAAAATACCAACGTCTACCGATGATAATGAAATGATCCTGGCAAGCGTTTTCATATCACAAACACCAACCGAATGTACCGTAAAGCCAGATAGTTCCACTCGATCAGGTATGTATGAAAATGGAAATTAAAATTTCGGTCTGCAAATATTGACTAACACTAAACATCATTTTAGATGCAGAACCGATGAGTGCGCTGGAAAAACAACGACAAAAAACACGCTACTCAAATGAAGATCTATTTAAGCCAAGGCCAGTATTAGGAGGTATATCGCGACGGCGACGGCTTCAATGAATAATAATGATGTAAAGGACATACAACGATGATACCATTTTTGCGAATTGCAAAAAAGAAAAGAAAAAAAATTATTTAATTAATCAATTTTGGCTATTTTAAGATTTTGAATAAATCATCTGAAAATTAAGATGAAGAAATCAAGAGAGAAAAAATTGTTTTACAATGAAAAGATTATGTTTATTATTATAGAATAACAAAAATACTTGATACGATTAATACAAGTACCGGGAGTCAAAAGGCAATACTGTCACTCATACAGTGGGAATTTTTTGTATTGCCAGCGTTGACGAAAAACGTGCGATTCCCTTTAGTTGGATGGCGTTTGGATGTTTGTGTGCATGTGAGTGAGTGAGTGAATATATGACACATTTTTACTACTCTGCACTATCCGGTTCGTTGATTCTATATAGACTTCGTTACTATGAATGATACTTAATTATTTGTGGAGCGAATAGTTCACCAAAGCTGAAAATTATAACAAAAGATCGAATAACAAACATTCTGACAACTGTCCAACTGTGCAAAAAAAAAAATCACACACAAACACATGGAATCTCATTTTGAATTTTTGTTTCGGTTCCCATTCGAATCAATTGAATTGAAATGCCAAAGAAAATACATTGATACATCGTCACGCATACAATGGTACACACACATTCGATACGTTTATCATATTAAAGCCGATATTCACACACAAATACACAAACAACAATCAAAATAACCGTATTAAACATATGCCCAGCGACCTAATACACACCAATCGGCTTGAATCAAATCCAATTTGTATATGCGCAAAATACAATAAATTTTTTTTCTTCATTCTCGTTTGCGAGTCAGTTGAGTTACTTTACTTTATGGAGAAGATCGACTAGTATTACATCACCTACTAGCTCTTATGAGTTAGGATATACATAGCATTTTTCTGTGTATAAATTGAAATTTATCCGAAGAGAAAAATAATAATAATAATATTCGTTGTTTTTTTCTTTCCTTTTGCTTTTCCGTCTTACGTTGGTTGACAACAAATTCCATTTGAAAACGAAGGTGCACATAGATTTCCACCAATCCATCCGACACATCAAATTTCGGTTTGATTCGGCATTTTGCGGATATTCAGCGAACACATTCAAGAGAACGCAAATATTTCGCGAAAAAAATTTTTTTTATCCGAAGTGGATGATATAGATATTCATTAACCGAGCAAACGCCAAGAAGCAGTTAAAAAGTAATGTGCATCGAATGACTTACGTGTCGGAAAAAGTACCTTTTTCATGGGCAACAATTAATGAAATGTAAATTAAACGATTCGAAAACGAATGAAAATATTGTGAAAAAATTATTTTTGGATAAATAATGATAGATTTGTTCATGCTGCAGCTGTAAATTTAATCTAAAAAGTGTTTTTATTGTGTGTGTGTGTGTATGTGTGTTTCGATTATATATATATTATTTTTTTTGGTGCTCCTCTATTTGTCTATATGTGCTTTCACTGTTAAAGAGAAGTGAAAAAAAAGAAATAATAAATTTTCTCGCTTTCATCGCATCTTGAATCGTTTCTATTTTGGAAATGTACACTGAATCGTTCCGAAATTGAAATTTCGTATTTTTCGTTTGCTTTTAAAAACGAAAAATAAAAGAAAAAAAAAATATTTCAAATTAGAAAAACTGTTGCGAAGCGAAACAAGAATAAATCACAATTGTGTACATCATCAGCTGAAAAATTGAATATTCTAATTGGATTTTTTTTTTTCTCTCGACCTATTCGATTCGCTGTATAATCAACAAACAATTTCAAAATGGGTAAGTTGCTTCAAATCAAGTGACCTTAACAAATGTTTTTTTTTTCCTTTCATTAAAATCAATTAATTCGCGGAATGTGAGTGTTTTGACTTTGTTGGATAAATTGGAATTTCTCACAGGATTCGCATTTTTCGTCAGTGACATTGGTTACAAGCCAATTGTCCAAACAATATGACTTTCTAAATGGCCATAATTGGATTTGATTTATGGTGATTTTCAAATTTCGATTTAGATAAAAGTGAAATACAAACAAAATTCAATAATTTTCATTCAACGACTCAAAACAAAGTTATGACAATAAAGCGGTCTTATTTGATGCAGAAATCGATGAATGTGTTTGTGAATGTATAAATGTGTGTTTGTGTGGAATACGGAGGGCGAGAATAACGTTTTGAATTAGGGAATGGAACACGCCTTCGAATCCAAACGACTCAATAGTTCCTGCATACATACAATATTATGATATAATATTCGATTTGAAAAGCCATGCGAATTCATTCATAACGCTGATCAAAACTCATTTAGATTCTTTCGGCCGATTTCACTTCGGTCTAAACTCAGTCACAATAATAATTCTTTCAAATGCACAATGCGTGTCATTCATCAGTCCGGACGGATTCCTATTTACCGGCTATCCGAATTAAATCATTTACCGAAACGATGAGACAAAATGAAGAGTCCGCAATTGGACGGTTGAAAAACATCGGCGACAATTAACGTCAAACATACCAAAAAAAGCGAAAAAAACATTAATTATAGCGGTACTGACGACAGTGATGTATGAAGAGCAATGCTAAATTTTCGCAACGTTTATCATCTTTTTTTGCGTTTTCACCATGCTCATCATCAGATCAGGCTGTAGGGTTTATCTTTCAGATCCCTTTTTTCATTTTCATCGTCATGACGCATTTGATCAGAAAAAACATCATCACTTTGCAGTTTCCGACCATTTCATTCCATTCTGGCGAAATAATATTCGCTTTTTACTTCAAAACTCGAATATTCTTTCATCATATCGTACATTGTACATCACAGATCGCATATCGCATACCATTTCAATTGGTATAAGCCATTTTGAAGCATTACAAGCAGCCACAACTAGATTTTGCTATTATCTTATCAGTTTTGCAATCGAATACCAAACGTTTTGACGTTTTCAATTCAACTTAATCGTGATTGTTCATTGTTTATTGCTCATTTTTGTCACACAGCACCGACAATATTATATACATCGAATTTATCGATTGAAATTTTCCCCCTTCAATCATTTTCATCTATATTTTTTACAAAACGAAACAACAAAAAAACAATCCACAAGAGTGGATGAAAAAAGAGACGAAATAGAATGGAATATTTTGCGCTAACAAAAGATGTCATCATTTGTGTTGTGCATCAATTATTTTATTGTTCAACTGTTTTGAATTGGAATTCTGGTTTGACCGATCGCCAATTATCATTTCGGTTGAACACGTAGCACAAATCGAATGAATAATAAGAAATAAATAAATGGAGAAAAAAAACCCCGTCAAATTACACACAAACCAAGTGTTAACACGTTCGAAATGGCAATCATAAGGCAAACTACATCATACATACAATTTTGTTCTCTGTTGATATTAATATGGTTTTAGTTCGCGGAGACAAATACCTTTTTCAAAGCCTCACACAATGACAATCAAACTAATCACTGACACCTTTTTGCCAAAAGCAATAAAAACAAAAACTTTGTGATTAAATTGATTCAAAGAATTTATGGAATGTCATGTATTTCATTGATTTCGATCAGAAATCTCATTCAAATTGGATACGTGGATAGTGTGTATGGTAATGTATATGTTGGACGTGATTACGATATAATGATCGTAACTAAATGAGTAATTGAATGAACGCAATTTCGAAAAAGACGAAAATCAATGAAATTATTCAGATATTCATAGAATGAGAGAGAAGTAAGAAAGTATGAAAAATATAAGAAACAGATACATATCCAATATCCATATCCAATCATCATCTTGATTTGACTGTGACCTGGTTTCTGGTTTGAAATAACTTTATTGTTATCATTGGGTCCGATCGTTATATAGTAGTTTATATGACGATCCATCTGAGCGATCGTAGAATTATTCATAAAATATGATTCTACAGTCAGATTTATGTTCGCTGATTGGGATCATCTTATTTTTATGATTTTCCAGTGTTTGTGTCATTTTAATGCGGTAATTCATAAAGAGAAACAATTAAATGCTAAATCACATTCGGTGACGCATTTGGTGTAAGTTGCATCCATCAAATTTTGTTTGGTATCGAATTAGCTGGCGAAAATCAGAGATATACAATTTTCCAAGGAAAATTTGAACACAAACCGCCTATTAATAGTTTTATTCAGAGAAAAACAATACATTTTTTTCCCCGTTTGTGTATGCGTTTTGTTTTTGATTCAAAAGTGGCTTTCACTTCAACATAAAATCCCAAAACGTTATTCACGTTAATAAAATGAAACAAACAAAAGTCGCTTCGGAATTTTTTTTTTTACCTATTTATAGAGAATGTTTGTAACAAATCGGACATTAAACTGTTTATATATATATATAAAAAAAATGTAAACTTTATTTCGAAATGAAACAATTTACCTTTCGATAAATATGTATTTGGTCGTCAGTCTTAAGCTGCATTGACAAACGTACCAGTAAATGACAACCAGGTCCGAATAGTAAACTAAATCAAAGAGAAAATATATATTTCATTTCATAAGCTGAATGATTTGTTTTGTACATTTTTGGCCTTTCGAAAAAATATTTCTACTTTGTTTTTGTTTTGTTTTGTTTTGTTTTTTTTTCTTTCTGTTCGACTCGTTATTCCCCAACACAAAATGAAAATGAAGGTTTTAATACTTTGATCATGATTTTTAATCGACAAACTAATGCCAATTTGGAATAGCTTGGCATCTGAGTGATTAAGCATAGCTGAGCATATGAAAGATATGGTTTGACAAAATGCTTCATTTTATTCATTGTCCATTGATTAATTAATTCTATTATTTCATTTTTATTCATTCTGCTCATTCAGCCTGAAATTTCAATTTGGTAATAATAAAATGGCGAAAGACGAAGAAAAACAATTGAAGTAAGATAATTATGAACGCAGCGAGATCACAATGAATGCGCTCCAAAACTGAGGAAACCATCATTTACCATGATAATGGACACAGTGAAATAATGAAACATACATATAAAATATAAACACGACAAACAACGCATGAATTTTAATTTGAAATTATGAATATTTGTCTTTGAGTTTCATACTTCATATTCTACAACTTCACACACTTGCTCTATCTTTTTGTCCACCGTCGACACAAGTGATAGCCCTGAATGCTAAGATTATTCAAATCCAGTATTATACATTATGGCAATGTTTATTAATTGTTTACGACAAACTCGTGATCATCATTGTCAATTTTCTTTCCAAATAATTTTTTTTCTTTTCATTTAATGACTGTCGTCAAGCTGAAGCTTTCATTTTCAATTGTTTAAATATTTTCATTTGTAACTGTAATTGATCTATGTACAATATGTGTACAATGTACTCGTATACAAAAAAGAAAAAGCGACAAATATTAAAATAAAACTATGATCATCATTTTATTTATTAATGTGCTCTCATTTGAATATTTTTCATTCAAAATTTTCTGATATTTGCATGAATGTCAACGAATGAACTCACAATCATGATGATGATGATGATGATGATGATGATGATAATGATGATGTGATGAATCAATTCATTCTGTTCGCTTTTAATTAATCGCTAAAAACACTTAAACCATATTTATTGAAGATATAAAAAAAACAGCCAAGGGGAACAGACAAAGTGACCAATGAGACAAGAGCACATGACTACGATGCCATTCGGTTTAACATTTGATCATTGCATTCGCGTTATTTATTTTAATTTACAGCAGATTATGAATGTGTTTATACAGTTGCTCAAATACAATGTGTCCTTTTTTTTCTCGCTTTTTCCGGAATATATAAATTTAACAAAAAAGACAATAAACTGTTATCTCGCGTCACCACATTTCGGTCGATCGCATTTGAATGAAAACGATAGAAATGAAGAGAAATGAATTGAAACAATCATTTAACCGATTATTATGATGAATAATAGTAGTCGATCCAAATGCGCATACAGTTCTCCCCAAACAATTGGATCTAGTGGTGCTTTTGTTGTTTCCATTGAACGAGCAGTTGTTCGTTTTTTTTTTTTTTTTTTTTTTTTTAATTTTTGTTCATCTTTTGTTCATTTTATTTTATGTTCGTTCCTTCAACCATTGAATGGATTGGCATTGTATGATTTGTATTATGATTTCAGAGGGATACAGATCTCGCGTAAAAAAATTCAAAACCACAAACAAACCATATAAATTGATATGGACGATGGATCTGTGATATGCGCGTTACATTTCAAATTCGCATTTAATATGCAAAATAAATGAATTCAATTTGACCGAATGGAAAAAGTTTTATTCAAATCGGCTTAAGTTATTCCAAAATATGAGCAAAATACAGCCTTTTGAATGCAATTTACAGTATAGCTACTGTGAAAAGGCCATTTTGGCTGCCGGCTAATTGGTCCCAAAATGAAAAATCGTCCTTTTATAGAAACTTAACTGTAATGAAAATAAAGTCAGAAGATGATTTGGAGTCAAACGCTTCCCATCCCATTCAATTATTATTATTCGTGAGTTGAGAAAATGTTGACATCATTCAGTTGGCTAACGTTAGCGGAATTTGGTTATTGTTGGAATTTTTATCGCACACGAACCCAAACCAGGCCCGGTCCGTGCTCTCTCTCTCTCTTCTCTTTTTCTCCTCTCGCAATGTATTTGTAGGTATATACATATTTATACATATATGTTATTCATTCAAACTACATCAATCTACGCTTTCTTTATATATATTTCGTATATTGTACAAACAATGGCATGACAAAAGGTCAAAAGATGAATATGACTTGACTTTTTGATGTTTCGAAATTTGATAAAAATCAAAAATGATAGCGTAGCGCCGAATCAAAACGAGGAGAAAAACCAGAGCGTATTCTTTCTCTTGCATAGTACATAGTACATATTTTTATTTTCATTGTGAGTCCAAGAAGTCTGCAGCTTTGAATCTCTCTCCATTGTACGAATGAACAATGTAATTAGATATTTTACTATACTTTGCTGAAATTCGAATAATAAAATTGCAAAGGTCATGGTTGATTTTTATATTATTCATACATTTATAAATTGTTTCGTTGAGTTCCATGAGTTCCGATATCGCATTTTTATTGCATGCTTTTGACTCTTTAGTAAGCCACTCTATAAATTTCAATTCCAACCATTTCATTCTTTTCTCTCTGTTTAAGCCATATATTTTATACATACAGATACATATGTAGTATATGCATTGCAATTTGTGTGCTTTAGTGCTTTGCAATAAAATATTCGATCGATGAACAATCTTGGTGCCCATTCATGTATTTAGCGCGGTTAAGAATGGCTTTAGCCATTGTTTTCATTTCCATTTTCACTGAAAATTATTCATTTATTTATTTATTTATTGAACATTGTAACAATTTCATTGAATCGCTTAATACTTCTTTGTTTTTTCACACTTGATATCAATTTCATTTGATATTCACAGATGCAAGATAACACAATAATCGGCCATCATTGAATTGCTAAATGATCCTCTTAAACAGTTTATTCAATACGTATTTATAAATAAACTCATTCAACAACATTCGATACAATAATACATAATAAAATACTTTTCGATGTTCGAAATTCGAAGAATGAAAATAATTACAAATCATTACCGATTATTATTAGTATCCGTGAGCATGCAGAACAAATAAATGAATTTCTTCGAATCTTATGGAATCATTGATAATCTTTTGCACGAATATGACCATTTCTAAAACGTATATACGAAGGGACCATACTTTAGATTTGCAAATATGGCGTAGGACCAACCAAACGAGAAATGGAATTAAGAACTCATTTCTCGGTTTTGTTATCATTTGCATTAACATTCGGTATTTGCTAATACAAATAATTGAGTTTTTCAGATCTTATTTTGGGGATCGGATCTATGGCAACAATGGATTTTATGTTGGCTCTGTTGTTTGATCATTGAACTATTGAACATATTTTAGAAATATGGCACGCGCATTCAATTTCTGTTTTGTGATAAATGTTAACATTTATTTCCATCATGTTTCATGTGCCGTGAACATGTTTTTCGTTTTCTTTCCATACAGTCTCGATTGGAACAGAGAAAAAAGGATAAAGAGAGATGAAAAATGAATTAAAAATAAACAAATATCCGAATCAAACTCTGTAAGCACACACACACACACACACACACTCCATAAACCATACATCATCGAATGCGTTTCAATCTTCGTTTATTAAATTGAATGAGCTGTTTCTGGTTACTTGTTATGTTTCATGATTCATGGTTTTTCTTTTTTTTTTTTACGTTATGCTATTTCAAACTGTTTGGTTTGCATGATTCCATCGAGATGAAATGCTAAGAATCTAAAAAAATGATTACGTGTTCGGTGAGCATTCTTTGTAGCGAGATCAAAAAGAAAAAGAAAGAAAGAAAGAAAGCGAATATTTATTAATAGAATCTCAAATATTCTCACTCCTGCTCCGGTTTCATTGCGGTTATTGTAGCGCTACTGAACTGTTATGACAGAAGATGTGATCTGGCATGTGGAAGATTTTCCTCTTCTTTTGCTACTTTGTTTCATTTTAATGCTAACGCAACATCGAATGATATTAACAATATATTTAACCATGTCAAAAGAGTCATAAAGTGAAATTGTCTCACATATAAATGGGAATGCATAAACATTGAACATATCCGAAGCGCATATGGTTTTAATGCCTACATATTGCATATGAAATATGTACAATTGCCATGACACGTAATATTATTATTATACATACAAAAATTGGTTGTTTTCTTTCATTGAAATGGTTGCTGAACATGCATTCTCAAGCCAGAGGGGGGTCGAAAAAAAGAGAGAAAAATTATCCAAACGGTCACACCGACCAGCAATCGGTGGTAATGTTGCAGTCGAACTACAAATAAGCACGCGCAAACGACGTAACAGAGCGACAAGTTAAACACCAAACAGTTAAAAAAGAACGTCAACGGGAAACACATAATTTAGTATGATTTTTGAAAACAGCACACACCAATACTCCACACTCTACATTCTACATAATGTCCATTGCTTTATGCTCCATTTCGACCGATTTCCTATTCAATTAAATGAAACAATACAAATGAAATTGAAGAAGAAACAAAAAAAAAAACGAAGAACCAAAATTAACCAACGATTTGTTCATGTTCTATTCCTCTGATGCAGCGAAGAGTAGAATCGGCATGCCGTTGTTTGAATTAGCTTATACATTGTGAATGAATACAGTTTGATTTATTGAATAATTCTTTCAAATGCACGGTCACATTTCATTTCAATGTCTAAATATTTTTATGATGATCGTGCTCTCATCATATCAATAATAATAATCAGAATAATGATGAAGAATGCCAGTGTCTGTTGTCAGCCGTAAATTTATTTTTATTATTTTTTTTTCGTTTTGTTTGGAGCAATTTCCAATTTTTATTGCAATTAAATGGATTGAGCCAAAGATTGCATCGTCTTCTTCTGTTCAAATTTAGGAAATTGACTTGTACGTGTGTTGCAATGGGAAATGAATGAATTATAAATCTAATGCTCTTAATGGAATCTCAGTAGCTATAAATCAATTTGAATGCTTTTTCGTGGCAATTTAAACACTTTCAGGTCTGTTCTTGAACATGAATAATAATATTTCATTGAATATCGTTTCTCGTGTAATCTTTCCATCTGTTCTTGACCGTTTTTCAAAATAAGAAAAAAAAATTCGATTGAATTCAGTTTTTACTTTTAATCTTGTTTAATTCGTTGTTTTATGTGAGAAAAGAAAAATCCTCAACTGAAAATAAATTTTCGAATTCGGTTGAAAACGAATTGTATTCATTTTTATATTTATATAATATCACACTTCATTAAAATATTAATGCGAAATAACCTCAGTTTACTGAAATTTTCATTCGACGCTATCGTAACAATATTTATACAATGTAAATGCATTTACGAAAAATAGGCTCAATATTATTCATTTTGGGACGTTTTTTTTCTTTTTTTTTCATTTCACATTCTCATGGTCAACACCAAATACATTTTGATTGATAATAATTTACATTGAGAACGAAAAAGAAAAAACAAAACGATAAAAAGCACGCAAACAATATGAAACGCAAAGAAAAGAAGCAAATGAAGTTAACTTAATCCCCAAGATACAAAACGAATTACATATATCGTAATGCGATTTCATTCTTTCGTAATTGTAGACTCACGACGTTGACACACATCGATCAGTTTGTTTTTCGGAAAATCCGCACACAAAAAAAAAAACGAACAAACGTTTGTGAAAATGATAATTGGGTTCGATGCGAATTCGTTTTGATATAACGAGAATGTTCATAGCCTCACACATTCATAGTAATAATAATCAGATGTCAATAAAAAATTTGGATATTTATTCGATTGTCATCTTGGTTCGGTTGGCGAGACACCGATTGATATGTCAGTTCTCATCGAAAAGCGAAAAAAGCGTCTAAACGAAGCGTTCATTTTATGTACCGGCCAATATCCATCCAATGTTGAATACTTACAAATAGGACACCGACAATCAAAAAATAACTACAAATTAAAATAATCAGAAATAATTTCAAACCAACACATTATGTGTATAAAACAATTCGCAAACAGATTGAGATTGAATGAATTTTCGAATATTTTCACAGTGCAAGTTCCCACACAATTTGCACGGAATGACGCTCTAAATTGGATCTACGTTATCCATTCATTCGATCTGTGCAAAAAATGCGATCTATCCATTCATGTCTTGTGCCTTGCATCAACGCCGGCCATTGAAAAAAAAAAATATTTTACGCATGAAAAAAATAAAATGAAAGAAATTGTTTAATTGGATTGTGATGTCGAAACATTGCTCTGTTGCTAAAGTCTGTTGAGTGTAAATAAAAAAATATGATATGTAGTTTTATCTATGTTGGTACGAGAAAAAGTTGAATAGGAAGTACAGTTGTTCAATTCGCCAATCGAACAATTCCAACATATGTCTTTTTTTTTAAGTTTATTTCGTTGTATGTTTTAGCTTTGGAGCCGGTTTCTTTCTATTTTTGTCCAAAGAAAAGTTGTCAAATGTACACACAGAACACACAATTGAATGCATTGTTGTTGCGGTTACATTTATGTCTGCATATTTTTGCTTTTTATCTCATATGATTGCTACACATTCACATCCAAAATCAACCGGCATTTTTATTTATTCGTTCTTTGCTTCAAAATGTTTCTTCTTCAATTTGTTAACTGCTGTTTATGTAGCGAACATGCCTCTCCTGTGCATCTCATCAGAACAATCGGTAATCTGACTTTGCTATTGAATAGCATTCAAAATAGCAAATGATGTAATTTTATAAATAGTAATTAATATTCCGTTTGTCCGTTTTATTTCATACGGCATTAAAACAAATACTATACTAAATAGCAGGGCCTCAAATGGTTGGGCTATTGCCCAATTACGAAAAACATCCCATCGAAATTTCGAACAGTTTTTGGAATAGATGACTAAATGTGTTTGGTAAATTGAATCAATTGATTTACGCATTGCATGATGTGTTCAGTTAGATCTGTGACCTGAGTCAATTGTACAGGCCTTGTCAAATGGAATAAAGACCATTTTATATTCACGATTAATTAATTATTCAAAAATTAAAAGAATGAACACTTTTCAACGAAGTTTTTTTTTAAATCATCATATATGATGTATGTCGATACTCAATGACTGGTTTTTATCTTTTTATTATCGTTTTGCTTTTTAATTCGAAGCTAAATATTGAACGATCGATCAACGTGTGGATATGTGAGACCTTTTCTGTCATTTGCTTGAAAATAATTTTTTATTTATTGATCGTTTCGATATTGAAGTTTAAGACATTTTATCAGAAAACGATTGACTCGTTTCGAAACCAACATATGTATATTGTATTAGTTTGGATTTGTTTATCAACAAAAAAAAGGGAACCGCCATGCGAAGATACACACAGTTTATGACCCAAGCGCCATTTCATAATAACCAACAACGAAATACCAATTGATAAAATGTTAAATGTGAAAAAAGGGAAAAAAGCGCCGCCAAAGAACAAAATATACGAATTTTATTTATCAATTGAAAAAGAATCAAAATATTAAAAAAGAATTACGCATGAGGTCAAATACGAATGTCAACATATTTAAAATAAAAATGAAATTATGTTACGTTATACGTTAAGTGAATGAACGGCGTTCAATAGTCAGAATTTGAAGTATATTTTAAAAAATAAATTGGTTAATGGCAAGAAAAAAAGAGAAAGAAATGAAACCCAATCATCACTTAACAATCACTATAATTGACAATAAATTTCATTATTATTATATTTATTGTTATTGTTTGATTTAGGAGTGTTTCGTAAATCAGAACTAATTTTCATTCAATAGTCTTTTCCTCAGTCAGTAGTTAATTTAGCTCAAATGAGCTCTCAAACTTAATGAAAATAATTTTTTTCTTCTCTATTCGAATTTCGAACATTGTCAAAAAGACACACAAACGCAAATATCAAACACAAACACATTTACAATTACACAAAGGTTGATGAATAAATAAAGCGCAATCAAGTGGGACAGATAAAATAAACAATATTATACTGTCATCATGATGAACGATAGTATAGCGTGGGCAATTGTTATGTGTAAATTTGATGGTATCTTTGTTGAAGAAAAAAAAAATAATAAGAAATTGACACCATGACTGATATCGTATCGTCTTTGAAAATATTTTGGAAAGAAGGTCAGCTCAAAAAAAAAAAGACGAACAGCTTTGAACACCAAAACATATATAAAAAAACGATAAGTTAATTGAAAATTATGTGGTGTTTACATTTTGCGCTTGCGGCTGATAGCAAATACTTTGTCGATGATATGCACATGTTGGGAATCACCAAAAGAAAGACTAAACTATGTATAGTCGGTTATGACACAGTCATGTCTAACGTATTCAATTTCAAAGAAATTAAAAAGAGAGAAAAAAAAAGAAGCCAAAAAAAAAATCGAATGAATGCGACCAAATTTGTTTATAAATTAATCTTCCAAATTTTCTTAATTTGAATCAAGGATCGAATAGCATCTTGATTCGGAGCTCTAGAATTCCCTCGAAAAACACAATTCCGTCCAATCACAACTGGATGACAAGTTCAAAAGTATGATAATGGATGGCTCAGGAACCGTTTCCACTAAAGATATTGTCACATTGATTGCACCGAACAAAACGAATAAACGAAGAAAAAAGACAGACAAAAATAGCATGACCATTAGCAAGCATCGTTGAATCAGATTAAAATTCCGCAGCAGCTTTGTATACATGTTCAATGTATTCAGCAGGATTATTTTGGTTTTGTTTTATTTTGGCTTTGTTTTGTTTTTTTTTTTGATCATTTGAAATGGATGCAAACCGTAAATACTCGCTATCTGCCCTCTGACTTTGGTTTGAACATGCAATAATAACAAATTTCTTTAGATTTGTCATCATTCAAATGAAAATGATTGTTATATTCTATTGTGAAACATTTATTTTTCTCCTGCTCCTGTCACAATTCATTTCGATTCTTTGCGTTTAGAATTTAGCAGAATTCAGTTTATATATTCATTTTCACAATAAATACCAAATTTTATGAGGTATATGCGAAGGTTAAGCTAATTCAATTATATATTGTTCTAATGATCGATTCTCTCATCAAAACAATAGCAATGCCAACTAAATGTTATGTGCATTAGTCCAGAGTCATAACCGTTGTTACAAATTACGTTATTGTCTATTATAAATACATATCATTTCTCGACAGTCAACATTCAACTTGAATGAAATGAAAAAACAAAACTGTCAATAGTCTGTTGTGGCATTTAACAGATCAGAAGAATATGCCTGACATCATACATGTATATACTATATATATATATATATATATATATATATATATTGTATTAGTCATTGATTGCACCGAACAAAACGAATAAACGAAGAAAAAAGACAGACAAAAATAGCATGACCATTAGCAAGCATCGTTGAATCAGATTAAAATTCCGCAGCAGCTTTGTATACATGTTCAATGTATTCAGCAGGATTATTTTGGTTTTGTTTTATTTTGGCTTTGTTTTGTTTTTTTTTTGATCATTTGAAATGGATGCAAACCGTAAATACTCGCTATCTGCCCTCTGACTTTGGTTTGAACATGCAATAATAACAAATTTCTTTAGATTTGTCATCATTCAAATGAAAATGATTGTTATATTCTATTGTGAAACATTTATTTTTCTCCTGCTCCTGTCACAATTCATTTCGATTCTTTGCGTTTAGAATTTAGCAGAATTCAGTTTATATATTCATTTTCACAATAAATACCAAATTTTATGAGGTATATGCGAAGGTTAAGCTAATTCAATTATATATTGTTCTAATGATCGATTCTCTCATCAAAACAATAGCAATGCCAACTAAATGTTATGTGCATTAGTCCAGAGTCATAACCGTTGTTACAAATTACGTTATTGTCTATTATAAATACATATCATTTCTCGACAGTCAACATTCAACTTGAATGAAATGAAAAAACAAAACTGTCAATAGTCTGTTGTGGCATTTAACAGATCAGAAGAATATGCCTGACATCATACATGTATATATATATATATATATATATATATATATATATATATTGATTAGCTGAGGCGGTCGAGCGTTTCTGATTACCTCATCGAAAGCATTTGATGATGTTGTTATGTTGTTATTTCGCGTCTTTCACATTCTATTACGAACTTCATGAATTCATGATATTGAACAAATTCATGCAGTGCGAAAATATTAACAAGGAGAACAAACCATAAAGAAGAAGAAGAAGAAGAAGAAGAAGAGAAAAATGAGAAAAATTCTTTAAGAAACGATTTTCTTTCATTTCATCTCAGGTCAGTCGTTAGTCGGATCCATTCGAATCCATTTAAGGAATTACGACATTGGCCATTGGCCATTTATGAATGTATGGAATCGGACTTTGCACTTCGTCACTGAAAACGATAATAATAATAATAAAATGCCAAAATAAACGTAATGATTTTAATTGAATTGATTCTGCTCAAAGCATCATTTACGCTGTTCTTTACGCTATTCATTACGCTGTTCATTGTTTCGAATTCTGAGCTTCATTATTTATATTGTGAATTGTTGGAAAAAGAAATGTAGATTCGGTTGAAATGTACATTGCGCCCCAATGACGATGAAAACCCCATTTTAAAATGACAAACGAAACGCCTAAATAGTTTCACTTTCATTGTTTTGTGTTTTGCATTGCGCATTCAATGAAAATTCCATGCGCTTATTTTTATATTCAAACTACCAAAAAAAAAAAAAAATAGGAATAAAAATCAAATTCCAAATGACACACAATGATGGATTGAAAATTTCCTATTTCAAACATTTTTCATTTGCTTCGTTTTGTGTTCATCATTAAAACAGCAGCAGCTTCAAACTACTCAAGTGTTTCGAACATCGAACATATGAAATATGATCAATGAAGCAAAAAAACAATAGATAACATTCCATTGAGATTACGCATACCGCATACCGTTTAAGCGCGCCTCATTCAAAGATCATCATCATCGCCATTAAAATTACGTACTCACGCGCATTTGAAAATGAACAAAAATAATAAAATAAAATTACTTTAGATTAGATCGAATGCCAAAGTCATGAGTCGAACTTCGACAAGCAATGGAACGTTTAGTTCGTTTAGATCGTTTCGCACGATGCATTCAACGATATATGCAAATAAATGTTGACGTAGATTATGAAGAAAGAAGTGAAACGATGTATGTAGGTCTTGCGATACGTTTTATTTATTTTTCATTTTATATTTTTGGTTTGTTGTTTGCATGTTGTTCACTCTCGTTTTGACTTTCGCGTTTTTTTTTCTCGTGTCCTCTTCACATTGAATATTTGGATTTATGGAAATTTATGCATATTATTATTAGCCCATATGTTTGTTCTATAACACTTCAATCGTTCAATATATAGACAACATATGCGATACACGCGATCTTCCATACACGTACTACATTTAAATATAGCATATCACTCAATGAATTGAATACGAATGTTTTCACCGATTTCGAACAATGATGATAAACGATTAGCGCGATTCATTTAATGCTTGGCTGATAATTAAATTATCAAATATATGCGAAATATTTAATTATCTTTAGATCCATTTATTGGCAATGAGGAGCTTATAAAGAGCTATTTTCTTTTGTCCATTTTCCCTTCATGCGAATTTTTCATCAATGTCATGAATTTTTATTTTTTTTTCTCAAAACTCTGGTTTCAATTTTTTCCGTTTTCATTTATTTTGTTGTTTTTGTATTCACAAACAGGTAAAGCCAAAATCTATTGTACCAAATGTGAAAAAAAATGTTCCGGCGAGGTGCTACGAGTAGCTGAAAAATATTTTCATAAGCAATGCTTTCAGTGTAACACGTGTCGCAAATCATTAGCATCGGGTGGTTTCTTCTCCAAAGATAATACTTATTATTGTACAACAGACTATCAAAAACTGTTTGGTACAAAATGTGCAGCCTGCAAATTATATGTCGAGGGTGAAGTTGTATCCACAATGGGAAATACCTATCATCAAAAATGCTTTACATGCAGTCGTTGCAATCAACCATTTCAATCTGGTAGCAAAGTGAGTCAAATTGTTTGTTGGGCTGTTGTTTATTTTATTTTCATAAATTTTTTTGGTTTTTTTTTTCGTGTTGCAATTTTCATTGTATTTTTGGGTATGATTTATTTTATTAGGTTACCAATACCGGAAAAGAGGTCATTTGTGAACGATGCGTTGCAATTCCAGCAAATAGTAAAATTATTTCATCAAATATATCCCAAGTACATCAATCGCCAGCTAAAGAATTAACAAATAGTCCGACACGTGCAACGGCACAACAACACAATCAAAATGGTACAAGTGCACGCGGCATCACCATGGACGGTGGTACATATGATCCAAATGCATGCGCTGGATGCGATGAACAATTAAAAGAAGGTCAAGCATTAATCGCATTAGATCGACAATGGCACATCAGCTGTTTCAGGTATGTGCCATATTCATTGTGAATAGTTTATTTGTTTTTGATTATATTTTGCTATAATTGCATAAAAACATTTATTTTATAGCTGTAAAAATTGCCACTCCATTTTGAATGGTGAATATATGGGAAAAGATGGGATACCATATTGTGAGAAATGCTATCAAAAATTATTTGGCGTTAAATGTGCCTATTGTAATCGCTATATCAGCGGAAAAGTTTTACAAGCCGGTGATAATCATCATTTTCATCCGACATGTGCTAGATGCACTAAATGCGGTGATCCATTCGGTGACGGCGAAGAAATGTATTTGCAAGGCAGTGCTGGTGAGTTGAACAGCTTAAAATTTTATTTCGAATGAAGCTAAACTAATTTTGTTCTTGGTTTCTTCTAGTATGGCATCCACGCTGCGGCCCATGTCCATCAAGTGAACTAGGCGGTATATTGAATGGAAGCGCTTTGCTAACCGGAAATCAACCAAATGGAAATATTACTGACACTGATTGCGATCGATTGAGCAACAGTGCAATGAGTGAAATGCAGGTTTGTTTTTATTATCAAATTTTTTCAAGTGTTCGGTGTTTATTGTTCATATTCATTAGATATTTGTTTGTATCAAATCACGTTTCACCAGTTGATCTGGAAATTACTTTTATTTACTTGCGATTGCACAATAAATTGCTTTTATTTAGATAGCTTTGATTTAGACCAGTCTTCTTTGCAGATTCATTTGAATTTAATTTTAGCGTTAGATTTTGATTTTGTGCATGAACAATTTTTATTGCTTTTTTGCCTAAAATTTCTCTTTTGTTTTTCTTTTTTTTTTATTCTGCACAATTTCGTGTGTTGCGTTTTCGTTTGTTTTCGATTTTTTTTCTGCAGTTTTCATTGCGTTCAAGAACACCGAGTCTCAATGGTTCAGTATACAGTCCATATTCTAGCAGAAAAGTAAGTAGATGTGTATTAATTAGGCTTTTTTTTCGTATATCTTTGTTTTTCTTTGACCAGTAAAAGCTCAAGCGAGTTTTCTCAGTTGTATGTGTTGCTTTGATCGTTTAATGCACGGAAAAATTATTATGATTTTCATTTTCAAAGCTAGACAACACGCTTTGTATGTTTTGATTGTAGAAAGCAACGAAGTCATACTGAAGATGTAATGATGCAAAAAAAAAAATAATACTGTAACTGCTAAAAACAATAACAAATAACCGGTTCTTTATGCGTTTTTCATTTTATTTCAATGATGCTCAGTATCGAACTGTTAGCCCAGGTTTAGTTCTTCGAGAATATGGTAGCGTTGGATATGATGATATTTCACGTATTTACACCTATAGTTACCTCACCGATGAGCCCCATTATTTAAAAAAACCAGTTGATCCGTATGACAAAGCACCGGTTTCACCGCATTTTCATCGACCAAATGCATTTGGTTCGAATCCGGGTAGCCGGCCACCATCACGTCCACATTCACGAAACAAAAGCGCTATGAAAGTTTTGGTCGATTCAATTCGTTCAGAAACACCACGACCAAAAAGTCCAGCAATGAATAACGAAGAACCAATCGAATTATCACATTATCCGGCTGCTAAAAAGCCACCACCAGGCGAAAAACCAAAAATTGAACGTGATGATTTTCCAGCACCACCATATCCGTACACGGATCCCGAACGACGCCGTCGTTTATCCGATTCATATAAGGGTGTACCAGCATCCGATGATGAGGATGAAGTTGATAAGGCAAATGGCGTTGGTGATGCACAAGACGAGTAATTTGACAAAAAATTCTTTTAAATAATTGAGAAAAAAATAAAATTAAAAAAAAAAAATAATTCCATTAATACAGATTGTTAAGAAAAGAAGAAGAAGAGCTAAAGAAAATTAATTCAGGAATGGGAGCTGTTATTTTAAAAGATTTAAAAGAACATGCTAAATATAGAAAATGGAAACAACATCACATTGATCCAAGGAATGCATCTCGAACGCCATCGGCATCGAAAGAGCCAATGTATCGTTTACGTTACGAATCACCGATTGGAGCATCACCATCACGACAATTAGATCATCAAAAACCATTTTATGATGATGATCCAACATTCGATCGATCGACCAGTTACCGTGGATCGGTTGGCAGATCATTGGGCACGGCTCCTAGTTATAATGGTAAATTATTATCATTTATCATATAATTCATTTTGAATTTTTCGTTCTTCTGAATTTTGTATTCGTATTTTTGTCAATTGATAAAAGGAAATCATAGAAATGTTTAATTTTCTTTCAATTTTATTTTATTTTTTCTGTTTTCTTTTATTTTCAAAATCAAATTTCCAACTTTTTTTTAACTGTTTTTTCTTTTGTGTATTATTTTTAATTTGCCGAATCGTCGTTCAGCAATTCATACGTATCGTTCAACACCGAAATTCGGTATGAAAACATCAACTTTGCCACCAAATATTGGCTATAGAAATGGCTATAGCTCTGTAAGTTTTGACACTTCTGTTTTATAATTTGCGCATTCATGCGACTCATTCGGGCCTCGACAATATTGTAAAGCAATTGTTTTTTTTTTTTTGAATTGTAGAAATTAAGGCAATGTACGACATGTCGAAAAAATGGTTTTGAGTTATGAGACTCCTCCCTTTCGCTCCAATCAGTCCTGTTTTTCTTTCCGATTATTGTGATTAATCTATCAAACAAATTTTTCTCTAGTTCAAATGAGTCGATGAATGTCCTTTGTTTCCCGGTGTTTTCGAAATGTACAAATTTTCGTGCTACCTTTTGAATAAATATAGATTGACTTTGAAGTATTGCGACAACAACTGGAATTCGATGATTTCGGCAGCTTTTTTGTAGTGATTTTTGATTTTTGATTTCCTACAGATCTTTGAATCCATCATTATTTTTCAATTTCAAATTGATTTCGGATATTTTTGTCCAGTTTATTTTTATGATTTCTAATCCACTGACTCTTCCACAATAACGATTCCCATTCAGTTTACCATTTACGGAACTTGAAAATAATAAATAATTATTTCATTTTTTACATCTAATCAATAAACAAATTTGATTCTTTACCCTATTGTGCGATCATAACCTGTCACTGACTACACGATTGACATTAATCAAATACTTCTCCTTGAAATCAAACAACACTCAAACACACATCAACACTCAAACAATCATACAATTGAACGGAATGCTCAGTGGTGAGTTCATTGCGACAAATAATAAAGCCAGGATATGGCTTAGCTCCTCGTTCACATACATTCAGCTCTGCTACAACTGGTTCAACGCATATTGGTGGTCCTGTAAGCTTAGCTTTTTTACCATTCTTTTTTCGTAGAAACAAATTAAATGAAAAGAAAAAAAAACGATTTTGTTTCCGTTTTGTGTTCCGCTTTTTCATTCATTCCCATCCGTAGTTTTTGATTCTTATTGCTTAATGAATGTGTTCAATTTTGGAATTAAAATTTTTCTGAGAAAATTGTCGCCGATTATTTTTTATTTAACTATTATTTATTATCGATTTGATGAGCATGAATTTTCATTACTCACAAGTCCACAAATACACCTGCATTACGATCAATTAATTCCAATATCATACATTTTCATTGTTATGTCATTACCATTGACACATTTCGGAAATCACACAAAAAAAAAATTGATTGGCTAATTTCGATGCACGAAGGGCAACTCATGTCTTTCAGTGCATCAAATGAATTTTGAGTTATTTTCTTTTTTGTTCGGTCAATGTTAACAATACCTCGTCTCGCAGATGTTCCAATATGCAGCTGTATTTAATAAATAATAATATATAATAATTATTTATGTTGTCTGTTCTCTCTGTCGCACTTCATTTTCGACACGTTTCGAAAGGTAGCAAATGTATAATGCATGTTTTAAGATAATAATTTTGTTTCGATTGAAAGAAATAATCTTAAATATCGAATCACTTCGATGGATTCGAATGCTCAATTCCACTTGAAACATGCATAACAAAAATGAACACTTGTACATGTCGAAAACTTTATCATCTATTTTCGAAATTCGAATAATCCTGCAAAATCTAATAAAATCTATTTTATAAAAATGCAAACAGGATTTTTCATTCGGACTTGGTGATAAAACGCATAGTACAGAATTCAGTTGCGGAAAATCAGACGGTAAATTAGCTTCGAATTTCATTGTTATTATTATTGACTATCGAAAGAATGAAAAAAATAATTGGATTGTTTTTGTGTGTCTTTTTTTCCTCGCTAGTATCAGTTGAATCGATAACTGAGGGTGATCGACGAGCTTTGGTAAGATCTTGAGATTCAATGAAAATATTCTCTTAAAAATTGTATGCTAAAAATTTTTGTTTTGTTTCATTTTACAGATGGCTGATTTACCAGCATCGAGCACTTATTCGGGTGCTTTATCGTATCATTATCCACAAGCTGGATTGATACGTCGTAGTCTACCAAATATGGCCCATTCAATATTAGTGCATGAACCAGCCAAAATTTATCCGTATCACTTGCTATTAATTACTAATTATCGCTTGCCAGCTGACGTTGATCGTTGCAATTTGGAGGTACAAAATTATTTTACAATTTGAAATTTTTTGTATTTTTTTTTCTAAAAACAAATTAATTAACATTTCACATTTTGTTTAAAAAATTTATTTTTATAGCGTCATTTATCGGATCACGAATTCGAAGCTGTGTTGCAATGCACACGTTCAGATTTCTATAGATTACCCCAATGGCGCCGCAATGAAATCAAACGACGCGCTCGACTATTTTAAGTTGTTTCTTTTTTTTTCTTTTTTTTTTTTTGTTGGAGCAGAACGCATTTTGAATTCACCGCCAAAACGGATTGAGTGAGACAAGACACCATTAAAAAAACGGTACCATTGAAAAGTCGCGAACAATAAAATCCAATTAATTATAATTATTATCAAATTGATTTGATATGGAATGAAATTCAAAATGATTCTACACATTTACCAAGAATGATTCGGGTATATGGAATATGAAATCAGCCGAACCAACAACAAAATATATTACAATTAAATAAAACTAAACACTACACACAAATACTACTAGAACTGTTTCAAGCCGAATGTTTCGCTATGCAAAAGAAAGAAAATTAAGAAAGAGATGAAATCAATCGTATTTTAAATCGAACTCAAGACAAAAAATATCGAATGAATTTGTCCGATCAGTCAATAGAAAAAAAGCTTCACATAAAACGGCATGACAGATTCCTAAACAAAAATAAATTGAATGAATATTGGAAAGGAAAAAGAATGCGGGAAAAAAGAAAACTATTGATTATCTTGAATTTTTTTTTAAATATGTTTCACTTGTGAAAAAATATTTTTTTTTTTAAGAATGGAAATGGATAGTCAAACAAAACATTTAATACGAAAAAGAATTAGTAATTATCCCAAAATGAACATCCAATTGATTGCAAAGCATTTCATTTTTTTTAAATTTTCTGTGTTAAATTTTAAATTATTTTCTCTTTGGTTCTATTTCTTTCGTTTATTCTTTTTAATTTCATTTTATTCGTCCAACCCAGTTTTGATCATTTTAAATTATTAATTTTAAATTAATTTTTATTTTATTTTTTTTTTTCAATTTGAACCGTGTCTTCGATTCAAAAGTTTTTCGAGTTCGATTGCATGAGATGGCGACGCTCAATGAGTGCCTTCATTAATAATGGCCATCGATCTAATGAAGCACGCGACAAATTTCCACGAAGATTAATCAAAAGAAAAATTCTTGATTTGGATGGTTCCTTGAATTAAGGAAATGTTAGATACAAAAAAAAAAATTTAATTAAATAATTTTCAAATATATATAATTATATTGATGCATTAGCAATTTATGGAAACAAAGTTCGTAAAATTTCACAGAACACAAATTCAAATATGTCATTTTCAAATTCGGATTAAAAGATAATTTTTCGGAATTGGCATTTGTTGCTTTCAATTTTAATATTTTATAATTATAATTATTATTATTATTATTATTATTGAATTGTAGTGAGGAAAATGTTGTCTGACCTGAGAAACACGGCAGCTAAATGTTAATTTAACGTGTGAAATGTTTTCGCTGAAATAAATTGCTTGAGAAAAAATTCGCTTTGAACGAACGAACGAACGACACTAAGAAAATTCAATGAAGTTTTAAAAGACGCAAATCCAGTATAAAATGTAAATGCACCATTTGCATTAAAGAAATATATAAGGCAAATATGCTTCTATATTATTTAATACGCTACTATTTCGCACTTCAAATCCAAGGTGCCTTTTTTGTAAACATAAATATTTTTGGTACCTTTCATTCGTCGATTCAATTTTGTGCATTCGGTTTATTCAATGTTCCGGTTTTGCTTCTTCTTTTTTTCTCGTTGTCAAACTAATGAGCTCTAGCGATCTGTTTAATTATTGTCACGCAGAAAACATGATTCATCGTTTGCCGTTGAACAAAATAAATGAAACAAATCGAATAAACAATTGATAATTCGATTAATGATTCAAAATCATAGTATACTGATCGCTTGTGATCACATGGCAAACAGAGAAATGAATAAAAAGCATACAATAAATGGCAACGTTTAAGTAAACTATGTGTAAGTAATGTGCATATGCAAGCAAAAATATTTTATGAATAAAATAAATAAAAATGAAATTTAAACGGATTTTTTTATTTCGATACCGGGAAATTTTTTTTATAAACATGTATCAAGTGCACTGGACACATTAAACAAATAATTATCTACATATATCAAAACAAATGTACTAACCATCGTAGTTTCGATAGTGCTGACGACTGCAGCTTTCGTGCCATTCTCTCATTCCATTGCGCATATCCGATTTCCATAAAATAGCATTTTTTTTTTGCAAGCATGCCTCTTTTTGAGCTCTTTTCTTGAAATAATTCAGTTTTGCTTCCATATTCACTACGGAAACATTTCAATTAAAATCAATTCAACATGTTCTCCAAGAAGGAATCAAAATTTGGATCCACAATGTGTGCAAAATGCAATAGACCAGTGGATCAAGATGCCATTTATTACATGGGTCAAACCTATCATCGAGCCTGCCGTACCAAAGTTCGTGACGAAGAGTATAAAAAAGTAAGCAAATAAAATTGAATTCTAAAGTGCAGTGAATTGTGAACAAGTTATTTGATGAGACTTTCATGTATTCTCAAACAGACCACCAATTGGAAACAGCAGTCAGGTACCAAGTCATGGAAGTCTTAATCAACCGGTCGAAATCCATATTCTATGCGATTCATCCGTACCAGTGTCTGGCATTTTTATAAAATTCGAATAATTAATCTCAATAAATGTTCAATTAATTGTCGAATGAGAAATTATTTATTTTTTATTTCTATCAACCATTGAATTTGGTGATTAAATTAAGAATATTTTGTAGATAGATGACCGAAAAGGATAAGTGAAACGCAAAATTTAAATAAGCTTCTTTTTGGACTTTGGTGTGGAAATAGTCCGAAGTTGGACACGTCTAGGAGTCTTTTGATTTTTCGAATCACTCGACTCGACTGGTTCGGATGCCGTTGTTTCAATCTTTTTCTGTTCATCACTTGTTGAACATTCCACTGAATGTATTGGATTCGTTTCTGTATTCGAATTGAATGTTGGTCTGATAAGAGTAGATTCACTGTCTCCATCGTAGATCAAACGCATATTTTGTGTATCGGTGCTCGTTTCCACTAGTTCCATAGATTTTTTGTGTCCTTTTTTGACTTCGGTGAATGCAGAATTTTCCGATTTTTGTAATGTTTCAATTGGTATTGGCCATGCATCTAATGCTTCATCTTGATCGGCCGATGATTTATCAATAATGGTCGTTGATGAAAGAATACTGCGTGGTTGCCGTCGTACAGCAATTGGTTTTGCCTTTTGTGAACTGGATGTCGATGGTTGTTGTGTTGTATCGGCTGTTTTTGGAGTGTCGCAAGCCGATGGAGTCGACCGTGGCTCACGTCGAATTGCAATTGGTGTTGCTTGTTTTGTTTTACATTCGGGTGATTGAAATGTTTCGGCCGTGGCAATCATTGATTCTGGAATTTCAACAATGATCCGTTTTGAATCATCTCGATCGGTTTGAATGATTTTAATTGGTTCGGTTCGGAATGTTTCACCCGTTTCGGTAGGCTTTCGTTTAACGCCACTCTTTGGCGATGTTCGTTTTGATTTTGTTGCATTTTCTTTGTCGTCGAGTTCATAGTTTGGCAACGGTTTGTCATACACTTTTCCTAATTCGCCCTCTTCGAATGTAATCACTGTACAGAATCCATCAACACTTGACACAATCAGAATGTTACCATCGCCGGACCAGGTTAAATCAGTTAAACGTGCATAATGAATATTCGAAACACAACCGAATGGCATCTTTTGCTGTGTATCATATAAATAAACTGAACTTTTTGATGCGATGGCATAGATCATACGATATGGAAGATCAATAAGTGGCGGTTTATTGTCGTCGTGAGCACGAAGCTCGAAAAACAATGGGCAACAGCGTATGGCAATTGTAAAATGATCCGGAGATGGAATCACGACGGCTGGCCTAAAAAAAAAATAAAATAGAAATCAAAAACCAAAATAATTTGAAGATCGTCTTTTGCTTATATAAATATTTATAATCATAACTGTAGATAATAGATCATCGATGGATCAAAAGACGCTTACTTTTTCAAAGAATATCTTGTAAAAATGTATGACATATTCAATAATTTTGATTTTTCAACTACTTCGGGCTTTTCGGCAACGGTTGGCTTATCGCCCGTACTTTGTTTCTCAGCATTTTGCGCGGTTGAGTCATTATTTGAAATGACAACATCCGCACAACCCGACGGAACGATACTAAAATTAAAAATAAAGTCATTTATTTGGTACAATCAATCTTTGTTATCATTAATAATTAATTTTCCTCACATCAATTGACCATCTGGTGAAAAGCAAAATCGTCTATAAAACGTTAAAAGTGTATCATCGTGAAACAATCGAATTGTCTTTCCATGCAATGAAGACGATTCATCAACTGGATACGTTGATTTATTGATTTTTCCGATTCTTTTCTGCGTACTGACATCGAATAGCCGCAATGATCTTAAAAATAAATCATTCATCAATAATAATTTATGGAATTTTTTTCGCTGAAAAAAAAAACAAACAACAACATAAAAATAAAACTTACCGATCGGTAGCGAAGGTTGCAACATATTTATTTCTCGGATCCCATGCAACACCTTGAACAAAACCTTTGTGCTCATTCAAACATGCTTTGCTTTTCCCTTTTTTCACGTCCCAGATAACAGCGGTATTATCAACCGATCCAGAAATGATGCTTAACGAATCCATGGACCATGACAAATCGTACACATCTTCTAAATGACCACGTAATGTTTTCCATATCAACCATGTTTCTCGATCTTGTTCATTATTATCATCTTTGTAATAGAGATTTCGGTTATTGTTTTTCTTTTTGCGTTTTGAAAAGAAAAAAAATTAAAAAATAATAAAACAATTTCAAGTGAAATTTTACCCAAAATATTGATCGGTTCATTTTCGCTTTTCAATTTCCATAAAAATATAATCGATTCATCATCACCGGATGCCAAATATTCTCCAGATGGTGACCATCGCACAACATTCACAGCTCGCTGATGTCGTGACAAATCCGATGCAATCTCCAGTTGGGCAACATCATCATTATAATTGATATACCAGATCTGTTATTCAAAAAACGATCGTTAATTTTTCATTCTTTTGGAATAAATGGAATGATGCTAATCAAAAGAAACAAACCAAAACGTGCGAATCGGAGCCACCAGAAGCCAATCGAATCGTATTACTTTTGTCACCTTCCAATGGTTTTGGTTGAATATCAACACTCAACACTGGATCTCGATTGTGCCAAGAGATTTCTGGTATTGTGCACTTCATTTTAATAAGTTTAACGTAGCTATTTGCAACGTAAATAAATGTAAAAATTAAAATAATTTAATACTTTTTCGTTTTTATTATTATTTTGATTATTTATTAAAGTCCAAACAATTGCACAGCTTAACTCAATCAATACAATCGAATCAAGTGTTGCATGAACGTTATGATCGCGCCAAAACTAAATGTCACATTCATATCCAACAGTGGCAACATCATTTGACACGTGGTGACCTCTGATGATTGATTTTTTACTATAAATAAATACGAATACGTTCAACCGTTTGTCATTCGGTCAGTGTTGCAAGATTTGTCGGATAATTTATGTTTAAGACAAAGCCAACATTCATTGATTTGCCTATCATTGACGTGGGAGCTACATCGCCATATATGGCTTTTATTTAATGCAATCGGTTTGACATGGAAAAAATTTGGCTGGCAAAGAAAATGCAGACAAATGAATTCTTCTGTTTTGTGGCGTAAATCAAAAAAGTCTTTTTATTTTCTAATAATTTTTATTTATCGTTTTCAATATAGCAGATGCAATACTCTCTCTTTGTCATAACGCTCAAAGCCACAATTATATAAAGTACAGTATGTAAAAACCAGCGTTATGAGATTCGCCATAAAATTGTCAAACAAGTGAATTAATATCAAAATATATTTTATTTCGTTCAATGTTCCCTTATCTGGTACAATATATGTAGAAAGGTGGCACTGGCGATCGATAATAGAGGCGAAATAATAATTTAGCATTGAGAATACGAAGACACGACGATATCTCTGGAGCAACAATTATATTTGATTAAATTTCGTTGAAACAGGTGTTATGCTTGACTTCAAATCACGATTTGTCATTTTTCTCAATTCGATGGCCGAATGTTTTAGTTGAATCGCACAATCAGGACTGACATTATTCGGTAGCAGAAGAATTTCACGTTCAAATAGCGTTGATAACGATTCCAACAGTTCAACAAATCCCAAAGAAAGAGCCGCTCTACGAATTCGATTCAATTCCTAACAATTTTAACCAAATATTTCAATTGACAAATAATATAATCGAATTGTTCATTTCATAGCATGACTAACGATCTAACCTTATAGAATTGTTGCGTTTTTTCTGGCAATTTTTTTGCGTGTCTCAAGAGTTTTTGTATATCCGATTGAAGTCCGGCTTGTTTTATCCAGACGACACAATTTTGTGAATAGCTCCGTTTGTCCGGTTTCAATGGGAATTGTGGATTTTCACCTGGTAATGCTTCGTCAGCTAGGCCAAAGTACCGAAAATCACCCAACCATGGAATGTTATCATTGCCTGAACAAAATATTACCATAATTTATTATCTATTTATCTTGTGAAAGGAATAGCAATGCCAATGGGTCAAATAATTTCAATAAAATGTTACCTGGTGGCAATACGGTTAAAATTAAATTTGATTTTCGCTTACTATCCGAATATGAATGAATGAAACCAAACCAATCTTCGTTTAATAGAACAACAGCTGCCAAATTATCGAGCTTGAGCGCTCCATGCAATAAAATACATGCCGATTCTTCGTTCAATTTTGTTTGTTCGACAGTGTCATCATCATCTTTCGAATAAAACTGTTTGATATCGTTATGCAGCTTTTCAATATCCGATATGCCATTTGATGCTGTTGATTTGGAACTATCGTTTGGCAAAATTAGATGGCGACTTAATGACATTGGAGAACCAATATCTGCTAAATTAATAAACCCACAAACGGTTATTTTACGAGAAATCATTTTTTTTACATCATTTTGGTCATCAATCGGATACGGCTGAAAAACAAAATACATTAATTGAGCAAATATTTATCGGCGTTAGATTTCAAGTTACCATCGGTGCCGGCCATATCAATATCGAAGATTCGAGTTTTTGATAATTTCCACAATTGAGTGTCGCTTCAAATGGTTCATAGTTCGTTTGGCACATATTTTTGATAAGTTTCGGTATCAAATCACCTTTCCATTGTGTTATTGTGATTGATTGTACGCTATCGTATATGTTCCTATTCGCTTCTGAATGTGCTATAAATAATGCACCATTTTGACCACTGACATCAAGAAATTGTTGGTACAATTCAATGGCATTTTGAAAATATGAATCTGTCGTCGAGCCCAGACATATAAAACTTAGTTTGCTCAAATTTGAAAATGGGATCCAGTTGGTGTTGCTGGTATCATTCAGAAGAAACTGCGGTGGAACCGGTGTTGATGCATTTAATGGAGATGCAATTTTGATGGCAGCACGTGCTTTCAAATTGAGAATACTCATTTGAAGAGAAGTCGATCCCAGACCAATACCACAACGTGTAAATACCAAAACCTAATATCAAAACGAAAAGGAGAACGAAAAAAAAACCATTTCAAGTAAAAAATCAGTTGGATTTTGTGTAGGTAATTTACTTGATTGTAGTTTTGGGTTCCCCAATTAGAAAGCAACAACGATCCAGCCGCCTGAAGCATTACTTCTGTGCAAACTTTATCATAATGTTCAATATTGTACAGAGCCTGTCGCACTGTATCATAATCTCGGGTAAAATTGACTGAAATCTCACAACTTGACGAATAAACCATCTAAAAATATAAATAAGATGAATTTTTGTTTTGTGAAAATGAGAATCTTGGTTTGGTGTTTGGAAAAATTGAGAAAAATCAGAAATATTGACCACGAATAAAACTCATAGTATTTTTTTTTTAGTTCATTCGAAATTTATTCAAAGATTAAAATAAGATTATTATCAGATGCCTTCTCTTTTGATTTGATCGGCACAAATTCAGATCTGTGCCGATCGATATTGATATTGAGAAAGGATGACAGAAAAAAAAAATAAATTTGAAACGGCTATTAGATCAAAGGTAAAACAATATTAATGAAAGAAGAAATTTATTGCCCAATTAATCTAGAAACTTGGTCATCGATTTGACTATTTGACAGTTTGTTGAGCTTCCCGTTTAGCATTAACTAAATCAACGAGCTCTTTAACTCGGCGCAAGCAATCTTTTTTTGATCGATTTGGTAAACATTCAGCAATACGATCCCAACGATCTGGTGTCGATACCGGATATGTTTTCATTGCTTGTTCTAATATAGCCTGTTCTTCTTTGCTCCATGCGGATGGAACGGAAGATTGGGCAGCATTTGATGTGGCAGCCATATCATTATTCTCTGCATGTCCGTTCGTTTTAGCTGCATCTGTTCCATTTGTTGTTGATTTTTTATTTTTCTTTGCATCAAAATTGGTGTCATCATTAACACTGATCTCGGCATTGTCAACCACTTTCAATTCTTTTTGGTTTTTTCAAATGAGGCAAATGCATCATTATTGGCCTGTGCCTTCATTGTATTCTTTGCAAAATCGCTACTTTGCAAATCTTTTGCTTTGTTGAGAACATCGCGTGCAGCAAATTTGCGATTACCCAAATTGTTGCAATGTTGATTCAAATAATTTGAAATAACCTCCCATCGCTGAACGGTACCGGCTGGAAATAAATTAACCGCTTTGATTAAAACTTGCATATTTTCTGGGCTCCACATTGCATTCTTATCGACACCCTTAAGTGCCGCTTCTTGTTTTGCCTGTTGAGCCTTTTCGGCAGCCGCAACCGTTTTATTCACACCGAACAATGCTTGTCGTTCTTCCTCCAATTTTTCATCGGTTTGTTTTAACATTTTTACAAATACATTTCGTCCGCCGGATGATAATTCTTTGTTGAACGATTGCAATTCTAAATGTTTAAGCATTTCACATATTTTTTCAACACCTTCCATATTTTTAATTTTTTCTTTATCGCTAGTCGAATAGTAATTGTTTTCTTTGGCCATGTCACGCAATAATTTTCGCTCTTTTTTCAATGCACGTTTCTGTTGTTCTTTTTCTATTCGAATTTGTTCGATGCGTTTTTGTTCTTCTTTTTCCGCTTTCTCTTTAGCCAATTGGGCTTCTTTCAAAATACGTTCCTCTTCGGCTTTTTGCGCTTGAGCAACACTCATGCGGGCCCGTTTGGCTGCCTGTTTCTTTTGTTTTTCTTCATTTTTAATTCGAACAATGCGTGGATCATTATTATAAGCTAAATCAACTAAGGCTCGAATTCGTGACATTTCCTCCTTTTTTCGTTTCACGCGAACCGCTTTGTTTTGTTTGTCGATCCAACGACGCTCTTCACGATCTTGTCCTTTGTCCTTATCTTCTTCATCAAGATAACTGTATTCACGCCATGATTCAAAACTGTACCAAAAATTGTAAAACTTATCAACATGATTACGATCGGCATCTTCGTCACCTAATATCATCGGTCGATAGACAAGAAGAAAATACAAACAAAGAGATTTTGTTGAATTTTTACCCCGATTTTGTATACAATATATTCGATTCAGTTAAACCCAAAAATTTACCTATTTCCGGAACATTTTTCTTTTCGCTCCAACGGGCATTCAATCCAAAATATTTTTTAAATGTTTCATAAAAGTTTTTATTAATTTCACTGCTCGTTGGCAATGAATCGTCGAACAATGGGTCAATTGAATCATATGAACGGCGTTTCGTTGGGTTTCCTTTTGTGGGAAGCAAAAAAAAAAAAATTAAAGGAAAATTCAAAAAAAAAAATGGAATCATCAAAATAATTTATCTTTGTCAATTACCTAAGGTTTCATAGGCCTTTGTAATGCATGTGAAATAATCATTTTCACTGTCAACGGTTTCGCCTTGTGCTTTTCTCTTGTCTGGATGATGTTTTAGAACGATCTTTCTATAGGCCCGTTTAATGTCATCATCGGTAGCATTGAATCTATGGATAAATGATGATGATGAATGTATGCGATGATAATAGGCATGTGTCACTGGGCATAATGCATCTGTTTGCTTACCTTAAATTTTTAATTCCTAACACATGATAATGATCTTGTTCTTTCCATTCTTTTGGATCTAGACTCTTCAAATAGTCAACATCAATCTCGAATTCAGTATCATTGGTGGAAATTTCGTCTGATGAACTGGCACTTGAAAGGACACCATCGATTCCATGCCGGATTTTATGTAAATATTTCATAAAATGTGGTCCAGCGCATTGTATGCGTTGTTTAACCAATGGTTCACGTACTGATATCGTATAAGTTGGATTATCAGCACTCATTGTGATGATTTTTTTCGTCTTCTTCTTCTTCTTCTTTTCTTCCTCCTTTTTGTATTAGAAATCAAATGTGTGCAAAAATGTGAAGGTTTTCCTCCTCTCACTCGGTATACGTCAATCGCTCACAATCGTATTTATTCAGGTACAAAATTGTGTAACTTTGTTAGGATCCACTTTTTAAATTTGATTTGTTTCTTTTTTCTCTTTTTGTTTTTTTTTGTTTCTGTCTTTGCATGCACACAATTGTACAGTTCCTTCAAATATTTGCATACGATCTGCAATGACACTGAATATCGAATTAACCTCAAACACGTGGTATTGGTTACAATATGTAATGGAAATGAATCTCTCGCTCACAACGTTCACTGACACATTCGATGAAATCAATGCGAATGCATCAATTTAGATTTCAAATTCACTTTATTCAACAATCAGTTCAACACCATATACTCAAAAATAATTGCATTTATCCGTCCGAATATTAATTTAAAAAAATTTTGTTTTTTTTTCAAATGAACATGAATCTTTAAATATCACATTATGTGTCTGTAGGCGAAAGACTCACACGGTACCGTTGCCAAAATAGCGCGCGGGTTCTTTGCGCTTTTGTTCAGACAATTATCATACAAAATGACTGTATTCACTAATATACACTCACATGCTCTGACATTCCATTGTATCCGAACCGATTGTATTTCTATCGCCATCTATCGGCATATTTGAACTTTGCAACATTTATGTTTGGTTCACATATTTTTTTTTTTTTGTTCTATTTATTTAAGATTTAAGGCCATTTATTTTCGTTTGTTTCTGCTATCAGTTTTAAGAATGAATCCGTTTCGAAAAATAAATTAGTTAATTTTGATATCTGTGAGAAGCGTTCGGAATATTCATATTTAGCCGAAGTTTGCAAACGGAACCGATAGCAATTGACATTTTTCAGAGCAGATTCACGGAACATTGTATTCCGATTGAATGTTCAGATATTTTTTTATTCAAAGTAGAAGCGCCATTGGCAGAATCGCCATTTTTTTGGCTGCCACCATGGATATGGACCGAATTCACAAATATTCTTCGAAATCAGTGTTCAGATCAAAGCAACAAAGAAATATTACTGCTTGGGAGTGATTTTTTTCGTAAGATTATTTTCATTCATTTACTTACCAATGCAACATATTCCAATTTTGAATGTTCTGTTAAATAATTGAGGAATTCATGAATCGCCTGGACGGCCAACTGATGATAAGTAACACTATCTTCATTCGAACCATTTGCTACAGCCGGTACGGTTTTTGTCATTGACAATGACATATCCAAAGCTATTATCGTCGGCATTTTACACTTTTCGTAATGAATCTAATCAAATTAGCACAAACATTTAGAAACGAAATTCAATTTATTTTTGAGAATGCCGAACTAGAGATCGGTTTGTTTGGATCAGAAAGAAGAATTTAGGAATAATACTGATGTGTACACACAACGAGCACTGTTCAACACAACGAACACTGACAATATTGAAATGTCATTGAATCGGTTCATGACAATCGGTTAGTGAGCGTCTGTAGCAAGACTCAAACAATCATTCATTTTGAATATATATTTCGGTGCGACTTTTAACCATGCGAAATACGGAATTTTTTCTTTGCTTTCATTTTCAAAAATTCCGAAATCAATTCCTGAACCAAATAAAATCATCGATGCGATTCATTTTATGTTTACAGCGGCATTGAAATTCAGCACTTTGACATTCAGCAATTGTTACCACCTGAATAGAATATAGTATAATAATATGAATTCAATTTCATATGGTTGGCACATGAGTAAAAGTGAACTTTTCCTTTATTTTCTCCTTTGTCGCTATTTTGCATGCGTAACACTAACAAACATCAAGTGTCAAATGTTGAATTTATCGACAAACTTATTGTTTTTGCGAATTGCAACATTTCGAAACTGTACATACTAAACAAACAAAAACCGAAAATTTAAAATGATTTAAATGTCATAGATAAATAAAAAGTGGACAATAATTTCAAAAAAAAAAACAAAAAAAAAACGGCTGACTCCTTAAAAATCAATATCAATAAATGGCCAACTCCTAAAAAATCAATATCAACACGCTAAAAAAAATGTGGGACTCATCAATGTTTTTAAGCACTTTGACACCAAAATTTTATGTTGCATTAACCGGAACATCTAGTTTAATATCTGGATTAATATTAATATTTGAATGGTGGTATTTTCGAAAGTATGGAACATCATTTATTGGTGAGTTGTTTGTTTGGCAAAACCAATTGAAATGATTATTAATATTATTAATTTTACGTTGTTTGGAACATTTTCAGAGCAAGTATCGTTAAATCACATAAGTCCGTGGTTCAATGGTGACAGTGACGATGAAACGGCACCAGCAAACAATCAACCCATTCCAGAATGTAAAGTGTGGAGAAATCCATTAAATTTATTTCGTGGTTCGGAATATCAACGCTTTTATTGGGCTGCTGCTAAAGAACCGCTTACATATTATGATATGAATTTAAGCGCACAGGATCATCAAACATTTTTCACATGTGAATCGGATGTGGGCAAACCTGAATATGAATTAATGCAAACGGCATGGCGTGAACGAAATCCAATTGTTCGAATTAAAATAGCGCATGATGCATTAAAAATGAATGTTGAATGTGCACCAGCCTATATATTATTGGCTGAAGAGGAAGCGGTCACAATAACCGATGCCGAAAAAATCTTACGACACGCACTTAAAGTGGCCGAAATAAATTATCGTCGATCACAGGCAATACAACATCAAGGTGCATTGGCTGAAGCAGCCCATCGCCGTGATACAAATGTATTGATTTATATAAAAAGGCGTTTGGCAATGTGTGCCCGAAAATTGGGCCGTTTAAAAGAGGCAGTGAAAATGTTTCGTGATTTAACAAAAGAAATTCCACCAATTATGAATGTGCTTAATATTCATGAGAATTTAATTGAAGCATTGCTTGAAATGCAAGCATATGCCGATTGTCAAGCGGTTTTAGCAAAATATGATGATATTTCGTTGCCTAAATCAGCAACCATATGCTATACGGCGGCATTGTTGAAAGCGCGTGCGGTTAGTGATAAATTTTCACCAGATATAGCATCAAAAAAAGGTTTAACAGCAGCCGAAATGAGTGCAGTGGATGCAATTCATCGTGCCGTTGAATTTAATCCACACGTTACAAAATATTTATTGGAAACAAAATCATTAATCTTTCCACCGGAACATATTTTAAAGCGTGGTGATTCGGAGGCCATTTCATATGCATTTTATCATTTGTCACATTGGAAAAATGTGGATGGTGCATTGAATTTATTGCATTGTACGTGGGAGGGAGCGTTTCGAATGTTACCATATCCATTGGAACGTGGCCATCTATTTTATCCATATCCAACATGTACAGAATGCGCTGATCGTGAACTATTGCCCACATTTCATGATGTTTCGGTTTATCCAAAAAAAGAATTGCCATTTTTCATAATATTTACAGCTGGATTGTGTTCATTTACAGCATTATTAGCATTGCTTACGCATCAATATCCAGAACCAATGGGTCAAATGGCACAGTCCGTACTCAATTGGCTTTCGTTGCCATTTTATTTTTTGAAGGATCGCATTGAAACTGTTTGGCCATGCAGTCTCTTTCAACAATTATATCGAATATAAGGATTTTTTTATTTATTTATTTCATTCATCACATGCATTGATCAGGCTCTGTTCAGCTTTGTATTTTGTTTGTGTTTCAATAAAGTGATAATTGTATTTGCAATTTAATACATTGTAAGTTGTATTCCTTTAACGTTTTGATTCTTACACTTTGGATTGGGTTGGTGATACGATGAAAAGCTCATTAATTACACACAAAAATGAATACGGGCTCTAAATCAACATTTATTTTTATTAAAACACATTTACTTCAAAATGGACACAAAACTACAATTCATCTAAATTTGTGTGTTTATGGTGTGTGTTTGTGTGTGGCTGTGTGTGTAATTTGCACTATTTTTCTCCTCTCACTCTCTATAATTATAAATTTTAAAATTCGCTATTTATTAATTGTTGATTCCCGACCTGTTTCATGTTAACAATCCGATAAACGTTTAGATCAGCCTACATAAATCAAATTTTTCGTCCCCTTGTTAATCAGTATAATTTGTTCTTCTTCTTCTTCTTTTTTCTTCTTCTTCTTTTTCACATACTAAATTGAAAATGTTTCATTTTAAAATATCATCGAAAAAAGACAAATTGGACTAACAATTAAAATATGAATAAAATGATTCATTTAAAATTGAAATAAACATTCACATAATGAGCCAATGAGGTTCATCAATAAATTAAATAAATTATCGCAAAAAAACGCTTTAAAATTTTATTCATTTGGAGTATAACTTTATCTTTACGGATTTTTTTTCGTGGCATTTCATTATTCAGAAAATGAAGGATGATTTCTTTATAGTATTATCTGTCGGAAGCTATAACATTTCCCCTCATCTTTCTGGCAATTTATGGATTCCGTTCCAAAAAGAACCGTTCATTTTCTTGAGGCCAAGAAAAAACTAAGCCATTTTCGGATACACTGTTCTAAAGTGAAGCGTTTTCTGGAGAGAACATTTTGCATCGATCGAAACAAAATCGAAGGTCAAAAGATGCGAAGTCTGAGCTATAAGCCGGCAGAGGTAAAATTTATCCGCTATTTTTTGAATAGTTTTCTTTCCTTCAGAATGAAAATCCAGCTGCTTTTAAACGTCTGGAAATTGTTGCTTTATCCACTCCTAACAATATTGCGAGTTCTTCTTGCGTTGGACAGAAATCTTGGTCGAGTAATGCTTCTAATTCTTCACCTTTAAATTTTTTTGGCTGACCTTGGCGCTTTTTGTCCTACACATCAAAGTCACCACTTTTGAAGCGACTAAAACCATTCTTTACAAGTTGTTTCGGATGGAGAATGTTCACCGTAAATTTCTCTCATGAAACGAAATGACTTCCCGCAAATGATGCTTATTTGGGATAAAATTCGACATTTTCAAAGTTGTTTGTTTATGAAATCAATCTGATTTCATATACTACGTTCGAAAGTGTCACCAGGTTCAATATTTTGTAAAACATTTTATAAAATGCCATCTATGTTCAAGGGCGGAAATTAATGCAATAATATTCAATGTATGGGTAACGCCATCTCTTTGAAATCCGTATGGTCCATAGCTATACTCCGAATATTTTTTGGTTAACTTATCAAAACAAAGTACAAAGTATCACTTGAAATGATAACTTTTTTGCCGTTTGCATTTTAAAAGACACAGAATTGCCGGCGCAAAATGAATGGTCCACAAAATGGAAACCACGATCTTCAAACGTTCTCAAAGAAAAAAAAAACCACCCCCTCCGTTTTCCATGTTGTACTTTTGCAAGCCCGTTTAAAAATCGTGTTTTTCATTCTAAGCCATCCAATTGTAATGTCGTTACGTTTTTTTTCGGTGCGACATAACGCTTCCTGTAATTATCTATTGTATTTCTATATGAATATTGGAATTTGCACATATCACTAACATAAGATCGGTGACTAGCCGAATAAAATGGGTATTAAATCCCTCGATTTCACATCATTGGTGAACTACAACCACAGCTATGGGATTTGGTATTTGGTAATTGGTAATTGGTGAATATTTGAGGTAATCTGAAAAGCCAAAAACTGCTACCACTATTGTTTCTCTACATTTTAATAAGGGTCAAAAGGACAATCTATTTTTTTGTTATTATTGTTATTGTTTTTGTTGCTCATAATTGTTTGAATTGAACACTTTGCGTCAGTTCTTTGCTCATCATTAGCCATATTACTTTTGGCCACGTCAAACGGTGGTCTCACGAAAAATAACCGAATTTCCATTGTTCGAATAATAGCAATCGGTACTTGAAGGCTCTGTTTCTGGTTCAATACTGTTCAGCTGAATGAATTTAGTTGTTGAATGACATTCCAGACTATTTTCATTCGTTTGATCATATTCTGTTACACTTTCATTTTCATCTAAGTCAAGCGTTGCTGTTATTACGTCACGAAGCTCATTTGATATTTGTACATCATCTGGATTATTGGTAATGCCTGTGAAATATATAGATCAAATTTAATTAGAAATTTTCTATAAATGAAAATGATTAATTGAGAGTGGTTTGTTTTTATTGGATCAGCATCAGTATTGAATCTAGATCATTTGATTCGCTGAATATTTTGATATTACACAACATCCAACATTTGATTTGTCCTCACAACGATTCATGCACGTTCATTTGACATATTATATTGAATATATTGAAAAGATTCAGAAAAAAAGGAAACATCAAACAAGGCAGACAAGGCAATCATTTTACAACAGTTTTGGGTGCTGACTTGCTGAGTGTTGTTTTGTACATGAGGCGGGGAGAGGCGGGGAGAGGCGGGGGGGGGGGAGGAGATAAAACGAGAACATGCAAAATATTCGGAGGGTAGGAAAAAACTAGCAAAAAGTAATACAAACGATAAATTCTATAAAAAATTAAATAAAATTTATTGTGTCGATTTTTAAACAAAAAAAAAAAAAAATTCAGAATATTTTTCTTTCTAAAACTAAAAAAAAATATTCAAATTAAGTACGATCAGGACAATATATTTTATGAATAGAAAAACTATAGCAGATCTGATTTAGTGTAGAACGCTTGGCGTTTTTAGCTTAACTCATTTTCAATAAAATAATAATAATAATAATAATAATAATAATAATTTACCGAATTTTAATGATTTCGATTTGACTTATTCGAAAACTCTGTGTAATATTTACTACGTAAATATTGTGTATTATTATTATGAATAAGGCACAGTGAATGTATTTAATGTTTATCGATTTCGTGAACAAGTGTTACGCGCTAGGGACGATATTCATGATTCGGGAATAGACCATGTCTTTAAAATATTATACGTATTTTGTCTGTCGTCTCCTCAATAGTAAAACTTATAAATTATATAAATATGTAATTCTTATTTTTTCATTCAAATAATTTTCTAAATTGTTTTTTTTTTTTTTTTTTGGTAAAACATTCAGGCTCAAGAGGGAAAAAATCACACAATTTTGGTGTAACAATATAACGAAACGATACGAATGTTTATGATATTTAATAATGCACGAAACTTAATCGGCCAAATTAAAACATGAATTATAATTGGAATCTACGTGCATCTAATTGCATACAAACAAGGAATGAACATTAAATGATAAAACTTTTTCTTTCTTTCTTTTTTTTTTTTTGATTCCATTCGATTGGTGGCCTCCTTTTTGTCCTCTTTTTCCTCTTTCCGGGGAAATTTTGACTTTAAATTGTTTTATTATCATTTCGGGAAGAATTTAAATCATAAGCTTCAAAATTTCGGCGCTTCAAATTTGCATATAAATATTAATATGCAGTAAATGCTAAATTATATTCAATTGCATTCGCTTATTTATCATGATAATTATATCTCTTTTTTCTTCATGAAATCATTCCCGAAATGAACCGATACAAAATACAAAATATGCACGGAATTGGTTGCCTTGCATGCAAACGTTGTGTGTGTGTTTGTGTGTGTGCGCGTGTGCTACAGAATTTTCACCTAAAGTCTCGAGATATAATTATTGTGTTTTTGTTCTGATTCGGCATTTGATCCATTCGATTCCGAAATAAAAGCTGAACAAATAATAAACCAATAAAAACATGGCAGCGAAAAAAAATAATAAATAAATTAAAAAAAAAAAAATGGCGAAACAATCACAAGATGACACAACATCGACTAAAGCAAAAATCGCGTTTAGTATCGTTCATTCGATTTTCAGCAATATGACTATTGATCACCATGCCCGATGCGTCTGTTGATGTTTTTCGTAAGATTTCTAAGCGTGATTTGAGCTGACGCGGTGATACGGCACTGCTATGCGTTGACATTGATCGTAAATTTGATGAAATTTTATTATTTAAATTGAAAATATCATCCGTATTGGTGATTAAATTGTTTGTTTGTGAATTGGTTGTAATGGAATCATTTGTTTGAATATCTTCGACTTCAAATTCGCATAAATCGGAATCGGGTAACGGTGAATGAGATTCAATACTTTCGGGTGTATATGGTTCATATCGTTTGGAATGATCGAATGCCGTTTTTAAACTCAAAAAATGTGTATCAACACGATTAACAATAATATCTTTGGATAATTGTAATCGTTTCGATATTAATGTTTTACGATGTTCAGTCGGTTGTTGCTTTATAATATTTTGACATCTTGGACATATTGTACCAATCATATTTTCTTGTTCAGCAAGTACATTATCACAACTAGCATACAATGAGCACATGCATAATTTTAAATTTTCTGAATCGATAACATTAATGCTAACGGTCGGTGCAATCAATTTATTTTTTTCAATTTGTTCAGCAATCGCATCATTGTGATCAATCATTTGATTTGGATTTTGCTGCGATGTTGGCATCGTAGATGATGGCGTTGTTCTTGTTGTTGTTTTGGTTGCCGGTGTTACTGACGATAATGATGAAGATGATATTATATTTGAATCCAGATGCACTGCATCTTTGCGACACAAATTCGAATTTAATTTAACACATTCAAATAATACATTACAAAATTCATCACAAGCATACGGACAATGAATATCAATATTAAAAGCATTTGCATTCACATTCACATTCACATTCGCATTCGGTATTGGTATTTGTTTTGGTGTTAAGCTCTCATCTATTTGATTAACATATACATTTTGTGGTGTCAATCGGAGAAGTGCCGATGCTGGATGAATTGATTTATAGTTATTACTACTTTTAGCATGCTCGCAACGACACTTAATTGTACCTTGAAATGTTTTTAAGTTGATACTTAGGAAGACAGGCTGCACAAATTTAAATTTATACAAAAAAAAAAAAAAAAGAAAAAAACAACAGAAATATGATTTGTCGTGTTTTAGTTTCGAATTTTTTTTTTGATTTCGTTTTTGGTTCGTAACGTATGATTGAATTGTGTGTATGTGAGAAGGAGAGAGAGAGAGAGAGAGAGAGAGAGAGAGAGAGAAGAAAATAAAAAATATATGAG
>GL501517.1:5166960-5219180 GCA_000149185.1 Mayetiola destructor
CACACATACCTTTCCAGTGTGTGAACCAATGCACGACGTCTACTTTTACAATAAACGGATGGTGAATCTTCACTTGCGGCCAAATTTGATGCATCATGAAATAAATGAATGTTGACCGTATCGAAAACTGTGCCATTAACGTCCCATCGTGTACGCAAAAAGCCCTTTCGTGACCATTTACATTCTGGAAAAAAATGCTGTGGAAATTTGGCTTTTTCTTTGGTTGGAACCGATTCAATGTTTCCCGTATGTATACTCTTTCCTTCGACAAGTTCCCATTCATGCGTTAAAAAATTCCAAATTTTAACCAAATTTACCGATTTTTCGATAAAATACAGATTGCCCAAAGCCTATAAATGTGGAAAATATTATTCATACCAGATAGAGTAATATCAACCGCAATAACATAACAATTGACAAAAAATAAAAGAGACGAGAAAGAAAAAAAAAGAGAAAAAGAAGAAGAAGAAGAAGAAGAAATTGTTCGCATTCAGTTGGATATCAGTCATTTATAATGAGGCAATAAAAATAGTGTTTACAATTCACTTGTAGACTACAAGATAATGAAAAATGAGGTGACTTTGATTACAATCAACATTCAAGCATTCAATATTTTACATTTGTGCGTCGTCGCATGGACCGTACATAGCAATCGTTTATATATAAATAATATATATGCAAAATGTACAATATTTACCGTAAAATGTTCAGCTGATGTATAATCTTCATCTAAATAGACTCGAATTCGATCAAAATTTTCCAGTTCAGATGATTCACATAAAAGTCTTATAAACTCTTGTACATATTCCATTGATTTTTCGTACGTTTTTCCACCAACTTCCTGCAAATGTAATGCAATAAATTGGGGCTTCAGTAGCGATACTTTCGATAGAAATTCCGATATCCACGAGGGCAACAAACGTGATGGCTGGAAAAATTGAACGAAATTCAAATTTGATTATCAGTAAACAGAAAAATAATTTTAGTTCACATAATGCTCTCTCTCTCTCTCTCTCTCGAAATCGATTCGAGTCTCTGTTTGTTCGTCAACTGACGTGAGCAAAAAATGAATATATAATTATAATTTTAGCTGGTAAACAAAATATCATAAAAGATGAAGATCATTTGTGAATCCTTGACTTTCAAAACCGAAATAAACAACCCAGAAAATTGCATATTTAATTTGCCGTTGAAAGTCGAAATCGATATACGAATAAATTAATTAACGTTTACGCACATTTTATTTTCACATTTCGTGGCCTCACGAAGGATAAAAACAATGTCTGGTCACCCACACTGATTATTATTATTATAATTATCATGCTTAAGCAACGAGTTCAAGCACGAAATCGAAAATGAAAAAACGGTTTATTTTGATTTACGCCAAAAAAAAAGAAGAAGAAGAAGAAAAAAAAGTAGCGAAAATTGAGGCACTGAAATTGAAGTTGGCCTCGGAACTTGCCGGAAGCCACAAAAATCTCTCCATTACCAAAAGCTGAATTTAAATTTGTTATCCTCGCCCTTTTTCAATACTGCACCAAAAAAAAAAAAAACAATTCGAGCATTCATTTTTGTTTCCAATCATTTTGGCCAGTGAACAACAGCACACAAAGTGCAAAAGCAATAAACGAAGAGACGAACAAAAATAATAAAATGAAATAACAAAACAATAGCGTTTGCACGTCAATGGGAATTTAAGAATTAATTTTCGACAAACGGAAACACGAGCTCTTGTGGCAATTTAAATATGTATTCTTGTAACTGGTTTGCTGGAAATATCTGTCTCCAAATTAAAGATTTTATTTTTGAACTGGTTAATTGATTGATTCAGATTTATTGTTGTTTCGAATTTTGCATAATAAAAATTGAGGAGGAGAATAGAGAAAATTGGATAGAGTGAAATTCGTACTCACATCTTCGAAAACACTGCCAACATTGGCCGTAATCATGAGAAATGGCACATATTCCATATCCATGATTTTCTACAAACTAATCAATGCTTTGAACTGTGTTCTGAGAGGGAAAAATTCTAACGAAATCACCACTTAAAATTACAATAATATTAACAATATTTTCAAACAACTCTAATACATCTATTAAGACTCTGTATTGCAATCACTTTTAATTAACTGAGAAGCATAGCTTATAATTTGATTTGATTCTGTTTTCTTCTCATTTCAATTTTAATTTTTTTTTTTAATTATTCAATTTTATTTGGTTGGTTTTATGTTTCATGCTCCATAGTTTAGCGATTTAACGTATCGGCTATTTTTGTATTGCAAGGAAAAGGTGGCAGTAAAAATTGGATTAAGTACACTGTTGCTTCTGTTTTGGATGGCACCGTGGATCGAATGTATCGAAATTTTATATGTTATTTAATTTACAAAAAAATATTCCCTTAAATAGATTGAGAGCGGTTTGATTTTTAGTTGTAACATTTCACGAGCACACATTTTATTTTCTTTCTGTCTCTCTCACTCTCACTCTCACTCTCTCTTTCTCTCTCTCTCTCTCACTCACTCTTTCTCTTCCTTAATTCAGATTCAATATCAGAATGTTATTTTTTTTTTTTTTTTTTTGTTTTATTCAGTTACGATTCTATTTGACACCAAAAAGTTTTTGTTTGATCCGACAATTGAACACCCGAACTTAACATCACTGACACATATTTTTTCCACTCTTTCCATTCGGTTACTGGCTAAATTCTATAAACACTTTGATAACTTTGTTGTATATTTTTTTTTTTCTTGTGTGCTTTGCTTCTCTCCTATTTCCAACAAAATATATATAGTTTTATATTAATCGTTTTGGTTATCGACCCACTAGAACATCTATTCCATTCTGTGTGTTGTGTGTGCTATCAGATATTCAATATACGTATAGACTCTAAAAAGTCTCACACAACATTCGAGCTGAGAGCGAAAAGAGACAAAAATAATCAACAACACATGCAAAACAAAAACGGTGTTGAACATAAAAGAAAATTCACTGTTCAGCTAAACTGCTTATCTCGTTCTCCCTGTTCCGTTTTTCGTTTTTGAAATTTTTATCAAAAACGAAGAACAAAAAAAAAATTGTATATGTATATACAAGTTCACAGCTCATACAAACAACAAAAAACGAATAAATACCTAAAAAAAAAACCAGCAACAAATCAATCGAAAAAGAAGAAAAAAACGGAAAATGTAAGGCAAAATAATTTTTCTCATTTCTTAATCGGATCAATTGTATTGCATTGAATTTGCATCGATCGCGCTGAAAAATATCATGCATTATTTACATGTCAATATGTGGTCGTTATTTTGTTACGGAGTCGCTTTTCACGGACCCACATTCATTGCAATAAACAACAAATATTATTATTGGCTTATGCGTTAATGCGGTGGGAGAAAAAAAAACACATGAAAATAAAGAACTTTCTTCAATATTTTCATGTGTCAAAATCAAATGTCATTTTAACATTACTATCAGATGGGAAAATTCAATATTCAAAAACATCTCATTTATCAATCATTTTCCAATACGAAACAGAAATACACACAAACACACACAAACACAAATTGAAGATTGTGAATTGAGATTATTTTTACGATTGTGGTTGTTTATTTGTTTCATTGATCATTAAATTGGAGTAAAAGTTCATCAATGAGGATGAAACAGAGAATGCAATGAAATTATTATTATCAAAGAGATTCTCTATTCCTCTTACTCAGAAGAAAAGAGACAGACGGACCACAAACAAAATACAATTAGTTTAATTGCGGAAAAACATTTCTCTGGGTGCTGAGTGCTGAGTTGTGTCAAAACTTTCGGTCGGTGAACGCATTCACTTTCAAATGCTGAACGATGTGTTTTCGTATGTATTGTGACATTATCAATGGCGGTTCGGCCACGTAAACTTCAACTCTGTCAGAGTTAAACACTGAACAAAATATTGAAAGCTCATCGAAGAAGGTTTACGTCGGCAATATTCAATCAATCAACACAACGCATTTGGTTTATTTTTTTTTCGGGTGTTTTCTATTTTCATGAGAAAAAAACCCAATTTCCTTTGATTTTGAGGGGATAAATTAGAATTGAAAAAAGAGAAGAAAAAAAATGAATTATCATTTTTGGACGATATTTGTGGCATATTTATGCACATTATATGTGGAAGGTGTTCGATTTCATATGCATCCAAACAAGCAAAAATGTTTGAAAGATGAAGTACAAGCGCATCAATTAGTTGTTATTGAATTTGAAATAGTCGACAAGCCAGGTCATCAAATTGATTTCATTGTAAGCTAAATCATTGTTTAATTTCGATCATGCAAAGTGTAACAGTTGATGAGTTAATTTTTTTTTTTAATCGGTTCTTTTTTTTCGATTTTGTTCAGGCTCGCGATTCAAAAGGTGGTATTCTATCTCAAAAAGAAAATTTGGGACATCAAGCAAAATCGTCATTTACATCTGAAATCTATGATAACTATGAAATTTGCCTCATATCACGTATATCTCCGAGTAAGTTTTTTTGGGGGAAAAAAAGCGCAATTTGTGATTCAATTTTTAACTATTTCCCGATTCGTGTCTGTTTTTTTTTCTCCTTCTTCTTCTTCTTCTTTTTCTTATAATCAATGACAGATGTGCGTGCGGACGTTCAAGAAGTTTCAGTCGTCACAAAGAAGGGTGTTGAGGCCAGAAGCTACGACGGCGTAAGTTTGATTTGAATTGAAATGTGTCAATTGGTTTTGTCGCTAAACTGATGAATACATTGAAATTGTTTTTTTAGATTGAAGAGGCAGGTAAATTCAAGCCATTAGAAGTTGATTTGAAACGATTGGAAGATATGTCGGATGCAATCGTTCAAGATTTTGCCGCTACTCGCAAACGTGAAGAGGAAATGCGCAGCACCAACGGTTCGTATGCAAAAAATTTATTCAGAACGGATTTGCCAACTGAGTCAATAAATTCCACATTTTATTTACTTCACAGAATCGACAAACAATCGTGTCTTATTCTTCAGCATATTCAGTATGTGCTGCCTACTTGGTTTGGCTACATGGCAAGTTCTCTATCTCCGAAGATATTTCAAAGCGAAGAAACTTATCGAATAAGTGATAAAAAAACAAATTCATCCATTGAACGACCATCGATCGAACGATATTGAGTTTGTTCGGAGCACCGAAATGAGAACTTAAAAAAAAATTAACACATTTGCGCTGCAAATTTGAATTTGGTGTATTTATTTTTTAATTAAAAAGAAAATAGAAGCAGATTTATTAAAAATGATTTCATACTTCGTAAACAAGTGGTCGACGGGATCAAAATATAGAAAAACAACAAAAATTGTTTCATTTACATTTGGAAATTTCCATTTTTAGGGAATTTTTAATTTAAAAACAATTAGCCCTTAGTGCAGGTTCATTCAAGTTGGTAATCGAGAAATAATTGTGTCAATGCCGAAATATTTCTCGTATAATTTACATCCTAACTGAAGATGTCGCCACTTTGATTCGTTTTAGTTGTCTCTTTAAAAAAAAAAAAATCGATTCCTTAAAATTAATGAATGAAGTCCATAAGCAGCTATGGTATTCTAGTTTCAAGAAGCAACTTCTAATAGATTCAATATCTCCAGTCTCTGATTATTCGCCTCCAGTTCGAGCAAATATTCATATTATGCAGTTAAACTGAAAAATCATTTACAAACCGAATTGACAGCTGTCAATTGAAAAACAAATTATCAGCCAAAGTGAGAGGTGTTTTACCAATCTATTCAACATATCGTGTGCATATCATTGAATTGAATAATTTATTATTTTTAATTTATTTTAAGACTAAAAATCAATATGCCAAAAAAGTTGGGCACAAATCCAAAAGCTCTTGAGGCCCGTGAACGTAAGGCAAACCAGAAAAAAGATGAACAAGAAAAGGCAACTAAGGCCGCTGTGGATGCATTGTGGAAAGATGACGACAAACTTGTGAATCGCAAAGCGAATCGCAAAGAAGAAGAAGAACGAAAAAAGGCTGAAGCGCTCAAACGAAAAATGGAAAAGCAAGCGCTACTCGAACAAGAAATGGCTGCATTAAAACCGCCACCGAAACAATCCATTCAAAAAATAACTCAAGCACAAATTCGACGTGAAGTTGAACATCGAAACAAAGTGATTGAAAACTTGAACAAACCAGCCGCCGAATCGGTAACAAGCTTTTATGCAACAATTAAAAAAAAAAAATAGAAAAACATACAAAGAATTTGAACTAAAAGTTAAACATCTAATTACAGAACACAGTAAAACTTGTAAACGATGAACCATTGGTCGAAAATTTGAACAGATTGGAACCGGATTCGATTGAAGCATCAGGTATTATTATTTGTTATATCATCAGGAATTATTATTATTTTTATTATTATTGTGTATTATTTCAATATTCAGGTATTGATGAGGCCATTGCTGCACTCAGGTAATTCAAAAACCAATTATAGAATCCATAACTTTTGTTTTATACTTATTCGAATGAATTCTTGTGTTTATAATAGTGTTACATCAAAAGATGGAGCGGACAAGCATCCGGAAAAAAGGCTTAAGGCTGCCTATAAGGCGTATGAAGCTGAAAATATGCCACGAATCAAGTCTGAAAATCCTTCAATGAGACTGTCACAATGGAAACAATTATTATTCAGAGAATGGACCAAATCGCCGCAAAATCCCTTAAATCAATAAACATTAGAAATTAATTTTTTTTCGAAACCATTATGAATAAAATATTCCAAATTGTAGAGAATGTAAACATCAAAACAGATTCTTTGATCTATATTATTTATAGAATAAAAAATAGGAGACAGTGTTGATAATGAGAACAAATCAGATGACATTCTCGTTTCGAGAACGACTAACTATAAATGGATACCCAGTCGCATGGCGAATCCTACAAACCTATAATTACACACTGATACAAATTTCAACTTTTAAAAGTAAAGATACAAATGACATTTATTGACAGCTTTACTAATTGTTATTATAAACAGCGTGCACACGACATTCCAATCGTATGAAAAAAGTAATCGATAAAACATTGAAAATGTCGGGTCCAGAGTGTCCAAATCGAAATTCTTTTTGTTTTGTTTGCGGTTTATTCACGCCGAAAGGTCATCGAAGGAATATCACGAAAAAAACTATTGAAGGCTTCGAAAAATATTATCGCATGCCGTATGAGCCAAACCAATGGTATATTCCAGAAACTGTATGTGAATATTGCTACCGTAGTTTGGTCGAAAAAGCTGCAAAAAATGCTAAACCGAGTATGATGATTGAACATCCGATGAAATATGTTTTGCCAACAATTTGGTTAAGGATTTCCGAACATAATCCTGCAACGTGCTATTTTTGTTTGACAATGCTAAAAACTGTGGGCTTCAACTATAAGACTCGTGCAAGTGTTCAATATGAAGATTCTGACTTTGTAATTCCAGCTCGATTGCGTTCAAATGATCATCCATTTGCACCTTCGGAAGATCCAGGTTTGATTTTTTTTGTAAACAATAACTTATGATTGCATTCTTAATTAGATGGACCATTTTTTGTGGATGATGAAATAGGTGAAGATGCAGAATTATCAGATTTGCCAACAACATCATCGGTACAAACGCTTACCTCCACTGAAGCTACTACGTCCGGATTCGTTGCCACTCCAAATGAGTTGGGAGAAACCGTTCGACACTTAATCACTCAAGCTGATTTCAGCTGCAAAAAATGCTAAACCGAGTATGATGATTGAACATCCGATGAAATATGTTTTGCCAACAATTTGGTTAAGGATTTCCGAACATAATCCTGCAACGTGCTATTTTTGTTTGACAATGCTAAAAACTGTGGGCTTCAACTATAAGACTCGTGCAAGTGTTCAATATGAAGATTCTGACTTTGTAATTCCAGCTCGATTGCGTTCAAATGATCATCCATTTGCACCTTCGGAAGATCCAGGTTTGATTTTTTTTGTAAACAATAACTTATGATTGCATTCTTAATTAGATGGACCATTTTTTGTGGATGATGAAATAGGTGAAGATGCAGAATTATCAGATTTGCCAACAACATCATCGGTACAAACGCTTACCTCCACTGAAGCTACTACGTCCGGATTCGTTGCCACTCCAAATGAGTTGGGAGAAACCGTTCGACACTTAATCACTCAAGCTGATTTCAATGATCTGAAACGAGATGCCAACATTTCGGCTCGAAGTGCTGAAATCATTGGATCACGCTTTCAACAATGGAATTTGGTGGCTCCAGATTTTCGTGTAACATCAGCACGGAAACGACAAATAGAATGGATTTGGAAATAAAACTGAGTTTCGCAATAAGAATCAAATCGAAAATGGCTTAATTAATTTAATTTTTTTTTTATTTTTTTTTGTTGTTGTTGTGTTGGCATTTGATTTGATAAGAATAAAATAACTAATTATGTACAATAATCAAATCAATGAAAAATTTCAATCTACGATAAATATGAAACAATATGCGACTGCAATTATGGCTCCCGAATAAGGAAAGTCTAACAACGCATTCATTTCATACTCAACTTTCATTCTGTGCCATTCATATATTATTATTATTGGCAAAGTTCTTAAATTTCATTTTCGCTAAAACGAAATTTCATCGTAGATCAAAATTAATTATTCTTTTTTAATAACAATTTGTTTGTTCATATTATGTTTTCATCTCATTCAGTTGGAGTTTGTTTAAAGTTTTACTAGAACGTTGACGTTGGAAACCGTTTATTCTACTTAAATTATTGTGTATGTGTTTTTTTTTTAATTCTTTTTCATTGTTTTTCATTAATAAAGCAAATGAAAATATCAATCGGCGTAATATTCGAATGCACATTCTCATTTCATTCTTAAATTACAGAAGAATTTCATTTTTTTAAATTTGTTATTATTATTTTCTCACAATTAATTCATGTCCGTTAGTGCTAATATAATATGTATACTATAATAGACTTTACCGAAGTGAATCCATTAATATATAGGAGAAATTTGAATAAAAAATAAAATTTTATATGAAGTTGAACCAAATTCCAAAATTTCATGTTATACAAGCCGAGAGTGTTTTATGTTTTTGTTTGTTAGATGCCTTCTTTTCTTTCGTAGATGTATTAATGTTTGTTGTTGTGTGAGCCATGAAATTTTGACTCGATTTGAAAAATTCAATGTCCGTAATTTCTTAAATTGAGTCGAATTTTCGTTGAGGTAACTGATATACATTATTTGAACTAAATTCATATTGTGAATTTGAAAATACCGTTAAGAATCGGAAAATGTGCGTTTTATCAGAATTTATATTCGCACTAATACAGCACTATGATTAGATTTTTTTTCATCTCTCTTTTTTTTTCTTTTTTTTATACATTTGATCCATCTTTGGCAAATATATCGCGGAAATTGCATTAAATCGTTGAATCGAAAATAATAATAAATATGTATTTTATTTGCATTTTATCGACATTATTATCCATTTTTTTGTGTATCAAGTGAGTATTGAATTTGTGAATGCAACTATTTGAAGAAAAAAAAAATTTGGGTTTTCTTTTGTTTTTTTTTTTTTTTTTTTTTTTTAAATATAGCACCATAGAAAATGCGTATTTTTTTTGGAATTACATATTACAGAACGAGCATTGGAACAGTGTTTTGAATGAAAAATCTACATGTGGTCAACTGCCCATTGTCTCTTGCTATTGTGAAGAGAAACGGAGAGTGTTCAAAAATAGCAATTATCCAGCAAACATTACGTATAAATTGAAAAGGAACAAATGTTTTTCGGTTTTAGCAGTTTTTTTCTTTCTTTTAATTAAAAAATTTGTAGCCAATTGTCGTCTTCAATGTCTGGAACCATCGGAATTGTATCAAGTTTTGAGAATATCAATTACAACTCTACCTTTTCGGATCACTCGATCAAACGCCGATATTCAGAGACTCGAGTTGGATTTCAGTGTTGCAATTTATATTTTCTGTGCACAGCCTGCATTTTAGGTTTTTCTTTGAAAATCAGACTGTTCAATCATTCTATTTCTTTCTGAAAAGTCTATATTTTCGATGAAAAATATCCGTAAGCAATAAAAATAGTTTAAAACGGGGAGAAGGGGAAAGGAAAGAAAAAGGAAATAAAGAAAAAATAATAAAAACAAAACTAGTTTTTCAGTTTTAAGACAAATCATTTTTTCCAATTCGAAATTCGTTGAAACTTGGTGATTAGGACAATTATTCAATAACAAAAAAAAAAGCAAAAAAAAAAGAATTATTATAAAAATTAATGAATAAATTAAATTTTTAAAGTGAATCAATTCCTCAGAAGTTGTCATTCACTACAGTATCAATCAAAACTAGCCCTTCATTTACAATTCTATCGTTTTATGCCACATTTTTGGGCTCATTCCGTGCCATTGTGATTTCTGTGCCTTAACAATTCGAATTTAACAAAAATTATCCTTCGTTTGGTTCACTCACAAGTGAATGATATTTTCCGTATATTCAAATGACTAAAATAAATTTTCTCTTTTTTTTTTGTCTGTCTTTCTTTGTTTCGATCACTATTTGCGTCCCCTATCTACTCAATCTCTGTCTCAAATCTATTAGTTTTTGCAAAAAAAAAAAAAAAAAACAGCGTTGGATTTAATCCTGTCCACTTTTGTTTACTTAAAAAAAAAACATCATTTGGTTCAGCTTTGATTACAATCTTTCTTTAACTCAAATCATCTACTTCTATTGAATATAATTATCGAAAATAAAATCATTACACAAAACACTAATGAATCGATAGAAATAGAAACGGCCGAACTGACATCCGTACATTTTCCTGTAAAAATATGAAGAAAAATTAGTAAAAAATTCAATAGAAATGCTTGTCGCTCAACTAACCGATAATTGTGAGATTAGCCGCTAAATGATGATCAGAGCTTGGTAATAATGTTGGTCGATAACACGAATCACTTACAAATAGGCTAACGGTTGTTGCATCAATTGTTTGGTATGTTATGCAAACGGCATGCTGTGAACCCGAATGTGTTGCAACTATATATGTTGTTGTGTTGTCAGACCATGAACCTTGACAACCGTACACTGTAAATAATCGAAAACCAATAAATATAATATATAAAACGGAAAGAAAAAAAACAAATCCAAAATTTACCTTCGTCACCGTCATCATTGCAATGTGGCTTCACTTCGATCATGTTTGGCTGTGAACAGCCGATCAATAATTGCCTTGCACTACTGTAATTGATAACACAGTCAGATGTTTCTCTTTTGAGTCGTTGAATATTTGTTTGTGAATTTTTCGAACTGAGTTCAATTTCGCTAGTCTCTTGTTTTGGTAATGGTTGGTCTTCATTGTTTGCGGTGTGTGCTAAGCTAGTTTGTGATGTTGTTGAGGCATCTGAAACTTTCTGTAGTTCACGTCGACTTCGGAATGATATTGCACGGGATTTCATTTGCCAATCCAATTTTGAAAATTCCTCTGGATTACGAAAACTCAATGCGACGAATCTGATAAACAGTTCACAATTTTTAACCATTTTTTTAGAAAAAAAAATATGAATAAATTCAAGACTTTGTGGATAGCATACCGTTTGTGTGGAACGTCATGGCGATGATGATGTGCTCTATTATGATTTCTTTTGTGGCGTGATGAAATAAATGGTGGTCCAATTGCACCACGCAATCCATACAATCCATTTAGTGGACATTCTTGTGGGTCGACCGTTGCAGCTATTCAAATAAAAAAGTATGCATGATCTCGTTTGGGATTCTATTTTGTGGCTTCAATTGAAATTCGAAAATAAAATCCACAATCATTACTCACCAACTAATGTCACATATGGTAGTTTTGCAACATCAAAATTATCAACTGTACAAGCGTCCTCCAGTCGTGATGCTGGCACACCCATTTGCATTTCAGCTATGTGTGTATCTCGTCGATAGAACATCATGCACATGAAACCAGATTGGCTGACAAACCAAAAAAAAAAAGAAATAGAAAAAGAAAATAGAAGAGATTATATACCAGACGTCAATTAGCGGTCACGGTTAACATTGGACAATATTAACACATCTCTGAATACTGAATACATACCATCCGGTTGTTTGATGAGCAATGACTTGCGATTCAGTGGATGTTTGCTTATTTATTTGTTCACATAATGCTCTAGTTTCCATATGACCATTTGGTTTGAGTACGTGCATCGATCCATCACTGTTTCAAAAAAAATTAAGCATCCAAACAGAACAAAAAATCCAAATAAAAATTCCATTCATTTTTAGTTTGCTTTTCATGTTTATATCGAATCAAATTACCTTTGATGATAAACGTATTGATTATTGTCAGCTAAAGAATGCCAATGCTTTGGTCCTTTGAACCAAGTCGGAAAGTCACATCGTTCAGCTGGAGGCGATCGTCTCAATGTCATTATTCGAGATCCAACCTACGCAAAAAGAGAAACAAACAAAATTCATTTCAATGAAAATGTTCTATAAATAAAACAAAATGAATTAATATGTACCTCTGCACTGTCAAGGCCGTTACAGGTTGCATCACCCGATTGAGCTAATTTATATTCAGCATCTTTTGTTGTTTCGTCTGCGAATGAAAAAAAAACAAAACAAAACAAAGAGATTTGAAATGAATTTTTGTTTGTTCGCTGAATTTGATTGTTGTAATACGAACCGCTATTCGAAAGAATTTTTTCATATACAAAGCAACGATATCGTTCCTCATTGGATACAGCATGATGATGCGATACCAAACCAACAAGATATCGTGAATTACCATCTTTCCATGTGGCTAAACATGTCAACTCCTCGACTGAAATGATTTTTGATATTTTTTTTTTTTCAATTGTCTCAATTAGTGAAATGAACAAATCGTTAATATCGAATGACAGATGCAACCTACCGGTACTTTCGGTGCCAGCTACATCTGGACAGGCCTGTAAGTTCAACAATAAACGACTGTCTTCGGTGCAACTTTCTATATTTGATACTGGATTCCTACATTCACCATGCCCTCGATTGTATGTAAATGTAAATGGACCTGCGGGAAAATAATTTGATGCCGGTGTCAGATGCCAATGTGATTTGAAATTTTTTTATGTTGGACTAATTCTAGTTACCTCTTAATGGGCATTTAACTGGTTCTGCATTTACTTTGAATAGGCTATAAAGTAAAGCATCGCCGGCAATTTGTTCGCATAAATTTTGAAGTGTTTCGCGGCCCTTGCAGAAATCTATTTGATAGAGAGAAAAAATGGCCGAAAGAGAAAAGAACAATTTAGAAAAACAAAACAAAACAAAACAGAAAGATAGAAAAAAAACAGAGACAAAGAATGATTATTATTTATCGATTTTTGAATTCGAACAAAAAGGAAAATACTGTACATGAGTATATTCGCATAGAAATAACAAGCATGCAAATAAACACGTTCATACAACAAAAATCATACAATACGCTCTCAAACAATCACCAAAAACAAAATTATAATTAATTCAAATAATGAATAAATAATTGATTGAAAACCAAAAAAAAAAAAAATCAGATAGAAGAATTCATTTTACATGGTGAATTTCGTATTTGTGGTTTCTTTTCGTTTCAATTGTTTTATTCAAAATAAGCGATGTGTGAATTTAATATAAAATAGCCAGCAAAGCATTGCTCACTCAGTGTTAGTGTGTCCGAATTTGATTAGAATTTAGAATAGTCAGACTGATTGAATTTCAGCATAAATCATTTCGATTTTATTTGCATTCGATTATTTATGTCGGATTGCAGTGTATACAAGCCTCGTTTCTTTTAAAATTAATTTTGTACTGATTTTCAAAGGCCTTTTTTTCACCATTCAAATAAAAAAAAACTTATAATGAATGGACATCCCTTTTCATCTGAGACTATGTTGCTCTCTCTCTTTGTTTTCTCGCTGTGTGTCGAGAAAAGAAACTTATCTGTGGATTGTAAATAGATCCGTGCCCCATCGATTATAATTTAAATAAATGCACTAACATTGGAATTAGTTCAATGAAGTCGAAACAACCAAACGAGAAAAAAAATATATGATAAAGCGATTTTTCACAAAGCAATTATTGCCTTGTGGTCCTTTTTCTGTGGCATGCGCTGGATTTCCGATTATTTAATAATTGAAAGTTGAGGGAAAAAATTGTTACAGAAACATTATACACATCAATTAAACAGAAATTATATAAAAAAAAGACACACAGCCAACGCACACACACACACACAGACGCTCGCACATAAGATAAAATGAAAAAGTCTTCAAAAAAACAGCCACAAACACAGTGAATTCGTTAATAAATTCACTTGAATAATTCACAGTTCAGAGTCATGTATTTTTTCTGTTTTTCATTGTATTTCCTATTTTTTTTTATTTTTTTTTTGTTATTGTTGTGTCGATTAAAATGATTAAAGAAAATGGGGTGGAAGCTGCCATGGGAAAAAATGATCCTATTGAAATAAATCCGAAATGGAACACTTTCACAGGAGTCATGATTTGAATATTGAATTAGTATGATGAAGGAATGCGATTTGCGAAAATTTAATTTGAATTTAAATGAATGTTTCATATGCCACACGCACACACACCTCACACCGTTACACATATGACAATTGAATTTGTTAGTTGTTTCAAATTGAAAATGAACAATTAACCAGGAACCGGGGGGTGTGCTAACACTGTTCATTACAACATGTAAAATCAACGGACCAAATTATAAAATCAAACAAAAATTCAGTAAATAATAATCACAAACAAAAAAAAAAAAAGAGAAGTTAAAAAAAAACCAACAACTAAAAATTGAAACAAAGAGAGAATTATAGAAAAATTATTAATTGAAACTTATCCTAAATAGAATAATCTTCCATTGCGATTGTTTTTGTTTGTATTTTTTTTCCTTTTTTTTTTTTTTTTTTGGTTTATGTTTTTGTAGGATTTTCTTTTTCTGTTTTTCATCCTTTCTTTGGTTTGTTTGTTATTTGTTTGATAAAATTTCCTTTCATTCATTTCCATACATGCTAAATAATGTGTAAGCGTACTAAAACACGGGCAGCCCATCCCAACATTTTCATTAATTTATCGAACGAACCGTTTGTAAGACAAAAAAAAAATAATATACATATATATATAACTATATGAAGGCAATGGTAAATGGTACACATTGTTCGTTGTTTTTTTGGATCTAGATTTTTCATGGTTCTTGCATTTGATTTTCATTTTGGTTGTTTTTTTTTCTTCCATTTCTTTTTTTCTGAAATAATGACAAACATTGATAATAATGAAACGTATAAGAGAATGAAAATGATATTAAAAGCATAACCATTAATGATGATTATATTATTTACAGAATGAAATTATAAATGATGAAATGAATGAAAATGCTAATTAATAATTCATATAAATGATGATTCTCCTTTCTCCTATTCAAACTTCAACCATAGGCTTCATAGTTTTAATAAATTATATATTTTTTTTTTATTCTATTTGTTATTCCGTTATACGGAGTTCCCATCAACTTATCAAAAGTGCTCTCTTCATTTCGTTTAGAATTTGGAATATTCATGAAATCTATAATAGAATTGATGAAACTGAACAGAGAGAGAGAGAGAGACGCAGAGAGTGAGACAGAGAGAATTTGCCAGAAATGTAATTCAACGATGTGTTTGTCAATGTTTGACTTTCAAGCAACGAAATTTGCGATTTACACTCTCAATTTCCAATTTTCCAATTTTGGCTTGAATATATAATATCAGACGAGAGCGGTTCATTCAATGTTGAAAATGAAATGTGAATGAAGTGAAAAACAGTAACAGATATAAACTGCCAACGCCACTCTCATGAATACAATCAAACTCATTATAATTTCTAATTGCTTTTTAAATATGCCTTTTTTTCGCTATCTTTCTCTCTTAACCCTCGAGTGATGGCATAGTAAGATGGCACGAAGAAGGCCAACATTTGAACATTTGGGAAAATATAACAAATCCTTTATGATTCGAATGAGTGACGGGTTCACTAGTTCATATTGTAATCGATTCAATAATTCTTGGAATTTTATTAAACTGTCGCTTACAGCCAACACAAAAGCTGTAATATTCAGCTTGAAATTTACAGTTTTTCTTAACCGTTACTTATGGTTCTGCGTCAGTCAGTCGGGTTTTTGTTTGTTCTTTTGGGTTTTTGCTCAACAAAAAAAAAAGAAAAAAAAGAATAAAGAAAAAAGGCAAAGATATGTAGCGTTGTGAAGCAATGCACTCGTTCTATTGGATTTTCCAAAATGATAGAATGAGCATCGGAGTACAAAATAGACAACGATATAAAGCAAACAATCAAAATTTTTATGACGGAAGCACACAATAACGACAATAACAAAAGATATAATATCAATGCAAACAAATTCAATCAAAATGATGTTGTCTCATTTGTTTGTGCCACATTGAATGGATCAATGTACCGATTGACCATCATTTTCTGATCATAATTGACTATAAATCAAGCTATTCGCAACAACTGCACTTGAATAACATTTCAATATTTAACAACAATTATTCAATTTTTATTTATTTATGATAAAACACATGAATCGATTACGGATATTTCACACACAATCATTTCATTTGATTTTATGTATGAATTTGTTGCAAGCCACCAACACTTTTGCTTTCAAATTGACAAAAAATGACAAAAAATAATATTATATATACAGAATACGGTGAATATAGTATATTAATTATACAGACAACAGTGGTGTTTAGTTTTTCAGTTGTTTCTTCTTCTTTTTTTTTTGTCTTGGCTTCTGAATTTTGAATAATAATAAACAATAATTTCATATGAAAAACAAGGAAAACAATGATTGTGATAACAAAACGTTCAAATTCGAAAAAGAAAAAACAAAAACGAAATAAAGACGGACAAGAATCAAATGAATCACATATTTGGAATTGAAAGAACAAAATAGAAAAAAAATGAAACAACAATTGTGTATTACATGTGGAATCGAATGTGATGCGAACGACAAACATGCGAACTCATTTTTTGTTGTCTGGTTTTTGCTTTTGCTGTTTAAAATATTTATTGTATATTATTTTATCGAATGAGCGATTTGATTGCTTAATATCTTTCTCGGTATTTTCCATTTGTTTTTGCATCAAAAATATGCATGAACTTACAAACAAGTAGAAAAAAATTATAAAAAAAAATATATATATATTGTATGTAAACAGTACTGTAGATTTGTTTGCTGTTTGATTTTGTTTGATATGTGTATCATTTCTATGCTTATAGAAATACCATGAACTAAGTAAAAAAAAAAAAAAATAATAAACATGTGAAACGAAAACAGAAAAAATATGAATAAATTCAAAAATCAATATAAAAAACATTTTGAATAAAAAGGTAATGTAGATGTGAGAGGTAAACTCGATTGATTTGATGCTTACAATTATCATTATTATCATCATTGGATCGACTTGAATATTGATCCGATGACGATAGGAGTCTTATATTGGGATGAGCTCCCCCCTTATGATCACTTTTTAATATGGTACTACGCATTTGTTGAATTGACATTGCCGCTGGATTTGATTGATCCATAAACATACTGTCACCTTCACACTCACTTTCTTTATACTGAAGAACATTTTTATGCTTTTCATAGATGACCAAACATCGGTGGCACCCTTTACTGCAATTATTTCAAATTAACCGGTGCCGGTTGTATGTTGTCGTGTGGGGCGTTGTTGTGTTTTAGTTTTCGATTTGATTTTCATGTTCCATTTGATTTGTGACCACCCGACACCGACCGATGAGTTTTTTTTTTTTTTTTTTAGTTTGGATTTTGATTTTTCGTTTTATTTTATGTGTTTTTTTTTTTGAGGTTCGTTTCGTTTTTCGTGTCATAGTTTAAGTTTTTTTTTTTCAAATTGCAATTTTTGAGCCCAGTCATGAAATTAAAATATGGAAAAAAAATTCAACTGAAATAAGTATGTTCTTGAATAAATTCCCTTCGGATCGGGGTTGATTTGTTTTAAATGCTAACATTTTGTTTGGTTATTTATGTTGCTTATTCACAACAAAGAAAAAACAACAGCAGAATAGAAAAAAATTGAAATCGATTTACTTACTCGTCAACAATTAAAAATTTATCACCATCGGATGCCATACATCTACCTCGAAAACTAAGCGTGTTTCCTTTAATATAAATCGGCTGTTGATTACCACTGAGAAACCATGAACCTTCCCATCGTTGGGGAAATGTACAATTCGATACTAAATTTTGTCATTTCACAAATGAAAAAACAAAATCGATTAACAAAATTGTTTGAATTAAGCATTTAATCGATATTTAATACAAAAATTATTCGTTTTAACATCACGTTAAAAAATCGCTTACCTTCATTTTTATTTGCAACGCAAATTCGGAATGATGATGACAATAGGAATAAATAACAAATAATTATATTTAGAGCTGTCCAGCACCTGTTTTTCTGTTTCAATTTAATATGATTCGCAAAAGATGTGCGACATGTTTTCGTTCGATCCAAATGATCATCGATTATTTTAGGATTGTTTGGTACATGGATATCATGTTCCTCATTATTATTGTAACTATTTGTTGTTTCAATCACCGTTAAATTTGCGGTATAATCGATATTTTGATAGTTATATCTAGAGTTGTTCATTTGTTTTTTGTCTTCATTTAGTTCAGCTGCATCAAAATCACAATTATGCTTCGAAATTTTAAAACCACTTTGAATATCTAAATCAATATTATTATTTGTTGTGATTGTTGTCTGGTGGTGATGATGATGATTATGATGATGATGATGATGATGGTGGTGGTAGTGGTGGTTTTGAATTTTATTTATAGCTGTCGTCGTTAGTGTTGCCTTAATTTTAATTTCGTTAATATCATTATTGTTGCTTGTGATGCATTCGTTCACCAAATTTGTTTCAGACAACATTTTCGTCATCGAACGACGGTTGAGCTCATATTTCGGATGATGATGCACGTAATCGATGTATTTTTGTTTTTGTTTTTGCTTTTTCCTTTGCAAAATGTTTGCATTTTGTGCAACAACCACATTTTGTTCATTTGAAGCGAATGAAAAAAATCTAGTGCGTAAAATTTCGTTGTATAGTTGTGTTGAAGTATTTAATAAATATTTGCAATTGATATTGTTTGCTACATTGATTTGTGTTTGTTCAATTTGTGTCATTACATTCAAGCGTTTTGACAATGATGCAATTTTGTCCAATATAAACTGCCTGTCGACAGTGTTTTTTGGCCAATTGATATCCATAATTCATAATTTTTTGTTTGTCGTTTGGTTCCTAAGGTGTTCCGCACAAATCCTGTTCGAAAAAAAAAATTGAAGAAAAAGAATGCACAAAAAACTATTGAATTCTTTTCGGTTCAATAAACTAAAGGAAATAAAATTGTCTAGTTTAACTACATCAAAATGCTAAGCCGGTTCGTTTAAGAAACAAAACAAAATAATTTTTATCGGATAATTTCCAAAGGAGTCGTTTAATTCAATCGCTTGAACCGCTCATCGAGAATATTCGTTTCAAGTGAAGTCCGAGTCGAAGGAGAAACATTTCTCTTGTTGCCTTACCACAGCCGCCTTTGGTCGCCATTACATATCATCTTTCTGCGCGAGAGCAATACCTTTTACCTAATAAACAACTTTACACAATGATGGAACGAATTTTTTCTTTTTTTGCTTCTTCTTCTTCTTCTTCTTAGAATATTGAACTTGCATCTTTATTTATTTCTTTCGGAAAACGAATTATTGCCAACAATAATAAAGCCACTGTACAAGTTTAAAAATTTGTAGACAAAAATAGTTTAAAAAATAACAATTTTACTTGTATCAACCATTCAGTTTTGTTTTTCTTTTTTTTTCTTTTTTTTTTTGCTGAATCCATAAAATTCATTTAACAATGTTGCTCCATTTGATAAAATCAATAAGTTCACGAACTGGAATATTTTGTGCAATCGCTTTTAATTTTAAATTTCGATCATTGGTCAAAAGTACGACTTTTCGTTGTAAATTTGATAGATTTATGGGTTTTGGATCACGAATCATGCTATTCAAATGAATTTTGCTTAAATTAACGGCAGTCAAAAGGATTCTATCATCATTGGACAATGGTTCAGAATGGCCCTCAATCGTTGTCTCACAATCCGATTCTTTGGTAAATGTCATCGATTGTAAAATGGAGCCTCTGGTTGTAATGCATTTCATGCATGAACCGGCATTTTTTAAAAATATTAACGCTTCATGCGCATTCAATGAGGTTTTTTTGGGTGTATCATATGCATTTGATCCACATTCGCCCTTTGCTAAGCCCTCCAGCTCATTCAATACAACAATTGGAATTAATACATTGTACATTGGATATGCGTGTGACAATTGTTTAATTTGTGGCAAAAAATCAATAAAACAATTGGTATCGGTGATGAGATATTTGGGCCGGATTTCAATGCAAACTGAGGTTTGTGAGCTGGTCTGTTGAACGATACTTTGTGTGTATTTGTTGAGCTCATGTTGAATTTGATGGGTTTGTTTTAGTTCGTTTCGTCGTTGAAGCAACACTTTAACTTCGTCGGATGATGGATTCGGTTGTTGTGCCAAATAATCATTATTATCGTCTGGTATTGTTGAACTGGATGCGAATGCAACACTTTCTTGTGATGAATCGGCATCATGAATTGATATCGATGCCATTGAATGATTGCATCCATCGCTGTTGCTATCTTCATCGTTTCGATGGATTTGTGCTGCAACAATTTCTCCAAAATCAAGCCGATGCAAAAATCCACATTCATCGTTCATCAATTCATTTTCGCAAAAATGCCGAATGTTTTGTAATCGCAACAAAGTGAATGCATTTTTTTCATTTACATCGTTCGAACAATAGCAATAGTCCGAACGCACAATCGATGTCATACCAAGGGCAATCATATCTTCGGGAAGCCGAATCCGTTTGAATTGTTCACCACAATTTTGTAATGGCTCAATTTGTACAATCATTTGTGCATCAAAATTCGAATTAAAATTAAAATTTTCAAGTACCGTTGCCAAACGTGCAAAATCATCCCATATATATAAACCATATTGTTCGGTATATTTGTGCATTTCCATTAAAAATACATCCGATGTCCATACATTCCAATGGTTTTTCATCCAATTGCACCACATTGACAATGCGGCCAATGAATTATTTATGTCATCCGAAATATTAAAATCATTAATTTCCGTTATATTAAGCGATTTTACATTTGAATTATGCATTGTTTTTGTGGTCAACATTTCATTCAATTCAAATTGCAATTGATTTAAAACGATTGCAATAAATGTAAATGAGAAATTTATTACGAATGCCAACAATGTATCATTCAATGATTGAAGATCATTTTCAATTGAATATGCATTTAAAATAATAATTTGAATCAATTTTTTTTGTGTTAATATTGATGATGTATTCAATGAATGATTTAATAGCTCTTGAAATTGTTTAAGCGTTTGATTCATACATAGTTCAAGCGTATCGACGCCAACTTTGGTAAAAAATACACCATGCAAATGGGAAAAATTAAAAATGAATTTTTTGTACAAATCATTTGCATCCATCGATTCACTGTCCTGATCTAGATAAACAGTTCGATAGTTGAGTTGTCCATCGGTTGGATGAACCCAAATTTCTCGTTTAACATTCTCATTTCTAGTTCGTTTGGTTGATGAGCTGCAATGTTGTGGTTGTTGTATTGTTGATTGATTTTGATTTTGATTTTGATGCATCGCTGATTGTGATTGATATCGTTTATGCAATTCATCGAACAATATAATTAAACTTTCTCTGGCCGATTTAATGGGATTTGATGCATTTAAACTGCGCATATGATAGAAAATAGCATTGAAATTTTTTTTATTGTACAATGCTAAAATGGCCAATTGATTCCATGGCATACCATTCGATGGGATTAATTGATAAGCTTGCATATACCATTGTTCGGCCTCACGAAAATTTGACGAATCATTGATGAGTTCACGATAACGTACCAAATCACCCAAATACATTAGACATTTTTGGTTCGACACTAATGCCAAACTAATATATTTTAATCCTCGTAAATTTTGGCCACCATTTACACCAATAAAATCATCCAAAACAAATCGATAACATTTTGCCAGCACATCCAATATATGGCAAAAAAATTGTCGTCCATCTTCAATTAAATTGAAACAAAATTGACGCTGATGCAAATGATATGATAGATTTGATTTTTTGGCCAAACATCGTCGCATACATTCAATCAAATTGTAGTATAACATTTTCCAAAAATGCTGTTCCACATTATGTTGGCGACAAAATTTCATCTCATGTCGCAACAATTCAATGAATATATCTTTTATCAATTTACGATTTGCAATATATTGATTCCATTCAGCTTGAATATTATCAGCCAACAAAATTGATTGTGAACGCTGTTCGGCACGGCATAATTTTCCAATTAAATCCTTTTGTCGTGAATTACATTCGGACATGTTGCACCATTTTGTTTTGCTAAATGTTTCTTTGTAGTAGGCACGAAATTGGCTATCATCGAATGCCGTTGAAAAATCATCGATTGAAGCTAACGACGATTCCATCATGAAATTTGTGGATGATTGTACTTTCGGTATTTAGTTCTGTGTTTATTGGTGCACTCGTGCATTAATGTTTCTTTATTTGTTAATTTATTATTATGTTTTTGTTTTGGGTTTTCTTTTTTTAATTTGGAAAATGATTTCGATGAATTTGATTGTTGGTGCTGTCGTAGAGTGTTAACATGCAGGCAATTTTCTGCAAACAAATAAAAACACATAAAAGGCGAACATGTGAAGTGAATGATGTTAACATTGAGTATGATTAAATAAGTTTTCATTTTGATATTCCGATGATATATACATATATTTATTCTTTAATGATGGGATGCTTTTTGGCGAAGCTTAATATTTTGAGATTTGATTTCGATAAAAAATCAGGCAGCAAAACAGATACAACTCATTTGCTAACATGGTTGGCGTTTCATTTGAGTGAGCGATTGACATTGCAAAAGGGTCCATAAATTGTAGCATTTCGAAATCCCATTTCTTTTATTTTATTTTATTTTATTTTTGTTTTTTTTTGGATAATTTCCACGAAATAATGACAATTGAATGTTCAAGTTGTTGAATAGGCTATAATTCAAAATATGAAACAACCCCTACATCGCGTTCTCGGTCACGATTTTCAACCGTTTTTTCCCCTCTCAAACTACATGCCATTTTATGCGATGAACCACTTTTGAAGTAATTGAATGAGGCGTGACTCGAATTCCGAATTAGATATGTTTGAAACAGTTTCAGTTCGATGTCATGTTCCTTGGATTCCAAACACCCCATGTTCGGTCGTGCCTAATATTTAATTATTAGCCCATTGACGTGATATTATTCACTTGTAATATTCTACAATTGGCAATTGTGGTCCGGAATTCCATATAATAAATGTCTACTTCAGATTATATTGCAAAAGGCAAGAATTGTCTCATTGTTGAAAATATTCAATTCGTTCAATGATCGATCATTATTCTCCTCTTGTTCACTAAATGTCATCAATTGTTCGTTACTTATTTGTCGCATATTATTCCATACATATTTCTTCCACACAATATCCCGCAATGCAATTTATTTTAAGTTGGTTCTCGTTTTTTTATTATTATTTATCAACGATAATAATCATTTTAATTGTTTGATACAAAATTATATAAATTAATATCCCGCTTGGTTTTGTCCAAACCATTTTCCGTTCTGTTGTTTTGTGCGCTCTTGCAATATTTATTCGCTACATCAATGAATCCTAACGACATTTGTTATAATGAAAGTAACAGCAAACAAAAAAAAAAGTATTGAAGAAGAAAAAAAAAACAAACCACAAGAAAATATGAAAGAATTAACATAGCATCGAACTGTAATGCTGAATGGTTTTCAGAAAGTGTACAGCGTACAGCGTACAGCGTACAGGCAACAAATATGAAATATATGTGTGTAAACTGCTCTGTAACTAATATACATAAATATAATACGCCATTCATGGAGCCTGTGCAAACGTGCATGTATTGAGATATACAAATCGATCGATAACTAAAATACGTCGGAATAAATGCGGAGTGAGCGAGATAAAGAAAACAAAAAAAAAAAGAAAAAAAAGAAACCGAAAACATGTATAAAACTAAAAAAGGGAGGATCTGGCATTTTGCAGACTATGGCTATTTCAATATTGCACTTTCATTTTTCATGTTCCTTTTTCCATATGGAAAAATGACTATGTTTCACAATGAGTAAAATTAAATGTAAAAATGTAAAATATTGTAAAATGCGTTCGATCCGCAGTGTGGTTCTGCGCCACAACTATATTATTTATTTATATTTTTTTTCCCCTTGTTTTATTCAACAAAAAAACGATGGAAATTGCGTAAAAAATGATTCTAAAGGAAATTAAACGAACCAAACAAAGCACACATTACACATCACACATCACACGCACTCACACAAACACAGGCACACGCCAATTTAATGACATTCAAATTGCTAAAAGAACAAATTTTCTAGAATATAAAAATTTCAACCGAATGATGAGAAATAAAAAATTGATTCAAACCTTGATAATCACGATAATTTGCGGTTTATGCAGTCTTGATAGATGGATTTGCAGACGGCGGCCATTTTATCCCATCACGAAATATTCCTTTTTTCTCTTGTTGATTTAATTTTGCGATTAATGTTGTCGGTCTACCGCCGATTCGGTTGATATTTATTCGGCTATTATTCACATCAAATTCTTGTTTTCGTTTATTTATTTTCTTTCTTTCTTTCTTTCTTTCTTTGTGAATTCTCTTTCTGCTTCTTCGTTACTTCGATTGTTCTTCGCTATGTCGTTTTACGTTTTGACAATGGAACCGCACACATGTACACACAAACACACACACACACGCACACACACACATACAAACACATGTACGCACACAAATTTATTCAAGTTTTTCAGATTTAACTATTCAAATTTGTCTCCTTCTTTTCAAACATTGGTTTTAATTGAAAAAAGAAATAAAATTTATTTATCTTTCCGCTGATTCATAGATTTGTTACTTAAATGAATTTCAGCGCTTTCGGTTGATTTACACTAACTACGGATTCATCAGGGAAAATAAATTATTTTGTTTATTGTTGACGAAGATAAGAAAAATAAATTATATCATTTGAAGATTTTTTTTTTGCTTGCTGTTTTAAAAAAATATTTCGTTTTGTGATGTTTCGTTTCGTTTCGTTTGCTATAAGTTTGTGTAAATAAATATCTACTTTATTTCTTTTATTTTTTTTTTGTGGTTTTTGCTTTAATAATTGGCGTATAAATTTACTTTTAAAACAATCGATCAATGGCTATCTGATGACCAATTCGGAATTTCTTCTTTTGTTTTTTTTTCTCTCTCTTTTTCTATAACACAAAACTAAAACTGAAAATTGTTCGGGTTTTTTTTTTGGAAATGATTACTTAGTCATCCAATAATGTTGTCCTCTGCTTTAAACTTTTAGAATGAACTAATAAATTTATTTATCGAATGAATGAATCGGTCGATTGTTTTTCACTAAACAGAGTTATCCACCATTCCATTCGGATAGAAAGAAAATCGAACATTGAGCTGAGCATTGTATGCCGTTTGTTCGCTTCCTTTATTGATAATTAGAGAGAATGAAAAATTGCTAAGTATGTATGGGTGGGCCAAAGAATAGTATGTGATTCTCTTTCTCTTACGTATGCGTATACGTTGGTTTTTATGATGGTTTAACATTGCATATTCAAAATTGAACAAACAAATACATATGAAAATAGGCGTATAACCGAAGCGCGGCAATATCACAACATTCATTTGTTATATACGAACGCATATCGCGTTTGTTCATTGTTCATGTATTGGTGCATTCCGTATATGTAGCCGAAGCGTTGGTTTTGTGTACAAATTGTCGTAACAGTATTGAAACTGTAAGTGTATGTCAGGTTTGGTGTTTCAGAGTCCGATTGGATGGTGGATAGAGAGTGTAAAAATGCGCGCTTTGCATTTTTTTTTGTTTTATCTTTTTATTTGAAGAAAAATCATGATTTTGCGCAATCCAAACTGTAACCATTTTACTCATCAGTTTCATTCGTTATGAATCCTCCATATTTATTCGGTTTCTTCATTTCATTATCCGAATGAATTAAACTGGATTTAAATGTCTCTCTGATCGCACCATTGAAAAAATAATGGCCTTAAATGAACGGAATTGACCACCCACCGACTAGAAGTTAAATTATTTAAATAAATTAAATTGAATCAACAAAGGAAATGCCCGTTTGTGCATTCGGAAAAGAAACTTAACTTAAATTTTAATTGGATAATAACCGATAGATTTCGTTCAAAATTTGACAAAAGAATTTTTATCCAACCAATTATAGAAATTCGACTTCAGAAATGCCATCTATGAGGAGCTGTTAATCTAATCTGATCTCAAACAGTTGAACAGCTTTTTATTGAAAAAAAAAAAAAATGAACGCCATCTATTGGAAAAACTGTTGTTCGGCGTTTCGCAAAATGCTGTTGCATCATGGAAAATAAAATAGCACACCATTTAATCCATTTAAATGCGGCAATCGATGCACACAAAAGATTATAATCGAAATTATTCAAAGCGTTGAAATTTTAATGCAAATTACGTATATCTGATAATGGGTTTTTGGATTAAAACGTTTGAATTTGTAAATCGCTTGAATTTTAAAAAGGCTTTATTCTAAAAATGTACGTAAAAAGTGGTAATTTTTCGAATTCATTTTTCGAACCTGCGTTTCGAATGTTCCACCGTGTTCAGGAGCTCGACCACGATAGGGAAATCTGTTTTGAGAAAAAATGCAGATTTTTCGAAAAAGGTCAATGATGTATAATCAAATGGCCCAGCGATTCAAATGATATCAGGCTGCAAGATGCCCTCATTTTATTCCCATCAATCTTAATGGATTATTCAATTTGGACTATTTCATATGATTTTTTCCTTTTCTTACTTCCTAATTAATGCAAATGAGGAATTTGGTCTCCCTTTTTGACCTATCGCAATCGACCAAAAAATTGAAATTTTTTTCATTTTTATTTTTTTTTTTTTTTTGCTTTACAATTAATTAACACACAAATTAACAAATTCAGATCATTTGATTTCAGTATAAATATGTCGACATCTCTCACATTAAAACAACCTTTCGAAATTTCATGATCACAAAAGCGCCTAATGGACAAAACACCGCAAATACTCTGAAATCCAAATAAATTATATCAAAAAAAAAAAGAAAAAAAAATGTGTTTTGTTTTTATTTGTTCAAAGAAAATTATTGTCAACACCCGTATTCCAATTGAATAAGCTACCGTACCAAACGATTACAAACATGCAATGTTGTTAATATTTTTGCAATATTAATTCATATTTCGTGTACCTTCTATATTCGCATCATGATAAAATATGGAAACGTGGATTACTGCAATTTGTAATGGGAAAAATGGACAGAGAGCAAGAGAGAGAGACAGAAATGAAAAGAAGAATAAAAAAAACACGCGAATTCATTGTGCATTGAAACCACCGTGAATGTCCACCATGTAAATTCATATAAATATCAGGTTTTTTCCGCCATTCAAATGTTTCTAATGTAGCGTGCACTTGAAAATTTCAATACTTAGTTGTTTTTCTTCCTCTCTTTCTCAGTATCAAGGTCTCTGAGCTTGTTTTATTGAAAATGTGGTTTCGTCTCGGTTTGGAAGCCGTCTTAAATCTACTTATTTATTCGGAAATGCCGAAACAAATTCACGCAATGGATTTTTTTTTTTTCAATTTCCAAAATTGTCATGTTTGCGCCCGAAGTTAATGTCATTGGATGAACTTGATGCCACCAAAATGCAGAACAAATAAAAAATTAATAATAATCAATTCACTCCGCTTATGGGTTTTTGTTTTGAATTTTAGAATCGAGAATAGTTTTTCTATTATAGTAGAACGGGGAAGAGAAAAAAAATAATCGACTCATCTAATGTGTGTAGCTCGTCTTGAACTTGATTTTGTTGAATTTGGATGCCGTTTATTACAACAAACGTATTTTGGCATTTTTTTTTTTATTGCATCAAATGTCTATGTTGTGTTCAGGAACTCAATAGATACATTGACCACTAGTATCTAATTGATACGTATTTGGTAGAAACAAGTTCATTCAAATTCACAAAGAATCAAAATGACACAAACCATATCGGTTTTCGCATATTCGATTCAAATTTTTGGACATGCAAATCTTTAATTTTTTTCTTTTTCATAACATTATATTTTCATATATTACATATATATATATCTTCGAAGTTAACCTACCCATAAGACAACTCAGTCAAATCTATCTGAATGTGAATTCTAAGTTTAAGATCGTCAAAAGTTGTTAATATTTAGTTTGGCAATCGGAAATAAAAAGATGACTTTTATGTGAATACCACATATCCAAATCGGTATCAATGAAACTATAAAATTCTTTTCTTTCCTTTTGTTTTTTTTTTGAATGTTCCCAACCAAATGAGTCTGATATTTTTTTTTTTTTTCATTCAGAATGGATATTTTGCGTTCGCCAAAATAATTTCGATGCAATAATTACCTTTTTTGTATTATGCATCATTATTTTTGTGGTTATTATTTTTGGAATTGAAATGTCAAATTTGTCAAGCGTAAACTATCTAGAAAATTACTGCACAAAATATTAAGCCAATCAACAGCGTTGTTGATTACACAAACAATCGCTGAAGACAAACATTCATATTCCATTATTATTATTATCCGCCATGAAAGTTGACCAAAATGATAAATAACACTTTTACAAATGTAGTAACTAGAGCCTTCAAGCATATTATTCTCTCAGCCTTGAAAGCATACGTATTTCAAAAAAAAAAAGTGAAGAGAAGAAAAAAATTCTTTCAAATGATTTGATCGACGATTGGCAGTCGAGAAGAGCAAAAAACCCACATACTGATCTAATGGTAAGCGCTTGAGAAGTAAAAATGAATTTGTGGCATTTTTTATAATGCACAATCATGAACACCATTCTTTAACCAACCACCCGTTTTTTTTTTATCTTTGCAAAAACTGAACTCCGTTCAATTTGTCCCTTTTGGCTATATTTGCTATTTCCCATGCATTTACTTTTGTATAGACAAAAACACAAAGTCATGCAAATAAAAAGAGGCAAAGCATTTGAGACTGAATAAAAACAGAGAGAAGAAAGAAAAAACCGAAAAAAAAACAACTTCCGATTTGAGTCACAGATAACTGCGGTGATGCCAAATCCACGCTATTCATCCAAGCGTTAATTGCTGTTATTTACATTTATTGTTAATTAAATCAACATTCAAAGGCAATTCCATTCATGCGCTGCATTGGATTCAATATGGCAATTTGCCATTCATTTTTATATATGTAAGTCCTTAAATTTGCACAAAGAAAAAGCCTTCAAATTTCGAGATAAACTCAGTCTTAAAAATACGTTAAACTTTGACCAACCAAGTTGTTTTAATTTTTCAATATCATTGCTCAACAATAAAATAACAGTTAAATCAGCTGTGAGTGCGCGCACACACACGCACAATGCAAAATGCACACAAAATATAATTTAAAAAAAAAAGAAGAAAACAAACTGCAATACGTCACTCAATGCTCTGTTCACCAAATATGGTGAAAATGCATTCGATAATGGATTTACTTGGGGTGCACAGTGCACAGTGCACCACACTTCAACAAACCACTGAAATCCTAAGCAAAGGTCTCCGTATGCGAAACTCCATGAAAATGAGAAAATTGAGAAAACATAAGCGAAGAAGCAAGAAACGAAGAAGGAAAAAAACGGTAAAAAATGTGAGTGATTATGAAATTTTGATGGCAATCAAATCGATATATGATATGTGTGATATGTGCGATGTGCGATGTGCGATGTGCGTAAGCTAAGTAGACATTTACCCGAAAGACAAAAAATAAAAAAATTACAGTAATGCCGATGCCAGCCATCTGAAGGTCGAATTGGAAATGAGCTTTGATTAGTTGGGTCAGCCACTGTTTACAAAAGTCTCTGTTTCGTCTCCATTCTTCTTTCGTTTACTCTCTCTGTCTCTCTCACTTTTCCACCGAATGTGTGTGGCTTTGATCCATTTCCAATGTATAATTGAAATATGTGTAGTTCTCGCTGATTAGCATATTTGTAATGGTTGATCGCTTGGTCATAATCTTTTGATTTGTATGTGGCGGGTTTTTTTGCTTTTTCGTCGTCGATTCATTGTAACACACGCCTTTGTGTATTGAAGCGCGCTAAGCTTTTTTCCTCTCTTTTCGATGTCGATCAATTCAGTGAAAATATTGATGATGTTTCTCGTAAATATACACATAATAGGTAGCTTATTTGATCGTTCTAGCATCCGTTATAGTGTGTCACAATCAAATAAATATCATAAAGCGTGCACACAGCCATTGCACACATGCACACACACGCACACACACACACACACACACACCACATGTGATTGGTGTGTGTCTAAACTTTTTTAATGGCTAATTTGTAGTTTTTATCGTTGTTGCTTTTTTTTTCTTGGTCAAAATTCTCCCTATCTCTGTGACTTGGTTGATCACGTTGATCATACACAATAATGAGCATGTATGTGTGTATTGTAATCGTAACGTACTCTTTCATTTTTATTTTTTATTTTTTTTTCTTTGCTCTTTGTTTCACTGAATTTTTCTTCCTCATGCAATCGCGCAAACAAATGAGGTACGAACATTAGTAAAGCTGTCGTTCAAGTTTCAGTCACCCATTGAGCCAGCTTGCGTTCACATCTATAATTGTGTGCAATCTGACTTTCCTATTATATTTATGTTTCAAGTTCGAGTCCGGGCGGTGATAAAGATTTTATTTTACATGTGATTTTCTGTGTTCCGATCAATGAAATTTATGAAAATTTAAAAGAAAAAGAGAAAAAAAACTGCATTTCGAGCGAGATAATTTGGCATTTTATAGCAATTTTTTTCATTTAGCAAACCTATTTCAAAAAAAAAAAAAAAATCCAAAAAATTCGCCAAAATTACCATTCGAATCGAAATTTTTGAATTTGTTAATCGTGAAAAATAGAGAATCTTAATGTAAGAAAATCGATACAAAACAAGAAGAAAACTGAAGAACAAAAAAAGATTATATTACGGACACTGTTTGGGATAACAGGCGGCAAATTGACCAAACCACCTACAGAAGACATAAAAGTATGTTTCTTGTTCTTTTCTATAATAGATGAATACAGTGTTCTGTGATGGCTATTTTATTAGTATCTCATTTTTAAGGAAAGAAAATAGAGAAGGAAAAAAAAATAAGTATACAAATGCGAAGAATTTATTTATCATGGGTAATACGAGATCTCGTATTATTTTCATTTGAATTATTTTATTTATTCATTTCATTCTATCCAGTCGAATTATCATTCTGTTTAATATCAGGTGCATAAATGCAATTCAACGATTGCCCGTGAAAATCCTCAATAGTGCTAATATAATTGAGGGATGCAGAGAAAGAAAGAAAGGAAGAGAGAGAGCAAAGACTGAAGATGTACAGAACAGTTTTTTCTATATGTAATTTTCATGTTTAGATCATTACTATTTCATCTGAAGATCGTTTTATCGACTATCAGAAAAGACTAAGATCGAGTTACACGATTTACGGGCGGCACCAAAACATGTTCTTGATTAATTATTATCGTTGTGCACGTGAAGCTGTCGTCCCTCCAGCCTGTTTCAGAAATCAGACATTCAACAATCAGCAAGTTGTTCGTTTGAATCTCATACGAGAATAATTCCGATTTAAATATCTTCTTTTTGCCAATCATTCGATCGTCTGCACAAGTCAAATGGAATTGCGACTTGCATTTTGATTTTTGAGCTAGTTATCGGTTTGCCGAGCATATAAAATGTAAACGGATCATTTGTATCATTAAACAGCAACAGCAACAGCAAAAATGGGGAAAAAAAACCATGGATAGAAAGGAATGCCCTGCGCAATGAAATCGATAAACAAACCAGTTAAATTACATAAGTGTGAATCGAAATGAAAAAAAAAAGAAAAAAGAAAAAAAGAAGAAGACGAAGAAACTAAAATAAAATATGAAGAATGAAATTAAAAAAAAAAAATAAATATTAAATTGAAGAGAAATAAAGGTGACCACATCTATAAGCACATCGCACGCACATAGTATTTAAATGCAACATAATAATTCAAAGTTATTATATTGACATCGGCAAGCTTAATTCCTTTTACTACCGAATGACCGAGACCATTGTTAGCTCATATTTGTTCGCATTTCTGTTTCTCTCTCTCTCTGGTTCCCGTGGCTTTTTTCGTTTTTTGCCAAATATAGTTGGTGTCGCTTTCTTGGGCACTCGATCGGTCGTTATCTTTTTCGGTGTTTTTATTTTTTTTTCTTTGGTCGTATGACCGATTCAGCCTCTTTCCATTCATTCTGTATGCTGTATGGCGTATGGCATTTCAGCAAATACATCATCCATTGACCATAGTAAGAGCATACATGAAATCTGTCGAAAAATGACATTGTCGAGTCACAAAAAAAAACCATGCGTCTGATATCTGAAGTCTTAAGACAATTCGTAATTATTTAAATGTTATGATTATTTTATTTAAAACAAAAGCGAAGAAGAAAAAAGAATGAGCACTGAATTCGCAGAGATTTGCGAACTCGTTGCTGCTCAGCCAATTCCACTTTTAAAATTAACCTCAAAATCAATATTCTTATTGCCAAATTGAATGAATGCATGGATTATTGAATCGAGTACTAGTGGCTCTTGAGTGGACTTGAAAAAACTTTACTGCGCTTTTTTTTCTCTTCCACTTTGCACTTGTTGTGGCTGCGAAATTCAGCGATTTTTCTTTTTAGAATTATTTTCCGAAAACAAGAAGAAGAACCACCGACGATGGCGGACCCATTAATGTTGAATGAAATATTTAAATTTTGGAACTTGAACAACTTTCATTCCGGTTTTCATCCAGAATTGGTTCACTTTCATTTTCATCGAAACGCATTCGGAATCCCAAAATGACTGTAAATAAATAATAAATAATATACATACATTGGACATGCAAATCGTGTCGTCATTCAATGTTCAATGTATACACAAGATCAACAAAACGATCATGTGCATCCATGACCTTTGTTCAATCCGCTGAATATTGAACAACTGAACAATTTGCATGAATGCCTCGACAATAAAATTAAGATGAAACTGTCAAATCGGAAATACATTAACTACAACAATAAAATATATATATATATATTGAACATCGAACATCCAATATCGGACAATAACAACGCCGATGGCCGAACATTGTTTTGAGTTTTATGTGACCGTTTCTCAATCGAAAGATAAATATATTAATGATGAATGTATAAGTTTTGGAACGTCTTGGCAACGTGTCATGTGCAAAATTCCAAATCCTGAAAGCAATAATAATTATAATCCAAAAATTAAATCATAATTGTTTGACCGTTATAGCAATGAACAACAATGGAGGCGATTCGCATTAAAATTTTGTTAATTCAATTTGATATTGAAAATTATCAATTATGAATTCAATTATTATCGTGGAAAAAAATAATTGTTTTGCGTTCACTGTGTGTACTTTGAACTAAGGAACACGAGGCAAATTTTATTTTCGTAACAAATCCATCGGAACATCCATCTTTCCAATTTATTGATGACTGATGAACATTTCATTACATTCCCTTTGCCGTTCCGTAGCATCAATGAATAATTCAAAAGCTATGCATGCCAAAAAAAAAGGCAATCATTCATTTTTAAATTGTCAATGGTACACCACTATGTTTCGATAGTAGCAGTAGTGTTTATAGCCACTTATTTTGAAATGGCGTTCAAACACTTTTGTTTGAGGCAAAAAATGATTTGATAGTTTTGGTGTATGAGGTGCAGGGCTTATGAGACGCAGTTATATCAGAAATTTATAGAAACTATTCCCGTTTCGTTCGGTAATCAGTGATGAGCAGTGTCGACAACAAAATTGTTCACCAAAATATCTAAAACGTTTTTTTATGGCTGAACAAAAGCATCGATTTTCATGCACATTTGATGGACCCTTATTATGCTCTCATTAACTAGCTTAACATTTAGAATTGAAAGCAGAATTGGTATTTGTTTGTTTTTTTTTTTATTTTCTTGCGCATGACAATAACGAAAAATAGAACCACACGAAACACACAATAAATAAACAAACAAAATCCAATTCAAAAATAATAATAATAGAAAAAAAAAAGAAAAATACAAAGACGAAGTGTATGAGTAGTCTAAACAATCTACTGTCACGATGTTATATCAATGAAATAAAATGCATTGGCTACTCGTTTGAATAGCTCTGCTCTGTAGCTTGTTTTTTGCTTACTTTAATTTGAACGACGAAACAAAAACAAAAAACAAATAACAACAAAGAACTGAGAAAATTAAACAAAGATTAAACAAATGAGCAAACAATTTATACATAAACATGAATCTGTCAAAATTAATTTGTCGATTCACTTCATTTTTCGTCGAAAATTTCATTCACATGGAATTGCATTGTTTTCCATTTTGTTGTTACTCATTTGTGCATCTTGTTTGATGTTTACGCATGCAACGTGTATATTGTCTAAAGCATAGTGCATAATGCAAAAAAAATTCTGAATAAATGCGTCATTTCTCATATCTCGGGGTTTTTTTTTGGATTTCTTTATTATTATGGCATTTCAGATCCAACATCCAAGAACGGTTCTGTAGAGTGTTTTGTCATTGAATTTTTAAATGCTGTGCTCACTTCAGGAGTGCGTTTTTCAAGTGATTTTCTTTGTCAAAAGATTCAACTGTTTTGTTGTTGATGTTGAGATTGTTCTCATCTTCATTTAACCTTCTATCTATTGGAATCAAACAGAAGAAACAGTTGAAGTTGATCGTTTGCATTGAGCACAGGTAATAATTGATTTAAAAATAAATACATTGATCGTTATTTTTGGGGATTTTTATAGCAATCAATCAAATAATTGATGACGTTCATTTGTGTTTTGAATCAAAATTAAACTAAATTTGATGAGGCCATACGATGTGCGTCGAATACACATTCAACATAAAGGCAGGACAAATGAACGATTGTCCCTTTCAAATCATGCAGAAAAAAATTATTATTATTATTATTTTTTTGTGATGGTCGATCGATTATTGATTATTATTATTATTATTATTTGAAGTGAGGAGATACATAGAAGAAAAAAAACTCCCATCGACAATGTGACCTCATACACTTGTATATTCAATTGATCCGGTAAATTGTCGTGTGTGAGCATTTTTTTTTTTTTTGATTTGTTTTAAATCATCCAGCATCGTTATATCCATTCGATGTTTGGCTTTGGCTCTAGCTCTGACTCAGATGTACATGTACAAGAATTCTTTGTGCGCGCAAATTTCATGTGTCGTTTTTTTTTTTTTTTTTGATTCCCCCATCATCATTTTGTTATTTTGTTTCGCATTTGAAATACGCGCGCTTCATATCTAATTGTTGTTTATTAAAAATTATTTGTATGATTTCGAATGTTCGCATTTTGGTTTTTATCAAATTCAATGTTGAACCGATTTTGTAGAATGAATGACATCCCAAACAACGATCCAAACAAGCCATTATACACATAAATGATCTCCTTTTACTTTTGTTCAACATTCAATGTGTGATCACAACGATCGGCATCTTATTTCAAATATCTTGATAATCTTCATATCTTGATGAGTGTGTGACATTGAAGATTGCTGATGCTGGAAAATAAATGTGCATTTTATATAAGATGAAAATTATAATTATCATTATAATTATAATATAGGCACGTATCCACCAAAAATACCAAACATCGAATCATCGAAACATTGAAGTTTATTTATTATTACATATTATTTTTATATTGTTTTTGGCTAAGAATGATTGCTGTCAATCAAACGATCAAATACCATTCGATTGATATGTGTGTGTGTGTAAAACAACGTAATTTGACGACAGTTCTTCGAGCAATATTTAATTTTGCTCTAAACGATAAATGGATAAATGTTCATCGCGAACGAGAACAAAAACAAACCAACCGAATTTAAACAAAGATGTGGTTGATCGGCAATATATATGCGCACCAATCCAATATTATTTATTCTCATTTTTTCTTTTACAAATATTTTCATTATGATCACAATTAGCTACAATCTCAATCGTGATTCAGATCTGGTTACCAATACGCTTCGAATAGTAGCTATCTAATACTTATTAGTAGTTGTTAATGTCGTATATGATACATAGATCACTGAGATTTTATTTTATTTACGGAAATAATTACCTCTTCAATAGCACATGTATGATTACATTCAACAATCCAGTCTTTTGACGCATATTATTTTATTTTTTTTTTTGTTTATCTTTCGTTTTTTTCTCTCAATTTCGAACTTAGAACGGGCATGCACAAAAGATCGAAGAAATTGTTTTCGAACAATTTTGAATTTCTTTTCGAGGCGCTCCCGCACACATTTTTTCCTTTTCTTGGTGAGCAGACAGAAATTGAACATTCTATATATAGTGTAATTATGATGAAAAAATTTGGATGAAACTTTAAAATGATTCGATTTGTGTGGTCGATGTCATGAGCAAACATCGACGCATAGCAACGAAAGTGAAAACAGAGTCTGTATTAATTGAACGAAAGGTGTGTTCGATTATTATTGCAAATTATGGAAAAATGATCGATGTATTTGTTGTTCAAATTCACAAGCCGAATTTGTCGATCACATTTGAGTGACTAATGTTCCGAACATGATCATAATTTAATTAAAAAAAATTTGTTTTCAGCCAAAAATAGTTTTATTTGTATTATGATTATTATTAATGTGCAAAGCAAGAGACGAAGACAAGATCGAATCGCATTTTGATTCACCGGAACGTTTCACTTCTTACGCTATACACATCTGATGAATGTTTATCGGCCAAATCGCGGTTGAATGTGTGTGCTCTTGATTTCTGAAATTACGACTGAAAGCCACATCTTAATTAGCATTTTTTTTTTTTTCGGAAATATTTATTTCTTCACAGGCAATTCTTTTTTCCCTCCATTTTATTTTGCCATTTTCATATCATATTATTTCGTCACATTTTTATGTAATATCATATTGAATACCTAAATTTGAGGGAAAAAACAAAAGTTTAATATTGGAAAAATACTGTTCAAATCATTTTGACAGTTATGCTATGCCATCCATTCAGAAATGTGTTGGCCATATGTGTGATGGCCGACATAGCAATAGATAGTAGTTAGTTGATCTGGTCGGTGCCCATTGCCCATTTGTCCATTCACAAATGAAATTTCGGATCATGATAACAATAAAAAGTGTAAAAGACAACAACAATCCTGTTCCAATTAAAATTCCCATGCGTTTTTGGGTTTTTGGATCGACACTGAATATCCATTATGCAGACACACACACACACACACGCACACACACACTCAATACTCAATACAGAGTCTACAGACACCGTTACGGCTTTGCAATGAAATTTTGAGCGGTCTTTTTTTTTTGTTGTTGTCTGTCTTCAAATAATCGCCAAAGATTTATTGAGATGCGGACGGTAAAAAGTGATCTTTGTCATTAATGAACACTGAACACCAATAAAATATGATACATTGTAAATGGGCGAGCTATCTTTACGTTGTCACTGTGGCCTGCCACTGTCTCTAGTATCAAGTACACATCAACTAGCCGAATTTCGGAATGACCAAATCTTAGCTTTGGATGTTTTTGTGTAACCTTCGAATATTATATAAATAAAATACACCTAATACTCGTTCCATATATCATACACTACAATGTGTATGGCTGATATTAGTATGCTTTATCAACATAGTGTATCGTTGTAATATGTGTGCGATGCGAGAGCATTAAAATTTGATTTGATTTTTTTTTCTTTTTTTTGCATATTTCACTCAAATGTTTCATAGCTCTCACAGTATGGGCGAACGCTGCTCACAAACGATTTCATTGTTGCACCAACAACCAAATCAATATCGGTTTTCAATTGTCTCTCTTTAAAAAAAAAAAAAAAACTAAGCCATTTTGTTGATTCTGTGTGTTTGAATCTTCTTTTTTACCTTACAGATTCACCGATACAATGGCTGAAAGTGGCATGTTTGATCGCTTAGTACACTTTTTTGTGATAAATGAAGGTAAACGATTTATTCTTTTCTCTCGTCAATCATTATTGTAATCAATGTATTCAATCCTTAAAATCATTATCATTTTAGATTTTTAAACAATATTTGCTTAGCCAAATTTATTTTTTCAATCAATTTTGGTTTCGGACATTCATACTATTATTGAAAATGTAAACACATTTCGTTCAGAAAATTCTTTTCACAGATATCGACGGGTTCCCTGTATAGAAGTCTTTCACTTTCGTTCGGTTCTTTTGTTTCTTTTTCACATTTTTTTTTCTCTTCGTTTTAATTTATTGTTTTTGCCTATTTGCTATGGTGATAATAAATAGTGTAAAGCACGTGGCCATTAGAAGTGATTTATTTATATCGCAGATACATAAGCTGAAAATTTGTTTTTTTTTTTAATCTAGTGTTTCATTTACAATTCAAATCATTGATCGAAAGTGCACGAAAAAAGATCGATTTTTGATCATCATTTTGCTTGAAAAATTCATTGTTGTGTTTTATTCGGTATCGAAAGTTCCCGTGAATCGGATGTGATTCAGAATTGAGCACAGTGTGGAAAATTTTATCAACCGAAAAATCATTGTCGTCATTGACTTTGATACCTGATGCTGAGTTTAAATTGCGTATCGATCTTAGAGTCGTGTCGTTTGTTTCGGTTCTTGTTTACAATAACAGGCGAAAGTTCAGTTGACGTTGAGTAAATACAAACAATCGTAATCCCAATCCATTTTGTATCAATCTTTTTTCTTACGGTGTCGACCCTGACTGTTTTATTTTATTTTTTTGTTGCTTTGTTTTTTTTTTGGCAAAAAAGAGCAAACGAAAAAACTAGCACCAAATCGATTGACACCAAAAAGTGTTGTAATACATAATAAAAATCGTTTATTGCCAATAATATTCAGCAACTCTGATATCGTCAAAAGGAATTTAATGATGACGAAAAAAGAAGAAAAAAAAAGATTCAAAATAAAATAGCAACCATCTCAATTTTTCACGGATTGGTGTGATCTTTCATATTTTTTAACGATCGTCTTCACAATTCATTATCGATTATTCCCCTTTAAAACTTTAACATGTATGACAGTGTCACTATCGTCATTTGCGTTATTGAAGGCATTGAAATATATACCGAACGACGCCTTGGAATTATTCGTTGGAATCGTTTACGAATTTCATAATTCTTTTCGTGTTTTCAAATTGAGCTGTTTTTTTTTTCATTTCAATTATCATATTTGTAGTGGTAATATGATATTACCACTGACCCAGAGAACAGTTTTTAGATCCATAAAAAAATAAAATAAGAAATATCCATTGATTTGTGCTTGACATGAAATATTGTTTGCTTCGATAATAATTACGTGGGAAATGCCAATAAATTCCATTAGATGCACTAATCTTTGGACTTGTGTACGACCTTTTGCGCTTATATATTGCCGATAATCGTTGGTTAATGTTTTTTTCTTTTTTTGCGCGTTCTTTTTATTTTGCTTGCAAACTTCATTCGCCCATTCATTGATGTATTTTATCTCACGAATATTACTGTTCTTTCCATATTCGATGAAACAAATTCTACACTTCTTGTTGCATGCATTTTGAACATTTAATAATTTATATCTATTGTTTTTTTATTTATTTCTTTTTCATTTGATTCTTATTCCGTGTTATAGATCCACGTACAAAACCATGGCTGTTATCCTCAACTCCAGGTCCTCTGTTCACAATTTTGGGAACATATTTATATTTTTGCTTATATGCGGGCCCAAAATATATGAAAGACAGAAAACCATTTGAATTGAAAAATACTTTGATCGTTTATAATATCGTTCAAGTTGTTTTAAGCGTGGTTTTGGTGTTTGAGGTGAGTGAGCTGCATTTAAATTTTAACGGTCAATTATTGATTATAAATATATGCATATAAAGATACAATGTATATTAAATGCGACGCAACACGCACCAAGTGAAGAGATCAAAAGAAATAAAATAAAAGAAGAGAATGAAAAATGGCGCGTAGACTGGTGATATTGAATCATATATCAATTTTCATACGAATGCATGTTCAGTTTGTCTATGTTGCGAATCACTCAAACAAATATTGAAAGTTATTAATCATAAAAATTCTTTTTGCCAATAATTGAATCTTATGAAGTACTTTTTTACGCTGCTTGTTGCCATTCAAAACTTTAGATCCAAGAGATGTTACAATAAATTATTATTTATTAATATTATGAAACCAGTTTGATCGTTCGCACACAATATTTCATTTTTACGATAAAAATCCACTTATGAATGTGGATTGGCCAGCAGCTTGAGGCTTGGAATGAATTATTATTTATATTTTAATTTTTCGAATAAATTTTTCACAATAATTGTGCAACATGTATTCATCCATGAGCGACATTAATCCCAGATCATTGTTTTCAATATCAAAAATTTACACGCAATGTTTTTTTTTTTTTTTGTCATTCAGGCCCCCAAACTAATGGGATACAAAATAATTGCCCCAAAATAAATATCAAATAATTGCCAAATGAATCGAAACAAATGGTTTGTCCACAGTTTTTTTTCCGTTGTTTTTCTTTTCGGGTGAGAAAAAAAAGAAAGAAAAGAAGACAACAACCATAAAATACTTTAAAGCAAACTATAATAAGTGAATCATTGGTCATTTGGTTGATTTGTTGATTCGCATTCCATGAATTATGTGTTGCCAGCTATTTAATGTGACAGACAACTGACAATCAACCAACCCATTGCCCATTGAATGATATCATTTTGTTGAAATATCATTTTGTTGATAAATTTATTGATTTTCTTTCATTTGATAAGCAGCATATTGTGCACATGTATTTATTGTATATATGAGAAAGTTGAGCATTGATTTTGATGATCATTGATATATGTATATTATGCTAACTATTGGCCTGACTGGTTTTTTTCTTCTTCTTCTTCTTCTTCTTCTTTTTCCATTTTATTTTTCTCCATCTTATTATGGTTGATTTCTGTCTCTTTTGGTCACCAAATCTTGCGACACTGGAAATTCTGCATCTATTTATAAATATTATTTTTATGAAATCAAATACATGAATCGAACACATCAAAAATCTAACACGAATTGAATAGCACTAATACAAATGGTATACTACATTTTTCGAATGATGATTAGGTGTTTGATTTTATGTATTGGCCTCGACCCAGTCAATATGATTCCCTACGAATCAAAATCATAATAAATTGAGCAATATTTAAGATTCAGTTTTTTTGTCAGTCGTTTTGTTTTTTGTTTTTTTTTTTTTGTCATGAATTTGAATGAATAAGTATTATTATTGAATGTTCAAAACAATTTGACAATAATAATAATATTAATAATGATAATTTTCTCATACATCAATTTTTGGATAAATATATATTCTGCATGTATAAACATCAATACAAACAGGGTCTCGAAGGTGGATGGCGGAAACATTACAATTATCGTTGCCAACCAGTTGATTATACCAACAATCCGGTTGCTTTGCGGGTAGGTCATTGTAGCTTGGTTTTAAATAGAACTGTATTTTTTTCTTTCTCTTTTTTTTTTATATTATATTCGGTTTGTTTGACTTGATTGATGAGTCAAATAGAATCAATATGTTATCTTGAATCTTATAACAAACATGATAAAAAAGCATATTCAGAATAAGGATAAAGATGAGCTCAGTGAATGACATTTCTTTTCTTTTTTTTTCTATCTTTATTTCATGCAATCGTGTCATTTGCTACGATTGCATATATGCATATATAGATGGCACGGGCTGTTTGGCTGTATTATATGTGTAAAATAACTGAGCTATTGGATACAGTATTTTTTGTTTTGCGAAAAAAACAAAATCAAATTACCTTCCTTCACTTGTATCACCATACCCTAATGCCAATCTGTGGTTTGATTGGTATTAAATATTTTGCTGGTAAGTGGAACATATTGTGATCATTATTATACCATCCAAGTGACCCCTGTTTTTTTCTATCCTGTTCCTTAACAAATCCAATTCGAACGTTTAGCATTTTGATTACAATCAATTGTCTGTGTGTGTGTGTGGATTATAATTATTATTATTGAAATCGAACTTTGTCCAACTTTCATTTGTCCCATATTAATAAATTCATATCTTATAGTAGTTTTTTTTTTTTGACTTCTTCTTACCATGTCATCTAAAAGTCAATGCCGAATGGGATTGCACATTGGCCAATAAAACACTCAATCACCAGTTTTTATTAACCAGTGGCTGACTCTGATTATTTGCATTGTGTCTATCTGTCTCTAAAAATACGCTTTTTTCTCTTCTTTATCTTTTTTTTTTGTTTTTGTTTTTTTTTTTTAATTTTTTGCGGCTGTTGGCGTACATTCTTTTATAGGTGGACATGGAACGTTATTGGGTTTGATCAACTCGTTCATTCATGTAATTATGTATACATATTATTTGTTGGCCGCAATGGGACCACAAATGCAAAAATATTTATGGTGGAAAAAGTATTTGACAATCATGCAAATCGTAAGTAAATTTATACATTTTTTGTACTCTTTAAATATCCATTTTATACCATTTATATTATTGGCTCATTATTACAAAAATTGAGTGATGTCATTTAAATCTGATGAAGATCTGATCAAGGTCAGATGCAATGTCTGACCTGCATTGGGATTTCCAACAATTATTCCGCAAATACTCAGTATGAGATTGAGATTTTGCTATGTCTGAATTTGTTCATCTTCCATAATAATGATTTTGTTGTCGTGGTCGTGGTTGTCGTCCGGATTTGGTCAGAAATTTTCTTGTCACTTAATTGGCACTTTTGCCACTCATTTCCCATCATTTTACCAATAACTTTAAAATCATATTGAATATTCGATAAATTTTTATTGTTATTAATCGACGAATAATTTTGTGATTATTCCACTTAGTTTTTGTTATTCGCTTCTTCTTCAACTTCATTTTTTCGTATATTTTATGTTGATTTTTCTCTTGGGTTTTTTTTATTTTATTTATTTTGTTTTTTCTTGTTCGTCTTCTTTCTTATTCTTTCAGATTCAATTTTTGATTGTATTCGTGCACACCGTTCAAATTCAATTTCAACCAACCTGTAACTTCCCAAAATCAATTGGATTTTTATTAACATTGAATGCCGGCATTTTCACATACATGTTCTCATCATTTTACATCCGATCATACAACAAAAAACATCCATCAAAGAGCGACCTCAATCAAGTGGACAATACCAAATCATGCTACAACAATGGCGCTCCATTAAACAAACTCAATAATACTATTTCGGAAAAAACTAAAGAAGCGTTGAATGTTAAGCTTAAGAAATTGAATTAGTTTTATTACTCTTTTAGGTCCAATTTTTTTTTTTTTATTAATTAAATGAGACGAGAAAAAAAAATAGAAGAAAAAGCAAATGATGGAAACAATTATGATGATGAGGAAAAAGTAAAAACAAGCAAAACCCAAACAAAATCAATAATAGAATATTGAGTACATTTTACATTGGATTTATAAAAAAAAAAATAATAATAATAATAATAATAATAATAATAATGATAATTAAGTTTAAATGATGATGATGATGATGATGATGATGTTTTTTCCAGTCCAGGGCCAATTTACATCCTCGAATTGAGGATCATCTTTATACGAAATTCAATTCGAACTGTGTTACATTTTACAACTGGCTGTTTGAAACACGAATATTATTTTTGGTTCCTTTGAATATAATAGAGCGCAATGTTTTGTTGACGATCATTCGAAATCATTGGTGTATCGTTATCATATCTGTAATATGTGTGTGCGTGTGTATGAATTGTGCGAGGCAAATAACACTTAAACTTTGTATTATGATAAAATACAAGAAAAAGAGATTCTTATTCGAATATTTGCCTTCCAAATATTCACAGTCGTTGCTCTCCCCATCATCAGCTATCAATTTAATCGATTTAATTTTTGTCTTGAGAATCAAACCAGCTGCTGTTGGCCAGAAAACCACTTAAATGTCTCATAATATTCCAATACGAAAAAAGTCTTGTGACATTATCGAGCCCTTTCTCTTTCCATAATTGCATTCTTACAATTTTTCCGAAATTTCTTGTACGCAGCTCATTTCCTAAATTTTTATCACTTTTTTTTCTTGTTCTATTGTTTGTTTGAACACTCGTTCATTCGGTCGTTTGTGTACGTTGTTTGGTTTGTTCATTTTTTTTTTTTTCAATTGTCATACTGGGTCATTGTGTAATGGATAATGGATACTGTTCTTTTTGCCCTGGCCGATTGTGAACTGAAAAGTGCAATATGAAAATATTATATTTAATAAGCAAAAAAGCAGATTTTCTAGACATAATTTGCCTTCGTAAAATTGTGAATCAGCTGCAGGTTAGTATTAAACAACAGTTTAGTTAAGTGCTTGTGTGTATTTATGAATATTATAATATATCCATGTTTATAGGCATGCAAACAGACATGAGAGAGAGAGAGAGAGAGAGAGAGAGAGAGAGAGACGATCGTCTCGAGACAACGAAATATTGCACACGATAAGAAGATTAATGAGAAAAACCAGAGACAATTATTTTTGTTTTGTTTTGTGCATAGGACAATTTTGATATTAATAACCAGCATTTTCATTAGAAATTGTGCTCATCATTTGTAATTTCGATTGAATTTTGCGAATAATATATTTCACGGAAATACGAAATAGAATGTTTATTTCCGATCATTTTTATTCATCTTTTTTTCTTCTTAAATATATAAATAAATATCTGAATGCATTTTATATTTGAACGAATGTATGTGGAATGCAGCATGTCTCATGCATAATACAATTTTTGAGCATTTTTTCTTTGTTTCATTCATATGTAGAATAAGAATTTGTCATTTGCTCTTAATGCAAATGAGTTCTGACAAATATGAAAGAATGATGAAAAAAGAAAACAGAAGAAAGAATTCAATTACGTCAATCAGGCATTAGGTGACATCTTTTCAAATAAACGATGAATTTAAAAAAAAAAACCATTTGGCATTCAGGTTTTTTTCCCTTGACTATTTATATATAAATATGGCTTGCCAATGGCCAATCTTCAAATAATACAATTTTTTTCGATGTATTGATGAATATTGTATTTGTTAAAAGATCAAAATGATGAATCCATGTGGATGTAAACTCAACTGCTTGATCCAAAATAGAAATAACGAGTTTTTACGCGAAATGAAAAAAATTCAAAACTTTCCACCATCGCCATCGTTAAAAAGCTAAAAAATTGGCAATGATATACATTACAAAACATCGTTCGAAACAAAGCACAACAGCCAACGGAAATGGTTAACGTGATAGGCAAAAGCTTTGCCCTTCGATTTGACGCCATCTATATTTGAATTCAATGCCTTCAATAAGAATCAGATGATTTAGCGCTTATGTGTTTGGATGTGAAATCACATTGACATTTGACAGCTGTATTATCAAAATATAGAATAAGAATTACGTCGAAGACAAATGTAATTTTTCACCATTTCCATTCCAAATAGTAAATATTTGGAATTCGTTTAAAATCCATCACGTACGCAAAAAGTCAATCCAAATAAATTCAAACGAGAGAAAAAATTTGCACTGAAATTGATTCAATTGCACGAAAAATTCTGGATTGACAACCCAACGAATGTAAGTCAACCAATTATTATTACATTTTCACGTTGTTTTCAATGTTAACTTGATTGCATATTTGGTAAAACGTGAAAGTAATAAACGATTCATGATAACATTGTGTTCAGGTTTGTAATACACCATTTGAACATGGATTATATTACGTAAACGGAACGACATAGCAACATCTCATTCATCAAATAAATGCACATTGGACACCAATTGCGTCGCATATTCGTGCAAAATTAATAAACAAACACATTCGAATCAAACCGAAATATAGCATTCTTGCTGTCTCTTTTCATGCATCAATAAAATCAATAATTGAATATTAATTGAGAATCGATGTTCTTTTAACCGGAAATTTTGGGCAAAAATCATAAAGATGCCAATAGCGTAGTTTTAATTCAATTTCAACCAACAAATTGAGAAATCAAACGTAACAAACAAGTGTCATGAATTCAATTATACATTTCACGTTGGATAATTCCATGCCAATCAGTCGATCGTCTATGTCTGCTGTATAGTGTATAGGGCAATTTATTTATTACACGTCATATAAAATATGAACGAGCCACATAGAGATAATGAGTACGTACCATACATACAAAATCGTATGATCGAATGTGAACTTCAAAACAATCTGAACAGCAAATCATTGAGATTAATTAAAAAAGTTGTTTTTAGAATGAGCTGAGCTCATTCGCTGATTAGGCAACATTTTTGTTCGCTATTATTATTATTATCGTTTCACGCGAAACAATTTTTTCTTTTTTTTTTTGTTTGTTCATTTATATTTATTGTCAGTGTGAGTTTGAGAATAAAATCTAATTCATATTGATATTGTTTGGCGATGGATTTACTTTAGAACAACAACAGGATGTCTGAAACAACGGAAGATTTAATATTGAATGTCAATCCAGACGAAAATGGTGTTGAAACAACACTTAGAAAACGGATGCCATGGAACTCCATTGTATCTGATGGCATTGATTTATTGGCCGATGTTGATGAGCTGGACGACGAAGAAGAAGATGAAATTGGTTGTCCGTTACCATCAACACCAGAAGACAATCAGCTCTTAGAGGCCGAGGTATTATAATTCGAAATAATTAAAATGAAAATTAAATTGAACGGTTTCGAAGATGATGCTGATGATGATGATCTATTATGTGATAGATGACGGAAGTACTCAAGGCCGGAGTTTTATCAGATGAAATCGATCTCGGTGCATTGGCTCACAATGCGGCTGAACAAGCCGAAGAATTTGTCCGAAAGGTGGGTTAAGAAAATCATTGGATCCGAGATCCGAAATCATTTCGATAAAAAAAATTATATGTCTGGAATTGCCCTAACTTTTAGGTATGGGAGGCATCATGGAAAGTATGCCATTATCGTCATTTACCAAAATGGCTACAAGACAATAATTTTTTACATCAAAATCATCGGCCACCATTACCATCATTTCGGGCATGTTTTAAATCCGTTTTTCGAATTCATACCGAAACTGGCAATATATGGACACATTTATTGGGTTGCGTTGCATTCATTGGTGTCGCTATCTATTTCCTAACTAGACCATCAATTGAAATACAATTGCAGGAAAAAATTGTATTTGGTGCATTTTTCCTTGGTGCAATTATCTGTTTAGGATGTTCCTTTATATTTCACACATTGTGTTGTCATTCGGAAACAGTTGGTAAAATTTTCTCCAAGTAAGTGAATGGCAACCGCCGGCACAATGGCCATCAATATTATATATATTTTTGAATAAATTTTGTATTTATTTTTTTTTTTGTTTTTGTTTTATGTTGTTGCATTTTTCAAACTATAGGCTGGATTATTGTGGAATCGCATTGTTAATTATGGGCTCATTTGTACCATGGCTTTACTATGGTTTTTATTGTCACTATGAGCATAAACTTGTCTATTTATCTGTTGTGCTGGTGTTGGGTGTTTCATCAATTATTGTATCACTTTATGATAAATTTTCCACACCTAGTTTGCGACCATTACGAACAGGTGCGTCACAAATGAAATCACATCGAAATGAAACGAAAATTTGGTTTTAATTTTGATTTTTGATTGCAGGTGTTTTCACTAGTTTCGGCCTTTCTGGTATCATTCCAGCTATGCACTATGGATTAATGGAAGGTTGGTTCAATAAGATCAGTCAAGCCAGTCTTGGATGGTTGATATTAATGGGTGAGTTGAGAATCCATTTTCAAACATTTATCATTCAAAATGAATCAAAATAACATTGAATTCACTTCAGGTCTATTATACATACTCGGAGCTGTATTCTACGCTTTGCGAGTGCCAGAAAGATGGTTCCCGGGTAAATTCGATCTATGGGTAAGTTTTATCTTTGGTTGTTTTTTTTTTGTTGCAAATTTTCTGTAAATACTAAAATGGTTTTCCATCCACAGTTTCAGTCCCATCAAATATTCCACGTATTGGTTATTGCTGCAGCATTTGTCCATTATCATGGAATCAGTGAAATGGCTATGTATCGAGTAACTGTTGGTGAATGCACAATACCACATTCGGCAATCACATTTTAAAATAAACATTTAAAATAGACAAAGAAAAAAAAATTATCAAAAAATGAATGGTTCAAATCAATGGAAATAGTTTATTGCTGTTACGAATTACATGTTGCTCAATTCATTGAGAAAATGATGTATAAATTTACATGATTGATTTCCTTATTAGAGCAATTTTTTCCTTATGAGGAACGCTATAGCGTACAATTGAATCATAAATTGATTTTTGAAAATACACATCCTATGGAATTAATTCAACTAAATTTGGAATAGATTTATGCAAAAAATATTTATTGATTCAACATTTTGATCATGAGGGCAGGTTCTGCTCTAGAGAATGTGATTTTACCTTTTGTCGATCATCATTTCCGATGGGCACGAGTTAGAATTCTCCACAAATGTGAAATAATCTAACGTCAATTGCTCATTCCTACTACCAGCGAACTGACTACAAACTGATAAATATAAAACGAATTCCTAAAATGTTAATCGAAATAAGAAGGAAAACTATTCGGTACAGAGAAAAGGATCTGACTTTTATGATTGCACCTGAACCAATGAGCCCTAAAGAATTTAAAATGATGATGAACCCTATTATTACTGTATATAAGATGAATTTGGAATGGTTTTATTTTCACAGCTAAAAAAATATTATCAATAAATAATTGCACACTCAATATTATTAATGGCATTATATTTTTGATAATTTATATTTGTTGATTGAAACAATTGAATTTTGTGTAAGAATTTTTGTTGGTCTCCACTAACCACTGAGTCCCGAATCCAATTTGAATCGGATAACATGATGTGATATCAATAGTTGTTTGATTGCAGACAGGCATTGAACTCATTGAAATTTTTTTTCTTTCAATTTTGTTGTGATCGTTTGCACTTAATCAAAACAAAAGTTAAAGAATAACATTTGATGTTAATTGAAAATTACTATTCATCGAAAATACGAAATAAAATGTTTATTTTTACTGAACATCACAAAAAACAAAAAAGAACACCAACGACAACAGACGAGTTTTCATTTTTATGGTCGTGAGAATCGCAAATGAATTTCTATTCGAAATTTTATTCGAGTTGTCTTGAAGCTTGGAACATTCAGGACCAATGGACGGATGCCTTTTGCGGGAATCGTTAAAGAAAAAGGAATAAATTAATTTAGCATGAGATGGATACCGGAGCCAAAATTCTGAGCGCGCTGCTGAAATAAATTTCTGTTTGTCCACAGTTAAATGCATACCATATCGGAACAGCTTCAGCGCCCGAATGCGTAAATCTCCTAAAAAAATGTTTGTTTCAAATGTGATTGACATCAATCGAAAATCGAAAATCGCCATTTGGAATTTGACCAAATAAAAATAGATTGGATTTTGTTGTTTTTGTTGCCATCAATTGAATAAATTAAGCGTAAATTTTTGCACATTTTATACAATTTGCAATAAATAACAAAACCGCAAGCAGTAGACGTATCGTTTTACAGTATATTTTAACCTTCTATCACTACCATTATTTGCATTTATTTTGTTCAGCAATGATGAATTTGGCTGAATGACTTAATCGTCTTTGGTTTGATGACGTTTCAAATTGAAAGAAATTCGAACAGGATGAAAATTGAAAAAAAATTATAAACGCTTAAGCACTCAAATGGTAGACCAATCAATATTATAAAAAAAAAAGAAAAGTGAATGCAGAAAAATTTTTTTTTGAAAATTGGAACCGGAATCAAACGGAGCACCGTAATCGGGATTTGATGGTATGCGAACGGTTTTTGATGAGAATTTCATAAATGTTGAGTTAATGTTTCGCTCTCTCCCTCCCTCTCTCTCTCTCTCTCTTTCTCTCGACTTAAGGCTAAGCCAACGGTTTTTCGAAATTAAAGCATTATTCTGCACATTTTGTGAGAATTGAACCTTTGTTGAGTTCGTCAAGTTGAATACATAGTATGCATTCAAAGAACTAACTGATAATGAATAATGGAATTATTTTAATTACGGAGCACATTTTTTGTGTTATTTGCTTGTTTTTTTTTGATTCTTTTTATCCTTCTTTGTTATAGTTTTTTTTTGTTTGTTTTGTTTTCCTATCAAAATGCGCTCAACAAAGGCCTTATAAATGAATATTCTTTTATGCACAAATGCCACATTATCGAATCTAACGGACGCACGCTTGATTTTTCACGATCAATGTATCAATTAAATCGCTTGCGCGCATTTACTTTTTAACTAAAAATAATAATATCGAAAATTCGGTGCAAAAGGCAAAATGTTATACTGTTGTATGCCATATTTTATTGCTGTGTAATCGAAAATCTATAAAACGTGGACACTCAAGAATTTGCACGAAAAATTTCAAACAAAATTAAATGAAACAACAACAACAGCAATTTTTATAAAATTTGAATAAAAGATAAGCGAAAAAGACAGAACGATCGAACACATTTGGTTAATTAGCTAAATGAAAGCAAAAGAAGAGTACAGGAGAAAGGTAATAAGAAAGAAAGAAAGAAAGAAAGAAAGATAGAAAATTCATTTCATTTGTAATTTAATTCGATTCGTGGTTCGTACGTAAATGTTGCGTCAACAAAACATTAGTTCTTATAATGGAATCAGACCCGAAACTGTTCAAATATAATCAGATTAGTACTTGAGTTCGTACCGTTCATGTTGAAATCGATTTATTGTTTGGCCTGTGATCAATTTTTTCCCGAATTTTCATCAACAACGCGACAGTTATTTATTGAAAGATTGTGAATTTAAATTTTTTGTATTAGATCAAAAATGGCTTTGGTGCTCAAGAAAATAATTGACGGTTACCATTATCTCAACGAGGAAATTAGTGGTGAGCCGAAAATAAAATAATTAATTTTATTATTTGTTTGCAAATGGCATGCGCTAAGAATGAATTAAACTGAATTTATTGACTACATCAATTGCTTATTCACGCTGGAACAATTTAAAGTTGAAAAAGTGATGATTGTAATTTGTGTACCAGAAAAAAAAAAAGAAAAAAGAGAACCCTGCGAAGGTCGAATTCAAGTCGAATCTAATTTGTTTTTTCTATTTGCTTTTGAAAAAAATTTCTTTGGACAGATCCTCGAGTTCGTGACTGGCTATTTATGTCCAATCCATTTACGATGATCGGCATTCTGGGATTATATTTACTTTTCATTTTGAAATGGGGTCCAAATTACATGAAAAATCGCCAACCATACAATTTGAACAAAATAATAATCGTTTACAATATAATACAGATAGTGGCATGCGCTCGGCTGGTTCTCCAGGTAAAATCATTGCCACGAAATACTTATATGATTTATGTTGTTTGTTCGGTTTTTAACTGTTGACTCCTGCGATCGATCGCTGACAAACCAGTAAAAATAGCCAAGAAAAAAAAAAGAAAAAAAATATATGGGAAATAATGGAAAAATTGATTGAATTTGTTTCAGGCCCTCCAGCACGTATACAAATTCACAAATGGCTACAGTTTATTGTGTCAACCGGTTGATTTTAGTTGGGATACCATACCAGTGACCATCGCAAATGGTTGTCATACATATTTTTTATTGAAAG